>CM061042.1:105602623-106065123 GCA_030762985.1 Adelphocoris suturalis
AAACTGATGATGAACATGCTGAAAGAAAAATCGAGGAATATCCAATTCGAAGCATTTCATGTTTTCAAGGTAAGTTAAAAAAAATTAAGCCTTGGATATTGTGCGATCTTGAATGGATGCTCAGAATAGATTACATTCGGGAAATTGACTGTATTTGAATGAAAACGTGTAGGGATTGTGTAAGACAATAATTGGTACACCCTTTATTTTGCTGGATGCAAGCCAAAGTTCGCACATAGGAGAGCTTCAATTGGTCTGGGCTTAATCTCAATTCGGTTTGTTTTTGCAGTACCTTGTACTGTCATGAACCGCACCAACTAGTCCCCACAACCTGTATAATCGAAAACTGCCTAAAAGAGAGTTGATTGTAGGTGATAATCAGTCGTCACTTTGATATCAGAACCTGACGACAGTTGGGTCAGTTGGTCTCCGTTGAATTGCCAGGATTGCAAAATGTTAATATAAATGAGGAGGAACTATAAAAATTTCAAGTGACAAGGGAACGTACACACGAGGCACAAAGATCGTCCCAGTAGTTACTTATATGTACTTCTCGCATTAAAAGGCTCCAATCTTTCAGTAAACTGAAAATAAAATAAAAATTGGCTCTGGGAATTACTTTACTTTTTCACTATTATTTTTCTTAGTTTTATGATAAGAAAAAACTATTTCGGTGTGCACGATACAAGGGTAAATCATTGGTAAATCTTCCAACATTTGTGGTGGGTGCATATGATTGGATTTTTACTCTAGCAATTTCCTCTGACATTATTACTTGTTATACCTAGGCGGATGCAACCAAGATTTTACAACTTAAAGTTGCAAACAATCATCGTGTGTTTTCACTGATCTTTCAGGACAAAATATGAATTAGCTTAGTGGTATGTTAGTAATTGATGAATCACAAGCTGTTTCTTGTTTTCTTCTGTGAATTCTATTACTGTGTGATATTTTCGATTTACATACGCAATTTCAAAGTTGGAGTGATGCTAATGAACTACCTTGGAGTAGTTACATTGTATTACTTCTGTACCATACAGGGTGTAACCCATTGAAACATTAAAAGGAAAATAATGTGGTATTAAAATCTGATAACGTGCAGACGTGATCTTCTTGAATACAAATTAATTTATACTGCCGACTGTCTGCAGCATCAGCTCTTGAATGTACAATCTTACAATTAGTAGTTTTTGTTTCTGAATACAAATGCACCATTAACTGAAGTTGATGCTAAAAGGAGACGAATGATTGTGAAAAATTCAGTTGCACTGTAATGTTCATTCAAATAAAACCTCAATTTTTATGATAGTTTGATTCTGATAGTTTGATGTTTTCATCTATTTTTTCTAGGTTTTTGTAGCTAATCCTAATAAGCCCAAGCCTATTTTGGATATACTTCTGAGAAATCAAGACAAGCTTGTTGATTTTCTAACCAAATTTCACACGGACCGTTCAGAAGATGAACAATTTAATGATGAAAAGGCCTACCTCATCAAGCAGATCAAAGAACTCAAGCCCATGCCCGGTGATCACTAGCAAGTGAGTAAACCAACCTTTATTTGAAACTTTACCTGTGTTTATCGATACGTTTATAGTTTATATTCAAATTTTGGAAAATTTTCTTAAATGTATTTTTGCACGCTGAATTGATAAGACTAAACTTAAACTATCAATTAAAACTTCCTAGAAATAACGGGACAGAATTTAACTCACTCAAATGATCAGGAAAGACCCCATCATCATTTCGGTTGTCTCTTTATGTTACAAAGAGTCATCCTATCAAATTTCAACTTCCTTGGGAGAACAGAGAGAATTTAGCTAACTCAGCTGATCAGGAAAGAGCCCATCATTTTAATCGTTGCTTTATATCACAAAGAGTCACAAAATCATATTTCAACTTCCTTGGGAGAACAGGAGACAGCTCACTCAGCTGAACCAGAAAAATCCGATTATTTCAATCGTCTCTTAATGTCGCAATAGTGGTTGCAATCATGTTTAAAAAATTAATTGATGAGGATCACCTGTATGTAAACAATTATTTACACAACCACGCTCATACCTCAGATTGATTGATGGCCACGCACTGCACAGTGGTTAACATAATACGCTTAGACAGTTCGAGAGGTATCCAACTAATGAGAACGATTCTTGTATGATGAAAACTGCGGGAGTTACATTTCCCCAGAAACACTTTGGTTGTTAGTGAAAATCATCATAACATAACATTTTGGATAATAGAACGGGTAAGAGAATTTTTAGAATAACCCCCAGTGATAAGACATATTCATGTTAAAATAATAACTGGTTAATTAACTTAATTAACCTTACAGTATTGATTTATATTTTTCCCTGATTTCTTCCCAAAATAATTATTTCATATGTTTTTCTTCTAAGATAAAACACATTAAACTAAACACTTGCGAATTTACCGTCAATGCGTGTAGGTCTATTCTGGGAAATTCTTTATTCTCTGTTCTCTATTTTATTCTGAGAAATTCATTTCTCTATTTTATTCTGAGAAATTCATTTCTCTATTTTATTCTGAGAAATTAATTTCTTTATTCTCTATTTTATTCTGAGAAATTCATTTAGGTAAGAGTCTGTTTCAATGTTTCAGTTCTATTCGTTAATTTTCTTGCTTTTGTTCGTGGAACGTTTTGTTTTCCTGTCACTTTTCTTTGGACAGTTCCTGGTATTAAATACTACTCGTTGTACGTCGTGTGCCTAGTTCGTTCGTCTTGTACTCTGTGTTCGTGTGTGAAGTTGAGAACTTAAAAATGAACACCGGCCAGTAATAGAAAATGAGAATCTTATATCTTTGTCTCGTTCATCATATTCTTCCCAGATACTTTTAGACTTCTCTTCTTCTATTCTCTTCTCGATTAGGTTATTTCCTGGGTGGGGGGGGGGGGGAGGTTAGAGAGGAATCTTGATAGTTCTTCATTTATTTATTGAAAATTTTTACTGGTCCAGCATTGTCATTGTGAATGTGTTCTGCTCGGTACTCATGTAGATACTGTATCTGGTGATGGGTGTGGTGAAGGAGCGTGGGTGACTGAAATGAAAGTGTTTGGAGCTTGCCTTGGACGGCCACGCTTCTAGCCCGAGAAATGTCGGCAGCAATGTTCGGTCGTCTTCAGCTCTACTTGCTGGGGTTCACTATATTAAAGAGTGTTGTTGAGATACCTTCAGCAAAGTGTTGTGATGGACTATGCTCTAAACTCCTGAGCAGAGGGTCTCGGGGTTCTAATCCATTAGTTATTTTAATTTTATTATTATTACTATTTTCTCTTCTTTGTACTTCTACCTTTGAACCTTTAGAAGTGATTCTATTTGTCCAACTAATCTACATTTACTCAAAGGGTTGATTTTCCTTTGATTGACCACCAAACCGTATACATCATTCTGGTCTGTTTGTCCAACTAATCTTTATTTTACTAATATAATGGCCAAACATATGACTCAACTACTGGCTATGGAAAAGTGATAAGAAAAATAAAATATATATATATATATATATATATATATATATATATATATATATATATATATATATATATATATATATATATATATATATATATATTTATATGTAAAGGATACCGCTAATTACAATAAGACTGCGACTCCCTCAGCTTCCACTCTTATTGCTAATATTGTGCAGCTGCCCGGTGCAGGCTCCACCAGACGCTCCTGACGGAAATGGGGCTCCGAACATAAGAAGCTGTAGATAGTGCGCAGCACGTAAACAATGACCTTACCGATTTTCACCTTACCGATAGTAACAGTTAGTCTTTGAAAAGGTTAGTTCTAAGAGGTTAGCGTCTGACCAAACTAACGAGAAAATTAAATGTACTTATACAAATTATAAAAAATCACCCCGGTCATTCCTAACCCTAGCAAGTGGATATTGAGAGTAGCAGTCAAGCCTATTGCATCCACTAGTATGTGGCTAGTATCCACCAAGCCTTAAAGGGTTAGATAGAACTGTTAATCCAAATACGTCTTTTTTTTTTTTTCTTTTCAGAAAGATGGATTGTACTAGCTAGAAGACCCTCAACTAGCCCGCCAGTCCGTATAAAGTGCTTTTGAGAGTACTCGCCGTAAAAATTACACTGTTCTTCATATTGCACATAAATACCGTCTTATATGTTATCTTATGATTATCGGTCGCAAGGTATTTCTGTGATTAATTTTGTTAAGTCCAATTGAAATTCTCCTTCAGAATCACAGACAAAAATACTAAACAAATTAACAGTTAGTTGGGTTATTTAATAGTTCAATTTATTAACGATTTTTCCATAAATTTTAATTGTTTTATTTAAATTAATTGTAATACTGCTTAATAGCTCAATATTTATGCTATCATGGACTCAGACAAATGTTACCTACCCAACAACATTTTTGTGTAGGTACCGAGAAACTTGGTACCTGTATTATTATCTCGCTATTTCTAATTATTAGTTACATTGACTCGTATTTTCGCAGACGTTGGGATCCTCCATTAAAAAGATTAGGGAATAGGTTTGACCATTAGACGTTCAATTCGCCGCCTAGATTTGATCACTAGGAGGACAGTCTTCCTTAGAAATTCTAAATCAGTAAGATAATAAAACTTAATCACACATGTTTACGCAAGAATACAAAGTATAACAACAGTTAAGTACATCCAATAGCACATTGTGTTATGCAGAGCCAGGAAACCTTCATGAGTGTGCAGCGTATGTTCTAATACTCAGTTCATTGTTTTCTTCATTGATATTCAAACTTTTGTTCTTTGGTACATCAGGATGGATGGAATAGCTTTACTATTCCTCTCGAGAGTCTGATTTCAAATTATTAAATGCATAACATTAGTATAAATTATAATTTGTATTATAGTTGTTAGTGTCGAAAATTATTATCGTTTGACGAAGTAGTATAAATGTTCATTATTTGATGTAGGTAGGTAGAGGATACTCGAAAATCGCAATATGGATATCAATTAAATAAGTAGGTACCTACTTGTTATCGATAATTTGTGACGTTATGGGGAAAACGTATGTCATCACCTATAATTTTTACTTTCCTTTCGTGATTAGAAGGGCAAGAGGAAGTATGCAATTTGGATTATCTATGAGTTGTTTTTGTAGAGTATCTCTCATGGCATAACTAGAAATTCACTGTGAAGTCTTAATTAATATTATGTTACCAACATTATTTTCAAACATTGGGCATTGATTGTTTAGCTGGCTCAGTATAGTTGCTATTGACGTCTTACTTGTTTCAGTCATGCATTAAATTTGGCAGAAAAATTGAAATAATATCTTATGCTTCTTTCGTACTTCCTGCAGCCTAATCTATTTGGTAGTTTTGAAGTAAACAGTTGGAATAGTAATCAAATCATGTTCTATGACTTGTTAATTGTTAGCATCAATGGTTGTGTTCAATCCATGCATAACACACAGAATACACTAGGTGAAACTTGTAACTACGTACCATACGAGGTAGTAATGTGTACGTATTAGGTATTTTACTTGTGCGTCGTTAACCTTTTGGTCGTTCAACTGAACATTAGACTTGAAGTGCGTTCATGGTTGACCTTATAAGTATGATTGACAAACATAACAGCGATTGGCATCCTAACTGAAGACTTCCAGAAAATTACAGTTACAATTTTTGTTTCGCCTCCCTTGTGAACATTGCACATGTAAATACTTTTAGAGATTACTATAATAAAATATATTGAGAAATTATTACAAAGGTTAATTTAAGCAAGTTAATAAATGGAAAATATTATCATTTGAAACTATGACCGTCGTTATTCTTTGACTAGGGTACCTTCTTTTTACTTTATTTACTCGACCAGAAGTGCCAAGGCAAATTAGTGAAATATTTACCTTAATGAAGGGGGGGGGGGTCTGTAATCCTGCCTGGTTGTGTGTCTTGACGTCATCTGATTTATTTCAAATACCTATGTTTTGTGAACATTTATGGAGAGATGTATTTATGTATAAGGACAAAAAATACCAAGGGGTGAATGGGAATTTTAGCAGTGTCTGAAGATATGGGGGAAACATTTGGGCGGTGTAGCTGGAGAGTTGTTGGAGGGAGTCTAAGGATAAACTTTTACGCCCTCTCCCGAAATTTGTAAAATCAGCTAATCAGCTACATTACTAGTGAGCATCCACTCTGTAGGGTGAGTATACAGCACACAGATTGGTTTTGGTCCAGAGGCAGAGACTCAGTAGCTTCATGGCCAGGAATCCAGAAGAAAGGACTTCTGGGCCAATCTCTTAAGGGTAATCAGACAGTCCCGTACCATAGCAATAGAGCTTTTAGTCATTGAAGCAATGGCCTTTAGGGTAGCCTTACTGTCGAGTAAAGTATATACTTTAGCATCATTGATATGCTTGTTCAGCATATCATCAGTACACAGTTGTTCAACATGGACCTCGGCCTGGAAGATCGTGGTATTTGTCCCATGAGACTTAACCTGGGAAAATGTGGAGCTTGCAATGCCCACACCAGACCTTTCACGCATCACTGATCCACCCTTGTACCACATTATGGAAAACCTGGTCACCCCCTTCTTCCGGTAGTAGTCTTCAGTAATTGATGACCACTTTGAAAGGTATTTCGAAATTTTCTAGGATTTTGTGAAAACTGACTCTGGATTCCCTTCTTATGTATCTCAGCCCCCAAGAAAACCACTTCCTTTACAGGTATATGCAATGGCGTCAGGTCCAAGACTAACTCCATAGTTTGGTAGGTGATCATCGATTGCGCCTTTGAGTAGAATTTACCTCTTTTCAGTTAGCGTACCCACCATGGTACGTCTTGGCTTAGTCTGGATTACTATGTTCAGGGAGTCTATCCACAACTCTTTCCGAATCTACAGTTATTTGGGTTTCTGTCTCACGTTCTGCTGTTTCATCCTCTAGCTACGTCTAATATATACTCCAATCAGTATGGTGGGTACACTTTAAGGGTTACTTGTGCCTGCTCAAAATCAATTGATATAATATGATCTAACATTGATATTTTAACTCGCCAATCGCCTGTTCTGGTGGCAGAAGAAGGATTGGAAAAGTTAAAGTCTAGAACCTCACTCCTTGTTTTAGTGACAAAAGTTAGAAAATACCAATACACCATCATCAACCAACATGTGACAATGGAGTCCAGCAGCCACTCACCCTGCATGTGTTGACGTCTTGCTTCCTTAGGTCAGGTGGTGACCATGGTTTGCAGCAGAGATGACAATCTGTTGTCCTGGCTTTGCCCATCTTGTTGAGATGGTATCTCAGCGGACAATGGCCAGTGAGGAAACCGACAATAATGTGAAGGTCTTTACACCTCAGTGACAGAAGAACTGTAGTGGAGCTCTTTTTCTTGAGGTAGTTATTAGGAGCTTGGCTTGCCTCTGCTTAGGAGTGTTTTACCAATATTCAGCTCTTTTGCTGTCTTCCCATTTGTTTACCTGTAGAGTAATAAAGCTCTTGGTGATCCCCAAAAGGGGTTCTGGGCCAACAGGGTAAGACTCGGACCCCTGTTTAGCCATGCGGTTGACTTCCTCGTTCCCAACCATCCCCTCATGACCAGGTACCCGGAGCAAAGTGAATTTGTTGCCATGAGCCGCGGTCTTTAGAGACTTGAGACGGTCCCAGGTCAGCTTAGATGTAATTGAAAAGGCAGATATAGCCTTTAGAGCAGCCTGGCTATCAGATAAAATATAAATTTTTGCACCTTTGAGTCGTATCCTGGCAATCTCTTGTGCACATATTTCTATGGCATGGGTCTCAGCCTGATAGATGGTGGTAGCAGTGCCCAGTGGTTTGGATAGGCTGAAATTCGGGCCTTTAATTCCCAGGTCTGTCCTGCCATTCATCACAGATCCATCTGTGTACCACAGCAGAAGTCTAGCAGGCGTCCTACAGGGGGAGGTGCTTCTGATTCATCTCCAGGGAAGTAGGCTGACACCACCACAATTTTCCTACTCCCCTGGTTTGAATGCTTCTCCAGGATCACTGCAGCTAGATCTCTAGAAAAAAATTCAGGTATAGGCATGAAAGGTACTCTATTACCCACAAGAATGGCTGCCCTGCACCATTCAACCTCTCGACAGTATATAATTTTACCTAAGTTTGATGGAATGCCTTTTACCT
Source organism: Adelphocoris suturalis (assembly GCA_030762985.1). NCBI lineage: Eukaryota > Metazoa > Arthropoda > Insecta > Hemiptera > Miridae > Adelphocoris > Adelphocoris suturalis. The sequence continues at coordinate 105,610,768 of CM061042.1, forward strand.
CGCCCATTCCTGCCCTGGTCTTCCTCCTGGCAAACGTTTCACAGAGGGAAGCTGAGGCCACTTCAGCTCTGTGGAGGTTTACCTGGATGAAGTCCAGCCCTGTGGGGGATATTATTTCCTCACTTTGTTCCCTTTCTTTTTCAGCCTCCATTCATCATGAGGGTGGCCAGGCTTCCTTTTAGTGGACTCCTGGTGTAGCTCTGGCTTGCAATTTCCCTTCGAGCCACTTGGTCCTCCTCGAGCACCACCTCCATGGGAGTCCAAAGGCCTCTGTTTGGATGCGGCACTGTAGGTGGGGTGCCGCGCTGGTCGAGGGTAGGGCCTATTGGCCCTTTGTGCCGAAGATGAGGGTTTGGGGTTTTGTGCTGGAGTTGAGGGTGCCTTATGCTTAAGCTCCGGTTCATCCCCCGACTTACCAGCCCCCTGTTGGGTTCCCTCCACCTCACTTGTTGCCCCAGCCTTCTTTCTGGGGCCTCTCAGCCTGATGCTGATCTGGCCGAACTTGAAATTGACCTTGATGGTTGACTTCAGCTTAATTGCTGAAGCCATGTCCACAGACATGGTCAGACGGCCATGTGCCCCTCATTGCGGCAACAAAGCACCCTCCAGTGTTCCGTAAGGAGTCCTTCATTCTGGCCTCTGATTAAGGCAAGAATCCTGTCCTCTGCATCGTCAAACTGCCTGGAAAGTATCCAACCGCAATCTGGGCTCTAGGGAGATTATCCCCTTCCACCAGATGCAGGTTGGCCTCCTTAGTTGTGGATATGTGGTTTTTCAACCACTCCACTATATATCACCGCTGGTGATAGATAGCCATCCTCTGCTGTATGCAGGACGACGGGTTTTGGCCCTTTTCCTTCCTGATCAACAATTGCCTGCAGGATTGACTTCTGTATCTCAAGCAACTGTCTGAAAATAAGGAGCGTTTGGGGGAAGTCAGCAAACCAACTTTTCTTCCCACCACAGCATCCTTGTAGAAACCAGACTCAGTTTGTGTCGTGTCTTTGAAGGACACTTGCTTCTTTTTAGCGGTTCCTTTCTGGCTCTCAGGTGTGATTTTATTGGCAGCCCTTCTTCTTTTGCCCAAGAGCTCCTAAACTTTTGTCTTCTTATTCATGGGTGTGGAGGCTTCTATGACGGTCTCTTCACCTGTTCTCCTATGACGGAGAAGCCACAAAAAACTTTTTTGGCAACACCCGACGAGAGTCTCATGTTATGGGAGAGTTGTTGTAGGCTTTGTCCCCAGGATTGGATACCTGTTGGATATTGCCTGAAGTGGCAACCTGACCCTGCGATGAATTCGACGAAACCTCTGGTGCATTGATCAGGTTACCATTAGAGACTTCCATGGCCTCTTGTTTGGACCTCTGCTGATGAGCTTTTAAGTAGCTCCTTCTCAGCATTGGTCACGATATCACTATCGAATTTAATTTTATTAATATTCAAATCATCCATTGGTTGATTTAGTATCAGGGTTCCTGTAAGACCTGAAGCTCACCCTGATTGCCCCAGGTCAGCATTTATTAAAACCAGGTGAAGCCACTAACCTGGAGTTCGCTGTTGATGGTCAAGCTCCCCCTTGACTACGCAACCATCAGCACAGCTGTTCCACCATTGGTTTGGAACTTATTGAAAATCAAAGGAGGGGTTGAGGATAAGGTACTAAGGGCTAGAGAGCGCAGCAATTCGCCACCACCATGCCCCCACACACTTCTCTCGTTGGTTTGGAGGGAGTCCCTTTTCAGGGGCTTCCTCCTTGACAGGTCGTACCACGAGACAGTGAGAGTAGGAGTTGGGTAGAAGAGGCTATTAGAGTCACTTCCTACCCCATTTACAGGCCCTTGTTCCACATTAATATGGTAGGTAAGTAAACTTAACAGATTTTGAGGAGTAGCCCTCCTCATGCCTCTCTTCTGCCCATGGTTTACTCTGATTTAACAGAGTATTGGGAGGAAGATATATATCGTATTCAGTTAAGTATGGTGTTAAATATAGTTTTTAGATGTCCCAATCTATAGATTGATCAATTTCCAAGTTGGGTAATTTCGGTTAGATGTTGGCCGAGATGGGATCTAATTGATTCAGAAGTAAAAATGGTAGGTATGTAATAAATATCGAAGAGCATATGTTGATAATCTGTAGGAGAGAGGCTCCAGTCCGGCTAGTAAAGGGGAATGTAAAGAATAAATACGAGAGGTTAGGGACTACACTGAGGATCTGGTGAAGGGCTTGATTCTGTAGTTTCTGTAGCTCTCTAGAGTAGTATTGGTCTAGCCAAATAAATGCTGAGGCTCCATATTCAAAAATTCGCAAAACCCTATTTAGGTAGAGCTTTCTCAAGTTTTATAAGTGCGAAAGGAGTGAGGCGGGGCACTGGCTAGCTGATGCGAGACTAGGCCTTTCGCGGCCTTCTCCACTCCTCTTCCCCCTCACATAGGTTAATTCGTGGATCGTGGAGTCGTGTCGTGGGAGCTCTGGTGAAGAGGGAACTGCGAATCATGATCTGCGAATTCACCTATTCACCAGAGGGGAAGAGAAGGGGAAGGGGCCGCAAACGGCCCAGTCTTGTATTAGCCTGCTGCAGCTCTGTCCCACTCCTTTTGCACATTAGGGTGGTTCAAAAAGAAAAAGTTCTGGGATTTCTAGTCCCCATCGTTTTTTTGCTTCCTCGGTATGTCAGGATGACCCTCCTAAATTTTTAGCAAAAAATATTAATCCTAACCACTTTACCTGGGTCGATTTTGGCCAGTTATCGACCGCTATCGTACACCAACCTCTAAATTGGTGCCTAGGTGATGATTTAAGGACGGATTTCAATTTTTTGGGGTCAGTTTATGGGTTTTCGCATACGCTAATAGTACTTCGATAGAAACTAAGGAATTCTACAGAAAAATGGGAAAATTGAGCTATTTTCTCCATTCTGCTGCTATATTTGGAAAATAAGTACAGTGCCGGTTCATGTCCTTGCCAAATTACCAACGGCTTTGTAGGTAGGTACCGAGTATCCTGGAAAATACCAAATTTTATCGACACAAGGTATTTCGGGACCTTAAATTATCAACGCGACATAATTTCCGGTGGAATTAGGGTGAATTTGTCAATTACCTACCCTACAATTAATTTGAGGTTTATGGCCGATAAACGAAGCAATCATCGGCAGAAAAGTATAGTACAAAACGGAAGCATATTATCCGACCATAATAGCATGTTTCTAGTACAATTCTTAACCAGGCGACAGCATTTTTGGTGAAATTTTCGATTTTTACTTATTTTCAAGCAGCGCCCTCTGCCAGTTTACCGGATAACTAGTGGACGGAGCGTAAAATAAATAAGTTCAGTGCATGCAAAAACCCATAAATTGACCCCAAAAAATTGAAATCCGTCCTTCAAATCATCACCTCGGCACCAATTTAGAGGTCGATAACTGGCCAAAATCGACCCAGGTAAAGTGGTTAGGATTAATATTTTTTGCTAAAAATTTAGGAGGGTCATCCTGACATACCGAGGAAGCAAAAAAAAAAAAAAAAAAAAAAAAAAAAAAAAAAAAAAAAAAAAAAAAAAAAAAAAAAAAAAAAAAGGTTTTTTTTTTTGAACGACCCTACTCCACATGGTTCATCATAGGGTTGCGACGCCCTAGTTGGGAACCACTGTTCTAAAGTCGACTCCAAACATCGAGGAATTCCTCAGATTTATACAGAAAAGGAAGTAGAAGGACCTACCTAATAATTACTTTTACGATAACAAAATCATGTCAAATTTGGCCACCTAAGAATCTCAAGGAAGAAAGATGCAGGAGAAAAAGGTATTATAATATAATGTCCATTGATGCCACCAGTCAGTAGGTAGGTAAGCATTATTTTCTAGGACCTTTTGTATTGACTGTGGGTAATAATAATACATGTAAAGATCCGCTGCCTAAAGTTCAGGTTTATCCGTTCGCCGCTTGGGTCGCTTAAAAATATCTTCTCGGTACATGTATGAGGATGGAGTAGAACTAATCAATGGATGAGAAGTGTAGCTTCTAGAGGCCAATCTATTCTCTCCCAAAGTTCCATGCTGCAGTCGCAACAAGATAAGATGGAGGTAAACTAAAACTGCCCTGTGTTCATTCATGAATGTCGCACGTCGTGCTAATCTGTTCTAATCCAAGTAATAGCCAAAAGTTTCTTGTTCCTTGTTATTTTTCTTGTGCTTAGTGCTGATTCCCTGGCAGGTCTCCCGAGATTGTTAGTGCTTTTTGAAGTGAGTGAACAAATCGTACTTACCAAATCTTTTAGCAAGAAGTTCTTTGAAGCATTCGACGACTGAGGTAGGTAAATACGCCAAGACGCTGTCAGTCGTAAACGGCTTGCTGTGAAATTCAGCAGTTCTAATCGATCATAGTGTCTAATCTCTACCTACTACGGACCTTAACAATTCTTAATTAATTTGAATGCTGATACTTAATTTACTGGAGGCACTGGAAACGGAAAATCAGTTCTGAAAAAAGTGTGATACGCGAGCGCCGAGTGTAAAAGTGTGAGTGAGCGTGTACGCTTAGGTAGGTACTATACCTAATTGTTATCAATATCCATTCACATTAACGAATGAAATATTTTAATCAGATCGTGCTACTCAATTAAAAGCTCATTTTAAACTTGGGTATACCAGCCTGTAACTCTAGGTTAGCCTACCTACAGTTTGCCATTACCTACCTACCTACAGCTGTTCATAGGAAGTCTGGTATCCTACCGCTGTATTTATGTAGGTAGGTAGGATTATTGCCTCCTTGATTACCTAAATTGTTTCTATGAACGTAAGATTTTATAGATAGCAGCTTAGCTACTCATTCATTTTCGTTCGAATCGTAGTGCTTCGAAATGCTTAGTATCGTAATGCTTAGTTTAGCTGACCAAGTTACTTAGGTTGTCCAAGTAGGAACTTTTGTTCTTGGTTCCAACTGGAAACGACCATGTAAGGTGGCTTCCCCCGTCCACTGTCTACCTATTGGCGTTTCCAATTAAGGATGCGAAATCTAGTGGCTGAATCACGCGTCGGGATCACCCGGAGTAGCAGCTTGACAGGTTATCTGAGCTCGTTTATCAATTTTCCTTTGGTGACCACTAAAAAGTAAAATAAATCGTACTTCAGCGTATTCGGATGCAAATCTAGCAGTGTCAATGTGTCACTTTGTTTCCCTAATCTTCCCAAAAGAGGAAAACGAAGTGTTTTTATAATTGAACTGTTTGAATCGAAAGAACAAGAAGACCAGCGATTTGGTGGTAAAAGGCGTTGAAAATTGGCAAAAAAAACGGTGAAATCATAATAAAAGTGCATTATATTGCCAGCTTGACAGGTTACCTGAGTTCGTTTATCATTTTCCTTTGGTGACCACTAAAAAGTAAAATAAATCGTACTTCAGCGTATTCGGATGCAAATCTAGCAGTGTCAATGTGTCACTTTGTTTCCCTAATCTTCCCAAAAGAGGAAAACGAAATGTTTTAATAATTAATCAGTTTGAATCGAAAGAACAAGTAGACCAGCGAAATGGTGGGAAAAGGCGTTGAAAATTAGCAAAAAAAAAAAAAAAAACGGTGAAATCATAACAAAAGTGCATTGTATTGCCAGGATCTTACCATACGTAATGAATTCTGCTTTGTTGTAGTTGTTTACATCCCCTCCCCTTGTATCTTCAGGCTCGTATGGTCCAAATGTTCCCATGCTCGGTTGTTCATTAAACTTGACAATACTACTTGGAAGCGCATTTTAGGTATTATATAAATAATAGTTAGGTGATTATTGTTAAATATCCCAAACATGAAGACCCCAAAGGGAGATGTTAATGAAATGAAACTAAAAGCTTGCTTGTGTACGTGTTTAGAATACCTACAGACACCAGCTTGTACAATAGAGTGGTAGAAAGGGTTGGTACTACTTACTTTCCTCTGTGGTACCTAGTGATTAGCACTACACGGCCGATTTTTGAAATTCCAACTAGCTAATTTCCGTTAGTTGAAATCTCGAACATGCAAGAGTGCACCAGTGAACTAGGTAGGTACCTACTGTAGGTAAGTTAATCTTTCCTCCGAGACTTTTTCGTTTATTGAACGTACTTTTTCGAAACTCGTCGCTCCTTTTATCGTTGGTAAATTTGTCCCCGATCTGTTGTTGGCTCAGTTCCAAACATAAATTTGATCCCTTTGAGGGTGTAAATCAGTAGTCCAGTTGCTCACATCGCCACATCTCAATGATTAAAAAAAGAAAAAAACTAACGGACCTTCAAAACACACCTCATAATATGTCGGGCATTTCTTACTTCACTACTTCTTCTTTCACGAAAATTTCGTTATTTTGTAGCACCTACAACCGTACGTATTTTAAAATATATCTAACTTCAACGTTGTGCAGAAATTAACTAGGAGTATAGGTCGACCAGAGATGGTCTGCGTTCTGTAACGGCCCAAAAATATTTGATACCTCGACAGGAGTTCGAACTCGCATCGTTATTACAAGTATGGAAAATTTTCTGTAGTTGCACTACTCCAACGATCTGAGCCATGAGGCCAGGGTGATCAAACCTCTTTGACTGTGATAGTTATTTTCCTGGAGCGTAACATTTCCCCGGAGTCAAATACCAGCCGTCTCGGCTGGTTTGGGGTCGGACGAATGACGAAGTGAAACTGCATGCCGCTGGCTCAGCAGATTGTCGCTGGACCAAGTCTGCAGTCGAGCGAGGTCATTGTCACGGTGTGTTTGACTCAAGTGAGTGAGAAAGTGAAAGGTGCTTATGACAGGAAATGTGATGTTTACAGTCTTTTGACTCGAGAGGGATTTAATCAATTATTGTTTCGTATGATTTTGGGCCCTACCGACTGCGCCACTGTAACGACCCAAAAATATTTGATATTTCTGCAGTATAGTTCGCGCCCTTGGAATGCAGACCATCTCTGGTCGACCTATAGGCACATAGGTAGGGACCTACTTACTAATCAATTTATTTTTTAATAAGCAAGAAAGCAACACACTTCTGTTATCACCAACCTTCTTCCACCAACCATTTTTCTGTCTCAACGCAGGTGTTACAGATACAAATGACTTTACTTTGGATTAATAATATAAATCGATGTGATGAATGATCAAATTATCGGTTTTCACCTTCAAAGGCCCTCAAATGGTTCAAATCAATCCTGCTTGTTGCTGCCATTTTGGGAGCAATTGCAGCACCACCAACGGTAATTGAAATCACCAATCTCTATCAAACTTTCAGGAGTGTTCCTCTTGAATTCATATTAAGGACTTTTTTTTTTCAAAACGTTCCTCGTAAGCCAGAATAAAACATCCAACAATAGTAGTATTCTGCCGCTAATTACCCTTCTGGTTGAGATGCGGCTTAAATAATTGAATTATAGAGTAGTATTTTTGTTGAAAGAGCTACCACTCGCTTATGAGCGTCCACTTATAATTGGCGGAGTTATATTACCTTACTCCACTCACACACTTTTCCTTGGTCTCATTGCTTACCCAGCATATTGTGTAGTACTTACTTGCGTCTGGCTTCTATGCAGGGTGTACAGTTACTCAAAGTAATTTCCGACTATTGATGGGGCACACGGCAGTAAGTCCTCCTGAGTATTTTCCTACACATTGGTGCGGTCACGCATTTATTATTGGTCTGAAGTTTGAGGCTCAGCAAGAAAATTAACCTAAAACAAGGGTCTTCGTCTGGCTACTTGGGTCTTCCCTTCTACTTACCCGCTTGCACTATCTCCCTGGGTATCCTCCGAATGTCATGGTCACGCCACTGGATGAGACATAATCCAGGCTCCCAACACAAACCCGTCCCTTGGGTAATAGTGTTTAGGAGCTCTCCAAGTGATATAGTCTAGAGAGATACCCTTGCTTTTCATATGAAGTCCCCGCCCCCACCCCCTTCCTCACCTTGGCCTTGTTTGGTATGCGTGTTGACCTTTGTATGAGGGTCATGATCACAGGCAATACATCCGGAGATGCTACTACTCTCGGACAATCCAGCGATATGCTGGACATTCTCCCCTTCATCTGCCGCATCTGTGTTCATAGCAGAGCGGGGGGCAAAGCTCCCTGCCAGTTGTTGGGAGTTCTGTGATCTGCATTGACTCAGGCCCTGACAGAACTGAATAACCTCAGACTCAGAGGAGACTGTTGATTTTCGGCAAATTGCCGTTTGAAAATATGCGATGATAGATTTTTTTCTTGGTAGTAACTGAGTTTTGAAAGGGTTTTGTGACATCCTGATTTGTGTGGTGTCATTCAAGAGTTTCGTGATTCTCGTTTTCTATTGGTTGATTAGGAAATAGAGGGTGTAAATAAAATATGGCCCCGACCCATCGTACATTTCCTTGATTCTATACCTACTTCACCATCGGTCTTCTTCAATAAATCTACCTATGTGACCTACCTATCTGTACAGACCTATCAATTCTTGATGATATGAGAGTGATTCTTATGATTTGATTTCGATGATCTGGCTCGACGACGGTCTGTCAGGAATCTCTGTCCCAACTTCATTGGTATGATTGAAAATGTATGAGGAATACCCATCCTTGGGTTTGAAAAATGTACCTACAATACTTTCAACAATATATTTTACAAAATCTACAATTATTTTTGTGAAAGCAAATCCATTCTGAGAACTAATGTAGGACAAAAGATTGATAGGTATTCTTAAGAATGAGCAAAGTTACGGCAATTAGCAAAGTTACGGCAGTAAGCAAGGGGTCCCGATCTGACGGAAGGGATGCAATGACGAAAATTCACAGAAAACAAACTAATTGCGTAGGTGGGCGCAGTTTACAAAGGTATATAAAAAAGGGGGAAATTCAATACGTTTATTTACATAAAATATAAAAATGTTATTGCAGTGTGTTGCTAATGGTGTAAAATAAAGAAACATTTTCGTCGTACAATGAGATAGGGAGAAGTAGACAAAGAAAAATTAAAAACTGCTTGCTATTAGGATATAAGCACTGGGGAGCAGAATAGTGCACAAAGATTTTGAATAAAGATGGATTAGAAGGATTGCAGAAGTAATTAATGGAAAAAAACATACATGAAAAGGTGAAGTACTGCCATGTGGTCAAAAATCATTCGTTCATACAGAACGCTAAAAGCCTCAGCACACTCCTGATGAATCTACAGATTACAACGATTTCATCGCAATCGTTTTAGCAGTCGAGCATATTGAGTGTTGTACATTCAACACTCTCGAAAGGGATGGTATTGCCCTCTGAGCAGTCATGTATTAACCTGTGCAGATAATGGGATCTGTATAGTTTGTAGATTGGGCATAGGAACAAGAAATGTCTCAAGGTCTCCAGCTCCATACGGTTGCAGACCATGCAGAGTGCTGCTTTCTGTCAAAAGACAGACTTTGGTTTCCCTTATAACCCAGTCTGTGCAATTAGTTTTACAAGTATGGGGTTCTTTATGTTGTCAATGTAAGCTACAGCAGGTCCAAATGGTCAAATCCGAGAAAAGTAATCATTGTACCACGAATATTAGCAACAGTCAATGTCAATAGACAGCCAACGGTTCTCCTAACACTCGCAGAGACTAGTGGCGTTTGCTTAAATGGTTGCCAGATTCATGTGTGACCACATGTTCCAGGCACTTAAACCTCCAAGATTCCTTGCAGTTGTGTTGCCCAAATCAGATCAAAGAGGTTATGATTAGTATCTCAGTTGACCCACTCAGGCATAACCTTGTTAGTCGATCTTTGTCCATAGCCAGTAATCTCAGCTAGAAACCAAGTATCATCCAAAAAGCAGGCACATTCAGCTGTCACTGCTCTGTTTCCAATTGCAAGTAGTACCGAGGAGTCGAATATGGAAGTGGAAAATCTTCAAAACCCCATTCTGCTCGGTCTCGAGCTCATAGTAGACTCCAGATTTCCACTCCATAAACCAGAACCAGCTAGAGTTCTGAAAAGCGTGATCTTGGAACTCTAGGATTTCACACTCCCATGTCCAAGGAGGTCCAACGTTGACCCAAACCGCAGACCTTACCCTTAAGATGAAATTTTACTGGCCCCTGAGAACTTACATGAGCTGGAAAGAGGCACACCAAGATACTGGATAGATGAAACGAAGTTGAGACTCCTATCTTCACAAACTACATCCAATTTGGGCCTTTTCACCTATTAAACACAATCACTTCAGTTTTGTTCCTGTTAATCTCAAGAAGATTCATCTGGCAGTATTGATGGAATTCCCATGTTATCTTTTGGCTGTCTACGTAGGTATGGGCGGATAGTACCACATCTTTGGCGAACATCAGGAAATGGAGCTCTCTGGAACCCACCCCAAGACCAGCACAGCCGCTATCACTCAAGAATTTAGGGAGGTTAGCAAGAAAAAGATGAAAATCAACGGGCTTAGAGTCACGTTGGCCTTTGAGAGTCTTCTTATGACCTGTTCTTTACGATTTCTCCTGTCGAAGATGCGGGAGAGGCCCCACTGCTATTTGCCAGGATTGCATCCTGGACAAGCTGCTTATAGTGGTGCCTCAGGTGAAGAGATTGAATGGCAGAAAGCGTGTACATGGGAAAACGTTGTTGCAAAAATACATTAATATTATTTACCCCATTGCACTTAGCCTCTGCCTCCTCCGTTGCCGTTCGCCGTCAATTCTCAAAAGCATACCTGGCCTGCTCTCGCTCTATATCAATTGCAGCATTGGCCTGTGCAGGATGCTTTTGCCAGACATGGGCACTGAGACCATTAATCAGGGCAGAGGAAGAGGATGAAAGATAGGATGAAGAAGATGAAGATGAGAGGAAGGATGACCTGGGGCGCCCCCTAGGACCCGTGTGCCAATGAGGTTATGAGACTCGTTGTTATTTTCTGCCATAACAGGGTAAGGAGACCTGTTGACACGAGTCTCCCCCTAATCGCCAGCGGGTCATTCTGCCAGCCTTAGTTCACCCAGAGGGTGCCTGGGTGTCACGACGGGGACGTATGACCTTGACATGGGTAGGGATACGAAGGAGCTCCGATGTGATTAAAAAACCGATAGTTACATCCCCAAAACACACGCACACACACACTATTTTTCATATGTATGTCATTTCCAGTAGATAACTCTTATTAGGATCGAGGTAAAAAAATCCGTTCTTGAGCCAAAAAATAAGATTTTCAAATGAAAGGATAATTCCGTTTGCCAGCAGGTTTTTGTGCTCAATAAATTGCTCAAATTTAAAAAATGTGTTGAAAAAATCACTAGAAACAGCTAGAAACGGCTAAAAATTGTTAAATATATATTTGTTAACAGAATTTAAGTAAAAAAAAGTTTGTAAACGATGAACTAGACCATTAAAAAAATTACTGTGAAAAATGTACTTAAATTTTATTAATGTTTGCTGAAAAATTGATTAATAAAACGCAAAACGTTCCCGTTATGTAGCATGCTCGTATGAACGAAGTCTTTTAAACTAACTATAGTTGAATAAATTATATCGGATTGTATCGGAATTTGATTGTATCGAAAAGATTTTGGATTTTTAGATTTTTTGCAGTTTTTTATAGATTTTTAAAGCAAATATTATTTAATTTAAGTAAGTACGTTTTTCAGCATAATTGTGTGCACAAATCTTTTTAATTGTTGATAATGTTGTGAGTGAGTGCTAAAAATTATAAATTTAACGATTTTTAGTCGTTTTCAGCCATTTTAGCGATTTTTTTCACATTTTTTTGGAATTTGACCAATTTAATGTGCTAAAGAAGTGCTGGCTAACGAATTCATGATTTGGGAAGCTTGAGTTTTGGCGCAAGAACGGGATTTTTATCTCACTTCTAAGGAGAGTTATCGTCAGGAATGACACATATATTTACAAATACACATGAAAATGAGCAAACTTCAGGAATCGTTTCAGAATGCCCCAAAACGGATTTCAATGAAGAAATTTTTCAAAAGTTTTGATTTAAAATTTTTTCGAGCCATTGAAATACGTAGTTTCATTTTTTAAAAAAATTCGCTAAAAATAACAATCCCAAGTCTAATTTGAATTGCAGAATATAATTTAGAATGAGTTTTTTTGCCTTCAAATTGGTAGTTGACAATTTCTTTGCACTCAAAGTGCTCAAAACTCAAAACAATGTAACGATAGCTTAGGACAATTTGCTCGTACGATGGTGCTGCATGACTGGGACTTTTCCCTGATCAAATGTAGAATATTTCCCACAGGTTTAGTTTTTCACCTATCAAGTTAACAGCTGCTATCAAAATTAATTTCATTAAATTTTAGACATTTTGGTAGCAGCTGCTAACACTTTGAATTTGATTAGAAAAAATTGAAATTTGGTTGGGGAACAACAACTAAAATAGATTGGCGAAAAAATTCAATCTGGGAAACAATTGTTTGGAAAACAATTAAAATTGATTGGGAAAAAACTGAATTTGGATGGGGAAACGCATTTGATTGTGGAGGGGGGGGGGGGCTCAAATTAACTGAAAATGCTATAGGCAAAGATTGCTAAACGAAAGCAGTACGATTTCCCGTTTTGCTAAACACGGCCCATATATTATTATTGTTATGTAACAGGTCCTACGGGCCCAACACTAACATGTTGCACAAGCTGATTACGTAACATCGATGTTTTGCTTTATTCGTATTGTTTTCGATATTTTTCATAGCCACGAAATCATTCATACACTTTACTATTGGTCCACACGTGTTATCGAACCGCATCTACTTGCTCGGTTCATCAGTAATTATTTTTACGTGAAAAAGCCTCACAGAAACTTCTGGCTTTCGGATGTCGTTCACCTTGGAGTCATCTTTTTTTTAAACCTTTTTTGTAGTTTCAGATTTTTAGTCGTAGATCACTTCCCAAGTCCTTCGCCAGTTTATCCTTCTTCGTGTAGAAGAGTAGTAGTCAGTCCAGGTGATGTTTTAATTTTATTAAGGAACTTAATTAAACCTTGATAGGAACTTATTAGATCCTATAAGTAATATTAACGTATATTTCACCTATCTACTGGTGATTATTGGGGAGGTGAATTTAACTGACCCTTTTCAAATTTTGTTTTCGAAATTAAATGCAATTATTATTACAACAAAAAATGTTCAATTAATGAATTTTATTAAATTTTAATAGATTTTGTAAAATTATGTTCTGTGGTTAAGTGTTTTATTTCTATGTTAAGTAATATATTCACCTATGAATAAGAGTTCCAGTCATGCAGCATGATCGTAAGAGCGAATTTCTGTTGATTATAGTATGTATTACATTCGTTACATTGTTTCGAAATTTGAGAACTTTGAGGGCATAGAGTTATTAACCACCAACCTTATGAAACATAAAGTCGTTCTAAATAATATTCTACAATTGAAAACGGATATTGAATTTTTCGCCATTTTTCGGTTTTTAGGACATCCCTCCGAAGCTATGTCTTATAGGCAAGGCTTCGTTGATAAAAGGGACGCCTGTTGGAATTGATCCAGGTGGGTGGGGGACAACATTGAGGAGAATGGTGTAAGCCAATTAATATTACGATAGCAATTTGATCTGCACAGAAGGTTCACCATTGGGATAATAAACAATTAAATAAAACGTAATAAAAGTTTCATATTGATTTCTAGCGTTTCATGGAAATACGTAAACAATATTGTCTTACCGTCAATTCTTAAACGATTCCCGGAGTTACCACTTTTCATATACGAATGTACGGGATGAAACATATAAAGGATATACTGCGTTTAATGTCAACCAATTTAAAATTTGGCCTTTTTTTTTAAGATTTATATTTTCCGTGTTAGAGGTTTTATGATTTTCTCACTTTTTCGACATTATACATTAAAACGGCCCCAACTCGGTAAATTCAAATTTAAGTACACCGTTGGAAAACGCGTTGAATTATCCAGAGAGGTGGGGATACAACCCAAGCATGGGAAAGAAAATATCCGATTATAAATCCGTTTCATACCATTTCAATACCGAGTTCGTGAAAAAATCATTGATGCATGTTTGTTTGTGACAAATTTTCTTGTCGCTGCCCAATATGCAATTATTCTTCCGATTTTCTTGATTCTTATTATGTTCTATCCTAATTGTATTGTAGTTGTGTAACGAACCTCAGAAATTTTGAATTTGCCGTTGGGATGGCTAATGGTCGTTGGGAGGGGTTACCGATCTTTTCAATTAAGCGCTACTCATGCTAAAATTCTCAATAGATTTTCGTGATTATTTTTTGTTCACGGATTCTGTCTATTTTTGGAACATATTTCAGGAGATCCAAATTTCATTATGGGGGAGATAATACTGATAATGTTTGTTATGTTGATTACATTATCATTATTCTCATATGATTTTCGAGATTTTTAAAAAATAATTGGACCAAGTTAAAATGCAAAAGATTCCTAGTGGTTATAGTAGATAGTTGTTAAATTATTGAAAACCTTGGTAGGTACAGAAACAAAGTCATAATAATATGTATGTATAAATAAATAATATAAAATTTATAAAATATTATATAAATTATAACTTGATACGATTTGACAAAAACTGATGGAAAAGACTTGATTATAATAAGTACATAAGGTTGTTCATATTATATTTTAGGTTTAAATGGAAGACAGGATGAATGGTGGAAGTAGTTGGGATCGTGTTGCTATTCTCGATGCGGGAGCACAGTATGGGAAACTCATTGACCGACGCGTGCGTGAACTCTGCGTAGAAACAGAAATACTACCTTTGGACACTCCAGCATTCAACCTGAAAGAGAAAGGCTACAAGTAAGATAAATATAAGATCGAACCTCCTGGCAATAATTTTTACATTTCAGGGTGTAATTTCATCATCTTTGCTGAAATCACTTCCAGACAACTGAACATTCTAACAATTTTATTTGTATACCATCACTAACACAATTTTACGTACAATCAATGAAGAAAACAACGTCCTAGGTTTACAACTCGACTTCGCATTGACCTGGAATTATCATTAATGTACCTTTCGGAGGAGTCCGTCGTCACTTGCAGGACGAATACCAGGGGCCCAGCGCTTCCGTTGTAATGACATCATCATCAGGCCATTGAATACTCCTCCCGGTACTTGACTTGCTTGTGACGTTGGTCTCCTCCAAAAAGTACAAAAATTATAATTTTACAAACTACTAGCGGAAAAGAACCCTTTAGAACTAATATCTGGAACCAGTACGTTTTCATACTATCCAGAGCACTTGCTAAAGTCGCACACCCGCTGAGGTGGATGTTTCTGACTGTATCTCGTTGGTTCTCATCTGCGCTCTTTGAGTCTCGGAGTCTCGTTGAAGCTATGGGATTTTTTTAGGGGGGGGGGGGGGGGGGGGGGGGGTTTGCATGGTCTCATTCGAGCTCTACTTCAACAAAAAGCCGCTGTCCGAGTCCTATGAAATGCCTCTACACATACCTCTTGCCGGCCTCTTTTTAGAAAGCTGGTCTCTATAGGTGCTGGCTTTGCTTACTTGGATAAAGGGAAAGTTTCCATAATTTCTACGCCAGGAGTCTCATCAACATGGAACACGCGGTCGAGATGATTTTTCAACTCCTAGCTACCGCCTGATTCCCAGAATGTAAGCCCTGACTTCTATGGATTGAAAATCTTTAATGCCTTACCCAATCGCTACAACGAATTCTTGAACGCTATCTTCACTAAAATCATTAAGGCTAGATTTGTTGCATTGTCATCATACTCCCTCGATGAGATTATTAACTATACATGATATTAAATAAATGTGATTGTTATATTTATTTTAATCTCAATTCTTTATTTCTGGTTTACGTATGCTAAATACTTTATGTATGATCGCAATAAAACTATTCTATTTCAAAACAATGGTCACACTGCCTAGTGATTTTACACAGGTACTAGGGGTACTTTTTCGTTCCGTAATGGTATGATGGAACTGTTGGGGGACATGGCTGACATCAAACTAGTAAGATGGGAAGTGCGTGATGCATTGCTATAGTAGAGTAGTTGCCCTTCTCTTTTCCCCTATTTTTGAATTTTTAAAAAGGATTGAATCCATTTGATGTGACAATACCTTAAGTCTTAAGATATTAAATATAAAATCCAAGTTTTCATTGGTTACTACAAATATTCCTATGAACGTTGCTTTGTAACTTTTAATGTATTCTATTCTAGGGCAATAATTATTTCGGGTGGACCCAACTCTGTTTATGCTGAAGATGCTCCACGATATGATGCTGACATTTTTCGCATTGGACTTCCGGTTTTGGGTAAATGTTTTTCAGCACACTATTAGAGTTGCAGTGAGTCATTACATCTGAATGAGCTATTAATGTTTGGTGTTTGATATTTATAGGAATTTGTTATGGAATGCAAATGATGAACAAAGAGTTTGGGGGTCAAGTTGTTAGGAAGGATATTAGAGAAGACGGACAATTCACTATAGATGTCGATCAGAAGTGCATTCTCTTCAAGTGAGTATCATTTTATGCGAATTCTTCTTTAAGTATGCGTACAGATCCATATCCGATTGCATTACCATTCAACACTTATATGGTTATTTGTTCTCACTTCATAGAATGAAGATTATGTGAAGTACTTTATTATTGTTTTATTTCGACATAATTTCCACAATGCCTTGTGCACGTGTTCATCCATTTGTTTTGGCATTCGAAGATTATAATATTCCGTTTCTTGTATCTTTTTCTGCTATCATTTATAAATATTTCCAAATCTTGAAGATTTTCCCCTTGAATTCTTGAGGGTTTATGAGCTATATTTCATAATTCTTTGTATGTTTTAGAGGGCTAGAGAAGAGTCAAAATGTACTTCTGACTCACGGGGATAGCATCGATAAAGTGGCCGAATCTTTTAAGCCCGTTGCTCAATCTGGCAATCTTGTAGCTGGAATTGCTAATGACAAACTTCGATTGTATGGTCTTCAATTCCATCCTGAGGTATTTTTATAGTATTGAATTAGTATTGGTTTATGGACTGAATAATGAAGTTGATTTTAGCGTGGCAGCCCCTAATATTTTCTATAAATGAAACATTTCATGCTTTTGTATTGCTTACGTTAACTTCCTACTTGTCACGATTTTTTAAAATTAGTTACCGTGTAATCTTCAATAATTATTTTTAGTAAGATACACAGTATTTTTATAGCGGCTACACACACAAACTTGTTCATAAATATACACAAGTAAATAATATTAGAAACACATATTTATATTGATTATGTATGTGTGGAAAACTTCGAAATGCAGCAATCTTTATTAGACTGCTCGAAATGAATGATTTTAGCAGTAACGGTCATTTTAAAAATTTTGAAGCCATATACCTCAATCGTCTATATATAATCGGTAATTTGGAAGTGTTTAATTTTAAAGGTGTAATATAAAGTTGAATTCCGTTCCGCTGTTCCGTCAGAGCCTATGTTTTGAGGCATGCTGGTCCGAAAATTGTAGAAACGGCAGAATTCAAACTCATGGCTTTTCCTGAGTGAGCCCGGAAAACAAACCCACTTGGCTACAGAGGCCAATAATTGATAATAGCTTTTTCATTGTGGGAGTTTACTCGCAAGTAACGTATCCCTGGAGTCAAATATCAGCCATTGTCGCCTAAATTGTGAGTCGAGCAAATGACTTGGTGAAATTGGGGGGTCAGCTGTCGTGAGAGGTCACTGTGTTTTTACTCGTTGATTGAGGAAGTGAAGATGCTACATCAAGGAACTTCTGTCTACAGTCTGGCTCGAGAGATGGTACTTTCTAAGGTTTTGGTCCTACTGACTGTACCAAATATCGCGAGTCATGTTGACTCAGAAATCGTAGATACTTCTACAGAATTTTTGCAGAAAAATAAAAGGACCTTAACCACTTGGCTACCGAGGTCTACCTACCTGTGGGGGTTTGCCTGCACGTAACAACTCTGAAGCAATATTATATAGGTTTTTCAAACAAGTGCACACCCAATAATTTTTTTATGAATAGAAATATACTTTCTGATCCTTGAGTAATTCTTTAGTTCTCATATACACATATCCATACTTTTCTTTTTTTAGTGATAGTACTTATGGTGCCATTGGGTTTGCCAAATAGAAGGTTATCAATTTATTTGACCAAGAGCGGAGAATGAGTTGTTGTGTGGTCCTATACGAGTATATTTATTAGTAATTTTTAAATGCATGCAATTCAAAATCAAGTTTTTGCTGGTACACGCATAATATGTACACCTTTGAACAAAAATTCCAGGTTTTTTAATGTAGCGCCAATATTTTATTGTAGTTGTGTGTTATCGTTGTTGAAGTGTAGAAGTTGTTTTTATGTTATCTTTAATGATGTTTTTATGTTATTTTTAGTCATGTTGATAATTTTTCGATCAGGTGGATCTAACAACCCATGGAAAAGAGATGCTCCACTCATTTCTCTTTGAAATCTCAGGCTTAGCCAGCAACTTCACTCTTAAAAGCCGTGAAGCATCGTGTATAAAATACATTCAAGAAGCAGTCGGAAAAAATAAAGTTCTTGTGAGTAACTAAAATGAATTAATTTCCTACGTTTTATTTTATTTTTAATTAAAAAAAAAATTGTGAGTTACTGATATTTGAAATATCTTATTCCCATGGATATAGCCGGGCGTTATCTGTGGAGTGTGTGGGAGAACACTACAATACAGATTGGTTGGGGGGGGGGGGATTACAGTCAATGCCAAGACCTCCCCAAAGCTTAGTTTTACTTACAAGAATTTTGAATTGAGGAATTTTTAAATGGAAGGGATGTGGTGCAGAAATGCAAACCATTAGGTGCCTACTTCTGAAACAGGATAAATTACTGGTTTTGAATTTACTGTTTTTTTTTTTTTTTAAATCGTGGAACACACCGGGACCTGAAAGTGAAAAATAGAGAGTTTTTGTACTTCTCGTAAACACGAAAAAAGCTGATAGAGCGAGCACAATGAATGCTAACCTTTTTTGTATCGATTTCTCGTTGCGCTTTTGTGAGCCCGAGCGAAAGAGAACTCTTATAGTGAGGTAAACGTAAATCTTGTAGTGACTAACTACTCAAAACTCACAGTAGACAATTTTCAAAATATAACATGAAATAAGAAACAGCGACCTCTTACCTCTATATCATACAAAAAAGATTCAGCCATCAAGAACACACATCTTTAAAACGTGTAAAATAAATCTTGGAAGCTTATATTTCGAAACGAAATCTTGAGATGAAAATGCTGAAATCGTCGCATTAAAACGCCGAAAGCACGAACCGGCAAAAGAGAAAGAAATAAACACGAACAAAAGACAAATACAAAGGTTAAACCAACAACAAAAGTTGTTGTTTTAATTTTTGTTAATTTGTTATTATTTTATTTTTAATTTAAATGAAAAAAATAAATTAATTTAATTTTAATTAAATTCAATTTTTTCAATTGTTTTAATAATTTCATTTCCACGAAACTGGGAAAACTCAGTCAATTTGGTCGAGTGTGTCCACACTGAAGTATGGTTGTTTCCATACCAATTGCATTGTCGTTGCTAAGTTAGGGTTTCCCCGAAGATAGGTCACGTTTTCGTCGCTTAATTACGATTCCGAAAAAGCTGAGCACCGAAATAGCTGACTCTTCCGAAATGCGTTTCCACGTAACGAAAACCTCTTCTCGTTTCGAAAAGGCTATTTTCTTGTTCGAGACACTGAATACGAGAAGTACGAAAACTTTTTAATGTCCCAAAATGTTGTCACGGAAAAACGAGACTAAAGTAGCGGCGAATCTTATTTGTTAGCTATTCAACAATGAAGCTGAAATTTGAAATTGAGCATCCTTGGGAAGTCTAGAAATTAATCATGAAGTCTCAAGCCCCCCAGATCAGATGAGTGAGATCCGGAGCTATGTTCTTTGATATTTGAGACTAAAGTGGAGACAGATAGAAAGAATTAGTATCATCTTCTGTAATATTGGTGAGGTGTTGAAAAAATCAAAATTTGCCACGTATTAAATGATTGTCATAATTGTAATTCATATAGTTGTTTTTAAACCCTAAAAGCTCAATTTTTGAAAGGCTGGTCGTGGTACAACTGCAACTGTTGAAATCGTCCTACTATCAAAACTGTAGGTTTTACATTTTGTGCGCTTAATGTAGAACTATTAAAACTTTGTATAGATAGAAGGTGCTGTATGCATCAATTTCCCCTAGAATTTTTCGTTGGGGATTTTTGAGATCGAATAAAAAATCATCATCAGTCATTTTTGATCGGTAGGTATAATACATAGATACTATGAAAAATAATTATAAATTAACATGCCCTAATTATAGTTTATTAATTTTTATTACACTTTGTTTTCAGATGTTGGTTAGTGGAGGGGTTGATTCAACGGTTTGTGCCGCTCTTCTTCACAAGGCTTTGCCGAAAGAGCAAGTCATTACTGTCCATATCGATAATGGGTTTATGAGGAAGGGAGAAAGCAGTAAGGTTGAGCAATCTCTGCGAAAACTTGGTATAGACCTCAAAGGTGGGTAGTGGGTGAATCTTTTCATTTAACTCAACAGATTTCAACTAGGTAGATTTTTATTCAGTGTTTGTAAATCTTTCATGAATATTCATAATTGTGGTCATGTTTCAGTTATCAACGCTGCAAAACAGTTTCTTCATGGCACCACGACGATCCCAGCTGATAAGGACGACCCAATATCTCGTAATTCTGTAACTAAAATGCTTTGTATGACTTCAAATCCAGAAGAAAAAAGGAAAATTATCGGAGACATATTTGTAGAAGCAAGTACACTTATTTAGAATTTCATGAGGACCTTATCTATTTCACTAAACTTAAGTTTTCAGAAAGTCCAAGAAAGGACGAATGAAAAAAGATCTGCTTCCAAATTGCAGCTTAGGGGTAAAAGTAAGAATATGGTATGGTATTAAAATTACACATAAGTTAGGGAAGTAGTAAGCGAAGCGCCTAACCGCGCTCACATTTGTGTCCAGGATCACATCATTGTGTTCTCTTTTGGCTGGTTAGTCATTATTTGTTTTCAAAGTCCTGGACCCCCAGGATCCTCCAAATTCGACCAACAAAATCCAATGAAGACTTCTTGAACAATTTTGGTTTCGTGTCTATCTGTCTATTGCATTATACATTGAACATAGAGTGGTATAAATTTCATTCATTTCCGCGAAATTTCTTCTTCTTTTTTTTGCATTTTGTAATTGAAGTTTGCTCCATATCTTTCTTCACCCATTAACCTTCCTAGGGTGGAAAATTGGGTGAAGAATCCGACGTTATTGGCTTCCTGTCATTCCCTGATCTGGAATTCGAACATCTTAATAGTGCATAACTAGATAGATTTCCAAGATAAGAAAAAAGAACATAATATATCTGATGAGCAACCATAGCTCCCGTATAAACAATGCACAATGCTCCCGTATTGACTTAACAAATGTTTAAGTCAATGATTCCCAGAATCAAAGCTTAATCGTTATTTGATGTAATATAAGTTTTCTCAAAGTGCAGCAATTGAAAATTCCTTAGATTTTTTAAATTAGGTATTATTTTTTATTTTATGTTTTGGTAGCTTGATTGTTACAATAGCTTGTTCAAAATTGTTCATGGGCTTGGTTTGGTTTTAGGTAGCGAATGAAGTTATTGCAGACCTAAAACTTAGTGTCGACGAAGTTGTCCTGGCCCAGGGAACCCTTCGGCCGGATCTCATAGAGTCAGCGTCCACCCTTGCGTCTGGAAAAGCTCAAGTTATCAAAACCCATCACAACGACTCGCAGCTGATCAGGAATCTTCGAGAAATGGGGAGAGTGGTAGAACCGCTGAAAGATTTTCATAAAGACGAGGTAAAATTACCTTAATTTGGCAGTTCATATTTTTGTATTGATTGCAATGCTCACGTGGTAGAATTCCATACTATCGTTGGTAATTTTGGTAACATTTCAGCTCCCAAATGGAAAGTTTATCTAATCTATTGACCATAACTGTACAATAAAAGAATAAAAACATGTAGGTACTTGAAAATCATATATAAAAATACAATACCATGCATTTGAACGTAATCTACTACTTCTAAAAACTAGTGCTGTACAATTATTACTAAATTTTAATCATGGCAATGATTCTACAATGTAACACAAAATAAATATTTGGAAATTAATCAGCACTTGAGCGATTACACTGGGGAAAAAAAAAAAAAAAAAAAAAAAAAAAAAAAAAAAAAAAAAAAAACCAGTTGTGCCCTCACGAAACTGGTGTTGGGCCGGGGAGGGGGGAGGTTCCGTGGGTGAATAATCCGAGCTGTTTTTCACGTAGACATTTAATTTTTAAGGTACGGCACCTACATTTTTGAAAAAAATCTGAAATTTTTGGAAAAATTTATGTTCAATTAAAAGGTGATATTCTTGTTGAAAGTTTAACGCTGAATCCGCTATACCACATATGATGGGTTTGAAACGCCTCCTTAACGTGTATTTTGCATTTTAAAAAACCTGCCTAAAACGTGTTTTTTGACAATTTTTCTAGTTAAAAAAAAAAAAAAATAGTTTTATACGAACTACAAAACTTGGCGACCTGAAAAAAATCGTGCTATTGGAATATTTCTGCGTCGAATGAAACCACTAGCAGCTCTGGTGGTGTGATAATTCATTTTTTGCGATTTTTCAACTACCGAAAAACTCGTTTCTTGATAGTTTTTTGACAACTTATTTTTTCTCGGTAAGTATATTCCCAAAAATCACGTTTTTCGGTAGTTGAAAAATGGCTAGAAATTAATTATCACTTCCCCAGAGCTGGTGGTGGTCTTATTCGACGCAGAAATAGACCAAGTAATGGCACAATTTTATTCAGGTTGCCAAGTGGTGTAATTTGTACAAAAACGACCAAATCACTGGAAAAATCGTCAAAAATCGGTGAAAAACCACGTTTTTTTTTTGGCAGTTTTTAGGCAAAAAACATGTTAGGTAAGGAGGCATTTCAAACCCATCAAATGTGGTATAGCCGTGTTCAGCGTAATATTTCCAACCAGAATATCACCTTTTAATTGAACATAAATTATCCTGGATTTGAAGTGATTATTTCAAATATGCAGGTGCCGTACCTCAAAAATTAGACGTCCCCGTGAAAAACGGGCTTTGGATTCGATTTCAGCACCCTTGAAAACCTACGGACCAGTGCCTGTTTCGTGGGGGCACGACTTTGATTTTTTTGGCAGTGTTATTAATGAATAGCGACATTGATCACTGAAACATTCCTGAACCCTACTGGGTGTACCTAATTCAGTTTGAATAGCTACAAGGAAATCCATCCTTTATTATTGAAACAGTAGTTCTGGATTGATTAAAACAACTCAGAAAACTTGCTGGGAGTAGAATTGTGGCATAGAACCAACCATTACATGTAACATCAATTTACTTATAGCATTTAGATTCCCATTGGAAGTGATAATTATATCATATTGTAATATCAACTTGAGGGGGGGAAATATTCCTATAGGTATATACACACCTCAAAAGAATTAAGGGATCAATTTTCATAGTAGACCTCAAAGACCCCAGATCAGTCGGACAAAGTTCAAATTGTATCTCATGATTAGGTACCTAATGGAGATGGGATGCACCCTGTTCTTTTTGTTTTTCTCAAACACTGCGATGTCAAGCTCCGACTTGACCCAAAACAGAATGAAATCTGAGCATTTTTCTCAAGAGAAGTAACCCACTTCCCTCTAATTTTTTTCCATAATTATTGAGATATTGAAGTGAAACAATGAGAACGTTTATGGGGTGCCTGAAACTTTTAAAGTAGTTTTAAGCAAATAAAAATCGGAAAAAAACCCAAAAGTTTTTTTGGACTACCCAAAGAGGAGGTGGTTATTGGACACTTAGGGAACAATTTTTCCATTTTTTTCCGAGTGACGCCTCATTTAAAAAATTTTTTAGTACTGAACACAATGGTGTAGCCAGAATCGTGATATCTTATTCCGTTCTCGCATTAGAGCAGATAACCATGAAGATGTGTGGTTTAATCTGTTTTGGCTCAAGTAGGAGCTTGATATTGCTAGCCGTTCGCAATGTTTAGGATAAAAAAAAAAAAAAAAAAAAAAAAAAAAAAAGGTGCATCCCATCTCCACTAGGTACCTAATCATGAGATATAATGTGAGATAAATCTGGGGTCTTTGGCGTCTACAAGGAAAAGTGATCCCTTAATTCTTTTGAGGTGTGTATTTTAACCTTTTCGGGACCGCTTTCTTGAGCTCGAAGGCAGAGCGCTGGGCCCAGCTTTGCCAGCACTGTACAGATCCCCCTGTCCCGGTTTTTTTTTTCTACTTGCCGTCACTTTTGCTGCACACACTATCCTGAAAGGCTCTTATACCCACAATTTTTATCCAATTAATGTCAAATTTTGTATGTTTGGACTTCAAACATCAAACTTTTCGAAAGATCAGCTGTTTACCACCAACTGTCGGCACATTATCCAGGTCTTCGAGGAAACACTCAGCTCGCGAAATAGTTTCATCTGGATCTTTTTCATCATCCCTGCTTTTCCCCTCACTTGCACTAAGAATCCCGGAAATTATTTCCCGAATCTCATTTTCCAAAAACGAGTGTTTCTCACTCATTGTAGTGGAGAGTACACGACTGAATGAAAACTGAGCTAGACAGAAACAAGAAGGAAGAATATTGGGTTAGGTAAACAAAAACATCAGACCAAAGGTCACAAACAACATTCAAACACTTCAAGTTACTTCCGAAACCGCTAGATTGCAGAGGAATGAAGAGAAGGGCCAAAATGTAAATATACGTCACTGGCCCAGGCCATGTATAGAGGAGGTGCCGTACATATACTGCACGGGGCCACATGGAGCATGGCACCAACGACATAAATATACGGCACTGGTCCCCAAAAGGTTAACACAACTCCAAGCAACATAGTGAATGTAGAGTACGTGAAGGAAGATTGAAGACTCGGAGTAGAGAGATACAGGTGCACAACACCTCTTGCCTGACACTATGCACTCTCAAACTCTCAGTCAACTCCCTCCACAGGTTACCTACCTGTTTCCCCATCTGGCCAGCCCTCATATTCCACCTACTTTCGCCACTTTCACTACCCCCCCCCCCCCCCCCCCCCTGTTACACAGGTATAAAAGAGGCCTTCCATTTTGCTCTGACTTTGATGGTGATACACTGCTCTTCAACAAGATTCCTTTGGTCTCAAGATTGTGTCCAGTGGTCTCTCTCTCCCTCTAATTCAACGTTCATAATCAATTTCACGACGAACATTTGGGCAATGTCCAAATGTACTTTTACCTACATCCCTAATAATCTTTAACCCTAGATATTACGTTTGTAATAACATCATGGACACAGGAATGCTCTTGGGAAGTTCAGGAAAATCCCTGCTGGGGACCTTTTGAAGTTTGGAGATGGAATATCAAGAGCGTGAATGAAGGATGCCCACATGTTTGTTTTATATTTTTAAATGAAAGCTGATGAAATTCCAACTATTCTACTATAAGTTCTATTTTTCTTTCCTTCTATGGCGGGACCCCCCCTCCCCCTCCCTCTATGGCGGGACCCCCCGCCCCCCGGAATGACATGGATGTGACTCACAATTTGCCGACCCGAAACTTTGAAAAATCGTAAAAATATAACCGCTCATCGTAGAAATGTAAGGATGGTGTCAAAATTCTATGAATAAAATCTACTTTCATTTAAAAACTCGACGCTGCACGCCTCGCAAGTGTCCCAGACTCCCTTCTGCTTTCTCCTTGAGCTTCGGCTAAACATTGGAGGAACGTGGAACTCCATTTAAAATTTCAGCTTCATATGTTGTATAGGAAAAAATTTAGCTCCGGATCTCATTCAGCTGATCTGGGAGGCTCTAGACTTCATGACTCGTTTCTAGACCTCCCAAGGATTCTTCATTTTAAATATTTGCTTCATAGTTTAAATAGCAAAGAAATGAGCTCGGGATCTCACTCAGCTGATCTGGGGAGCTTCAGACTTCACGATTCGTTTCTAGATCCCAAGAGGCATCCATTTCAAATTTCAGCTTCATAGGTTGAAAGCGAAGGAATTAGCTCCGGATCACACTCAGCTAACCTGGGGCTCTAGGCTTTATCATTCGTTTCTAGACGTTCCAAGGGGCCTCTATAGGTTCATGGTTCAGCTTCATAGGTTGAATAGTAAATGAATAAGCTCCGGAGCTCACCCAGCTGTTCTAGCGAGCTTCAGACTTAATGATTCGTTTCTAGATGCCCCAAGAGGCCATCATTTTCAAGTTCACCTTCATAGGTTGAATAGTAAAGAAATGGATCCGCCGCTACTTTAGTCTCTTTTTCGTGACAACATTTTGTGATAATATTCTGTTACATTTTTCACTTTTAGTTCCCGGTAAAAGCGTGTTCCACACTAATAGTAAACGCTACAATTTTTGACCAATGGGTGGGCTCCTTATTGGGAATAGTACTTACCAAAATGTGGTGATCGAACATCTGGAGGGTACCTCATCATATCCCTGCTTTAAGTGGGAGGTCTGATAACACCCTAATTGTAGAAAATTATGCAGCTATCGGGAATCGCCTTCCTTGATCATTCTGAGTCAGGGGATTCCAGTCTCCTGTCTTGAGAACAACGATCTCCCTCCCTTGGCAGGCCTTAACTGTACGTATTAATACTGACCCAGTCAGTCAGTTCAAGCACTTGATTGTTTACTAGGTACGTTCGGAACTTCCATTTTCATCTCATTTATTGTGAGATTTTCATCCAAGCCAAGCTCTCTTTGTATCGTAAATTGATAATTAGTGTCCTTATTTATTACTTTCATTTGTATCCATGCTTTTATTTGTTTCAAATATTGAGCCAAATCAATTGTGATGTGTTTAAATAAACTTAATTTAAAATATTTACTTCTTCATGGATTAACTATAAAGTTCCGTTATTTTGTATAGAATATAAATATTATGTATCAAGTTCTTTTGGTTGTAGGTCAGAGTACTGGGTCAAGAGTTAGGTTTACCAAATGAGATCGTCATGAGACATCCATTCCCTGGACCAGGTCTGGCCATCCGAGTTTTATGTGGGGATGAGCCGTACATGGAAAGAGATTTCTCTGAAACGCAAGTCCTCGTCAAAATAATCGTCGAGTACGATCAGATGCTGCAAAAGGTAATTTATGAATGAATCAATCAATGTTACCATATTTACTCACACAAACAGTAATTGATCGCATTATTTTATGGGTTTATAATTTATGTGTATTTATAAACCATGAATTTATTAGATATAATATGTATTAATTATATTTGTATATAATAATTTCTTGATTTATATTAATATATTATAAACTAAATAATTTATATTTATAAACCTATGTATATAATGTATTATTCTCTAGTGATTGTGTGTTTTCCGTCTGGAATACACTGACCAATTTTTTCAAGGTTGGTATTTTTGGATTGCTAACATCACTGCCCACTGCATGGGTTTCCTTGATTTTTCAATGCTTCTTTCTTTCATCCTCTACGGCACAGTCCTTTGTCACCATTATCAGATCTGTTCATTTTCTCTCAATTGAATAATGTTATGAGTTATGACCTGTTGTTTTTTATGTGAATATGTCTATATATAGTGATTTGTATAGTTTATCTTATCGACCGTTGAAGCAATATGTGACGATCAGTAGAATCACAAATACTTTTATCAATGAATGTAATTTTCAAAGGATATTACAAAGCACGTAGAGGGTGTCTCCAAACCCCCCCTCTCCCCTCTTCGCTATTACAATAGTTATTTATGGAAAATGTATGCATAATATAGACACACGTGTATATCGCCTAACACTGGAGAATTACATGCATAGGATTAAGGTTATTGAAACGTATTTTGTTGTTGTGAAGGTATCTTTGTTTTACAGAATCACGCACTTTTGAATAGAGTTGAAAATGCAACCACCGAAGAGGAGAGACTTCAACTCAGAAAGGTGTCGTCTAAACAACATCTTGCTGCTACAGTTCTGCCCATTCGAAGTGTAGGAGTGCAGGTATGTAAATTTGTATATTATTGACAAAGCCATTCGAGCCCCGACCTCTATTCGAGAATTTTTGCCACCAATTGGAAAGGGCTTGCCAGGAAATTATTTATTTCATGAATGAAAGTGTTTGTCAACTTTACTTTAATTTGCATTTACTACTTAATCGAGTCCTTAATTAGCGCATTTTCTAGACACGAATTTCAATTTCTACATATGATATATCCACGAGGGATTGAGGTGCTTATACAATGATTTCATGAATAGATTACTGTACAGCATAAGTAGTTGTCAGATACCTACTTGGTCAACCTAAGTTTTCAAGAAGTTGGATTTTAGCATTAAGAATATTAGGAAATGTAGGAGTCTCTCTCTGCATATTATTTTCTAATTTTACTGGAACTAGTGTCACTATTCCAGTGGGCCTCCTGTGCACCCTTGGAACTACACAACCCTGTTCTTTTTACCAAGTTCTTGTAGATTTTTTTTATGAAACTCAATATTTCAATAGACAAGAAACTGACGATATTATTATCATCTTTCTTCCCAACCCTTCAATATCTCAGTATGTACCCATGAGAATTTCATAAAAATTGTTGGATCAGTTTGAGCAAAACTCTATGAAACATTTCAATCGCCGTTTTTGGTTTATTATTTCCAATAATAATAAGCCTATGTGATTGTATAGCAAAACATTTTTATAACCCCCCCTCAAACTTTGTCACTTTACGTTTCAAGGTGCGTAGAATCCAAATTTGAAATGTCCGTCCGCCGTTCGCCGTCCGGGCTATAAAAGACCTATGAATTGACTTAAAAAACCCGTTCTTTCGCACATAGACTCCATCTGGGGTCTAGTTGGTCCTAACGTTTAACCCATTCGCCGCGGAGCCCTGAACGACTGCGTGTCCCCTGAGCGCGAAGCCTTTCTTACCTGCAACTCCCCTTGTAGCGGAGAAATATTTGAGACTGTGACGCTCGCCCTCCTCTTTTAGTTTTTCTTGTTTCTCCACTATTCTTCTATTTTTGACGTAATTCTTTTTGCATGTTGTTCAGGAATATATTATGGACAGAAATGTTTGGTGTTTGAAGGATTTGTACCTTTTTTTGTCATTATTATATTCTCATAAACTCGAATTCATCAATAGTTTATTGTTTTCATAATTTGTCTCATTATTACTTCATTTTTCATAAACATAATTACTGATTCATTATAGTACTATACCATTGTTATTGTTTTTGATTGTTATTGAATTCGATTATCCAAGAAGTCCAGAGAAATTGCCAGGTCAGAGCCAAAAGAATTTATCGAAAAGTGCCACCTAGGTAGTTGGTACCCACTCACACTTACACTCCTAAACCTAACTAAACCTACTATATATACAAGTAAACTAAGAAAAAACTGAATCCTGGACTAAATACACTACTACTAATAAGAAAAAATAGAAATTACGAGAAGAATAATGAAGGTAAGAAAAAACTGACGGTAGAAAAGTGTTGAAAAAAGTTTCAAAGTGAGAACAGAACCGAACATCAACAAAGTGTACAGTGGAATGACGCTAAAAATAACTGCAAGAGGCTTTCTCAGAATTAAAATTGCATTACATGGGCAGGTTGGAGTCTGAACCCTCTGGATGAATAGCTGTTTACCTATATTTCTGCCATAGGTAAGTGGGATGTCGTCACCCAAGTAATTTCGGATGCAGAATCGACTGGGATAGGTCCCAGATGCTTTTTGAATCCAGTTTACCCACGGTTTTAGTTTGATTCCTGTAGAAATTAGCTCCGTGGATTGAATGAGACCACTCGGGTGGCTGTACGATCATCCATTTGCTCCCCATTGGGAGCGCAGCCTGTAACGCGAGAACAGGGGTGGATACTAGAAAAGAGACTGGCGAAAGCCCCAGAGCATGCTGGTTACTATAGCTGGCTATCTGATTCAGAAATAATAAACCATTATGTTATAATTTGCAGCGTTTTTACTTATCTTAATTGGTAACAGCACTTGGCTGGATTTTCCACTTACAATATTAGCACACGTAAAAAATACATTCTCGAAAATTGAATTTTTTCATTTAATATATGGAAATTGAGTCATTTGAAAATTTCCACATGATACATATATGGTTACTAAGTAATAATCTTCTTCACTGTTTTCAGTCAGACAGACTATTGACTATTAATATGTATATTAAAGCTGTTAATTTTTCTTCGTTGGCAGGGTGATTGTCGCAGTTACAGTTATGTCGTCGGTATTTCCTCTGAGAAAGATCCAGATTGGCAGGATTTAACGATATTGTCAAAACTAATACCCAGGGTCTGTCACAATATCAATCGGGTCTGTTACGTTGCTGGAGATTTGGTGAAGGATCCTATCCAGGACATCACCCCCACGTATCTGACATCTCCTGTTCTTGCCACTCTACGACAAGCAGATTACCTCGCAACTCAGGTAAGTGACCTTAATGTGTTGAAGATTAATATTGTGTACGTTAATCAACGTATTAAAAAATGCAAGAGCATAAGTATTACCGTGTTTTTTGACCATCTGTGGTGATAGAATTTATGTCTGGCTTTCTCAAAATAATGTTAATATCATACAGTGTCCATAATAGAACTTCAGTCTGGTAACTGAACCTCTGCTTTTTTCTGTACAGTAAGGCTTTTTTTTACAAAAGTCAATCTTGACTTGAAAATTGTTAGCATTGCAGATCTTAATGCTAAAGCTCGCATATATTGACTAAGATTTTCACATCCCCCTCAGAGATTTTCAGCCTCTTTGAGGATGCATCAAGGATGAGACGATATAAGGCAGTGGTGACATTTGGCGGGGTAAGGGTCCCACTGTGTACCCCTACTCTTCTGACCCCTTCTCATCGATATCTGCAGGGTTACAAGATACTTCTTTAATAGCTTAGAAGGAATATCCCTCTATGTTTTGCCCAATATTCGCTGATTTGGATAAATGTACAGAAAACATAGATAAATAATCAAAATTCCTTGCGCACATTGAATATCCCAAGAATTTTTAAACTTATGTTGTATTTTATTTAGAGGTTAACTTGCTCCTTTATGCCATTCCATAGACTTTTTAATTCATTCCTACCTGAAGAATCCTTGAATGGCTCGTCCTATTATCATATGATGTCTTATTTCTAGTGATCGAGGTTGTTCCAATTTTCACAAGTTCTCGCATTGAAATGCCATTCCTGCGTGAAGAAATTGTCAGGTCCATATGCAGATCCAACAGACTATTATTTACTAACTTGTTATTTGTTGCATTACAGGTTCTTTTCAATAGCGATATCATGAGTAAAGTGTCGCAGATGCCCGTCGTACTTCTACCACTACATTTTGACAGGGATGCCGCTTTGAGGGCGCCCTCTTGTCAGAGGTCAGTAGTTCTCCGACCATTCATCACCCAGGACTTTATGACAGGTGTTCCTGCCATTCCAGGAGTTAACATTCCTGTAGATGTGAGTTCATTCCCTCCATATTTTTTCTACAGTAGAAATTATACATACTAATACACATTTTATTCGTGTATTATATTTTTATCGCAGGTAAGAATCAGTACGATATTCCATCCCAGGAGGTGGTAGATTTCATGTTAACAACACTGTTTGCATTATATGAATATAGAACGTGGGATGTGCCT
This sequence comes from Adelphocoris suturalis, assembly GCA_030762985.1. Taxonomy (NCBI): domain Eukaryota; kingdom Metazoa; phylum Arthropoda; class Insecta; order Hemiptera; family Miridae; genus Adelphocoris; species Adelphocoris suturalis. The sequence continues at coordinate 105,642,409 of CM061042.1, forward strand.
TCTATGTTCCGTAAGCGGGCGATTATATTAGCCGTAATCACATTAAGCAGGGTTTACTGTAGACTATAAATACCGAACTTACTCTAAACAGACAATCAGGTGACCTCTGCGTGTAAAAATAATATGGATAGCTATTAGTGGTAGTTGAGTCGTCAAACCATAGGTGTCACCACTGTCACACTGTTCCCGATCTACTACACAACTTTCAAGATGGCCGCAAACTAATCAATTGATGTTTCAAAGTTCCAGTAATAAGTGTGCAGTATAAAATTGCGTTTCTTGGTTGAAGGGGATTGCAATTGTCGAGCTGCTCAGTTAGGTATAATTTCGGAATAGAATAAAATAGTAATAAGGTGTTAGACATCGCAGATGGCTTTGTTGATTAGTTTCACTGTGGAAGCAAGTTCTTGGGTGACACTTTTAGCCATAGGTAAGTGGAAAAGTAGAACCTAGAAATGTCCTTACCATGTTATCTATGCCCTCCCTACATCATCCCATCGTACATAAAGAGATTTCACCGATTACAGCAAGTAGTTGCAGTTTTTTAAAGGCAAAGTAAACGAGGAGTTACAGCTTTGTCATTTAATTTGAAACAACCAGGTGAAGGGTGGGATGCATGTTACACATGGATCCGGGCGACACGAGCAGGGAATAGCGTTCAAATCATAGCAATAGCTTTCTATATTAATTATTAAAAAGTGTTGGACAACGTAGACCGGGAAGTCACACAGAGAAAAAAATCATGTTTTAAACAAGTTCTTCGTCTACTTTCCCGGCAGGATTTAGACGAAAAGAAATTCGGTTAAAATCGAACAAGAAGCGTGAATATAAAGAGACTGTTTAGCATCTTCGTTACCAGATGATAATTATGCTACCCTTCGTTAAAAGTTTGTTCAAAGTATTTCATGAACCTTGGTTTTCTCTCTTAGATCGTTCAGAAGATGATGTCCGAGGTGGCCGGGATTCCTGGGATTTCACGAGTTCTCTACGATCTCACACCAAAACCACCTGGAACAACAGAATGGGAATAAAATTATGACTGATGGCGGTTCCAAACATAGAAAATATGTGACATTGCACGAACTTTTTTTAACGAGTGTTGAGTTTTGTTTTTTCTTAAATTTTCTGTTGTTTCTTTTACAAGATCAAGTATGTCACTATCGTCCACGCTCTACTGACTGTCAGGGATTTCGAACGACTACCTAGACTACCTTTGTTAATCATAGGTACCTATATACTCGAGGAATAGGGATAAAGTCATAGGCTTGCGTCTATTTATAATAATTACCTATGCATTACAGACAAAATATGAATTGAATAGAAATTATGAAATTTTTATATTTAACTCTGGATTATTGTTAAATTAATTTTAAAGGTGTTATTTATACACCCAGTGTATAAATAAGCAACTTTAAGAAATAAAGTGGTTCCTGATTTCTATTGGGACCATTGATGAACTGGTGGATTGTTTTCTTGAAATCATCCTAATCTACTTAAATATTTAATATTTGTTATAGATTATATAGTGCTTTTTAAACTTGATCGAATAAAACAAGTATTATTTTCATTTTGACATGAATATGTATTGCTGGGGGTTATCCTAAGAATTCTGTAGCACAAAAGTTCTAGTCATGCAAGTATGAGCGAATTTTCGTAGATTATCGAATTATATTGAGTTACACTGTTTTGAAATTGAGCACTTTGAGTGCAAAGAAATAGGTAATTACACCACTTTTATGTGAACAAAATTCGTTCTAAATAATATTCTGCGATTCAAAAAAATATTTGTAAAATCTTAGCTTTTTTTAGGCAGTTTTTTGATTCTTCATCAAAACTTAATTTATTTTTTACTTTGATTTATTCAAGTAAATTTTACAGCATAATTTCATGCTTAAATCCATATTGTTCTAGTTTGTTGGTGATAAACTTTTTTTCTTTCTTTTTTCTTTTTTACTTTCTAAAATTAAAAAAATATATATAAACCTATATATACATATATATAAATTCAACGATTCTTAGCAGTTATTTTAGAAGCCATTTTTTAGAGATTTTTCTTTAGTGTATTTTCAAAAATTTATTAATTTCATGTGCTCAAATAGTGTCGGTCAACGAACTCATCCTTTCATTTGGAAAGTATGATTTTTTGGCGCAAAAAGCAAAAACAGAATTTTTATCTCAATGTTAAGGAGAGTTATCATTTGGAATGAAACTTTTTTTTTCTTTTTTTACCAATCTCCCCTAAAGGCGGAGGGGGGCCATTTAAGTACAAAATGAAAATAAATGAATAAAATAAAAAAATGCCGGCACTTGGGATCAAGGAAGTTGAAGGGAGAGTGGGACGAAAGGAAGTGCCCCATATAAAACGACCACCAGTTCAAGTAAGAACCCCTCAGGACGCGGGTGGTGATACCATGGAGCACTCCTGCTGAGATGCCCAACTCGAGTAACTCCGTGGCACTTTTCCCACACCACATCCCATGCCACGACACGGTCGCGATCATGACCTTGATGTTATTGGTTGCCACTTCTTTTAGCTCAGATATCGTTTGTCCCAGATCATTTCTATCATGTTTACTTAGCCCTCCAGGTCTGCTCCATGTCAACGCTGCCACTGACAACCTGGACATCCAGGATTATAGCAGACCGGTCACTCGGCATTTGATATAGTCTCTCCCTGCTACCTGCTTGGCAACAGCATCGAGACGTAGAATGCGGCCACTGTGAGTTCGAGGACACTGCTGCGCCACATGATAGATTCTCATTTTTACTCCGACAGGCATGGCAAAAGGTGTCGACTGTCCTGCAACTACTCCTCAAACACCTCACAAAGGTGGCTAAAGTAACCCACCCGTACTGCATGAAAATGGCGGTAGTCGCGGGCCGCAATGTCCTCTGAAGCCCATTCCACCCACTGGGAAGAACCTCAGCAGAACCTGTACTTCCTGAGTCTTTTGCCCCGAGAAGGAGTACTCGATTTAGACCATCCTCTTATTCTCAAAATTGAAGAAAAGAAGATGACAATAATGAATATTCTTATAGTAGCAAATCAACTGACCACACGCTCCAGATGTCCAGGTCAACGGCTCACAGTATTTGGCTACAACAAACAGAACATCACAATAATCTTTTATATTTGTTTAATCAACATATATTTCGCATTTGAATAAATGCTTAGCTTGTTCAGTAAATTGATTTGAGTTCGTGATTTACTGACCACATCCTAGTTAGATTCATTAATTTCCGTCTGGGAGATGAAGCACTTGGGGCTCGGAATGGTTAAGTACTGTGATTGCATCTCAAAACGATAGATGAGTCGTAGCTCATAGGTTATGATAACGGTCTCGTGAGACGAAGGTCGTGGGTTCAAATCCTGTTGCATGGACCTATTTTTTTTTTGCTCGTACAACTCCCGAAATATACTTCTAAAACGTCATTCTGACCTGCATGTCCAACTAATTTGAATTTTCACTAAGATTGACTACTTGATGTTATGTATTTTTGAGATGCGAGCATCCAGATCACCAAACTATACACTTTATTCTGACCTACATGTCCACTAATCTGCATTTTTACTAAGGGATTGACTACTTGATGTTATGTCTGTTTGAGATGCGAGCTTGCGAGCATCCAGACCACCAAACTATACACATCGTTCTGATCTACATGCCCAACTAATCTTCATTTTTACTAAGGGATTGACTGGTACACAATCTCCTCACCAATAAATCTATTTTTTCTTCGCATATGGATAAATCCGTAGATTTACCGGTCGGAGCGATGCCGAAGTGTTGTTGGCAACCGTGCTGCTCTTGTGAAGCGAATGCCAATCGTTCCCGAGTGCTCACAAAAGGAGCCGACCGGCCTCAAGTGCTTCATCCCACAGACGGAAGTCATTCATTATCCTCTCAAGTAATGTTGGATCTTTGTTCGAGTATTATTTTTACCCAGAACAGTATAGGAATTGTTTTTTATGAAATAGAATAGAAATATGTATATTTTCAAATAAAATTATAACGCAAATACGTTTATGAACAATAATTTGCAAAATTTTCTTGATATCGATCTTTAATCTACTCTTTTATTTATTTTACTATCAATTTATAAATAGGTTTGTACTTCGTAGTTCATTTGTTTTAGTTGTTTAGTGATTTTTACTTATAAAAGTTTGTTGTGGGGTAGTAGGGTGGTTTGTAGTTTCGTTTTTTCACCTTCAGGTTTCAAATATTTCAGAATGATCAGAGTTGTACTGTGTTTTGGAGCTAAGGCTTGAAATTTGGATTCATTAGCTCACCTCTGTTATTAGTCTGTTAAGGCCAATTTCCTGTCTCCCCATAGGCGCATGATATGTGGAAAGTGGTGCCTGGCGTTGCCAGTACAGGTATGTTCCTTGTCCAATTTGATATAATAGGTGTAACTGCTTAACTGACTTTTTCTTTCAGTAATAAGATCACTTTCTGTGTCAACTTCTTCTTGATCGCGTCAGCCATTCTAGTCCTGGATGTCGGAGCTAAGCAAAGGAATAAATTCTTCGTCGCAGCCAGAGACCACAACATTCTACTAATCCCACATTTTCCTGTTGATACAGTTGCCCTGTGGTTTGGGTCCTCCTCTGTACTGGCGTTTTCAGTTCCTGTGCAATGTATTTAGTATTATAGGATAGAGTGTGCCAAAACATATGCTGACATATGTTCACTTTATAAATCCGTGCAATCTGATGTATCTATGCTGTTGGGGCATCCGTGCAATCTGATGTCCCCAATCGTCTAAGATTTACAGGGAAGTCAATAAAGCCCTCTGCAAACCAATTGCGGTGTCTGCGACGATCACCTGCCTATCAGTCCACAACATCTGCCCCAGTGCAGGTTTTAAGAAATACATATTGGAATTCAGGAACATCTGCCGATGGAGTGTCCTTAATTTTACTGCAAAAAAGACTCATTTCATAATATGATAACAAGAAATAATATAATTTCTTTGCCGTATAATTACTCTGTGATATTGAGTTCAAATTGTATAGATGTATAAGCATCGTATCGTTATTTTTCTGACTGTAATATACTTATTAGATATAATTGCAATTCGTACTTTAACTTGCTACACAATATGGCTGTATAATGTGATTCATTAATGCCAAATAAAAAAAAGTATGTTCAGGGAAACTCCCACAGTCGCGAAGAGGATTGATTTATCAAGTATCCAAGTGGGTAGTGATATATTCCTGGGGTTCTCTCAAAAGGAGGAATGAATTTGGATTTTGCCAAAAAAGTTATTGTTGTACCAGCATGGTTGATAACAGTAGTGCGGTCTCCAAAAGCAGGATATAGAAGAATGTTTATTATTTGAAAATGTCAAAAATTACTGACCACAATATTCTCATAAACTGTACAGTATGATTCCTTCCAATAATCTGTCTAAGTTGTCTTGCATGTTTTATCCGTCGAAGTTCTCATATTTTAGTAAATTGAAAAATGAAACAAGAAAATTAATTTGTGCTCAATAGAATCAGAAAAATCGATGGATGAAATAAATGATATTTAACTAGTTAGTAGGGCAGGGGTGGTGGGCAGAGGTGAGTAGGTATTCACCGTTTATAAATACCGTGTATAAGTGTTTCATGATCAGTTTCAAGTCATCCTTCGTCTCTTCCAATGTGCATTTACATGGCTCGGAAAAACTAATTGGGGTGCTTTCTTCAAACCTCCATTTTCTGTCAAACGTTCTTACTGCATCATGTTCTTTGCCAAAGTTGCAACTGGAAGACCAGTAGTAGGTCAGGTGTGTAGCCTACTTGGAGTAGCGTCACATGACCTCCATGTAAACCCTCATATAAGCCCTATTAAATTAATGACGTAACAAAAATAATGAGCTCGGCTCATTTGAAAACACGCGTCGACACTAACGGGTTTTTTTCACGAGTGGGAGCCTTTTATTAAGGGCCTTCCTGCTTTGGAATCCAAAGTTAAGATTCACATGGGAGATAAGAGAGAAAAGACAAATTCTGCTCGGAATCCTTGAAACCATGAATAGAAGGTTTCCAGAGCAGAATGTCCGTGTATTTTAAGATAAGCTAATGATGGGAAATGAGAAATTCTGGTGGGATCATGCACTGGGCCTTGTCTATCGTCAGAGCTGTGGTGTGGAAAAGATAAAATAAATTTTAGACCTGGAGTTGGCGGAAGAAGTCGAATTGGTGCAGAGAAATCCTGAAAGGATCGGAGTGGGGTCGCACACAGTGCGTCGATCATACGGTCGGGGAGGACAAATTTGTGATTTTTTTTTTCGATTTTTATAGCAAACTTATCGCTGATCACGAATATGCCCCATGTTCCTATACCTAAAATATATGTTTCAGGTGTTATTTATGAAAAACACGAAAAAATCACGTTGTTTAACATATTTTACTCTATAAAGCACTATAAAGCACTAAAAAATTTATTACACAGAAAAGTGTTGGACAATTACATTTTGTATCGAATGAACCCCTCAAAATTTCCAAGTTATGAACCATATAAAAATATGGACGTTTCCAGTTGGTTATTCATCTTTAATAATACACCAAGCGTGCGGTTCAGGAGAAATTTTTTTTGCACCCAATCAAACTTCATTCTTTAATGTTTCAACAAGCATAGATACAATTTCGTACAATCCTGTTCCAACCAATTTTGTTTGTTCTGCAAGAAATTGCTCTTGGTCCCATTGCACTCATCGGCAATTTTTATGCAGAATAGGTGGACTGCCTCGATTTTTTTTTTTTTTTTTTTTTTTTTTTTGCCTCGCCTTGATTTTTTTAATCTCTAGGAGATTCATTTTTTCGTAAAGATTGAAGAGAGCTGCCTCCTTCTCTTGTGGTTGAGCAGAAACCCAAACTTCAAAAACTTCGCAATTTTTCATTTTAGTACCTACCTAAAAAATGGAGAAGGCGCTTATAGATCCCGAACGGGCTGCCTAGGTCAGCTAACCGAGTATTTCCTACCTCCTACATAACTTGTTGAATGATCCCTAAAAGTTTGGAAGAGGACATTTTTTCCGAGTCCACAAAAGTTGAATAAATCAATGCGAAATTTGAAAAATTTGATAGTATTCGTAAGAGTAGGTAGGTACTAAATCTTCTCAGCATGAATTTTTCCAATAATTTCAATGACTGAATCTTATACTTAAACTCAGAGGAATCACCGCAAGTGAGGACATCCGGGTTTAGGGACGTGACTGACAATTTCAACGTCGGGTACAGGCAGGCGAGTAACATGTTATGATTCGCTTTGTGAAGAAAAGTCAACTTGGCCGTTGCGCCCTGATGGTAAAAAAGGCTGATGAGTTATTAAACTCTTTTCTATCGATGTCAACAACTACCTGAGTGTTAACAGGTACCATTTTCTAGGCAAAAAAAAGCTAGAATAAACATGAACAGTGTATGTAGTGAAATTTATCAGGGAGGCAGGTATAGGAGGCAGTTATAGAGCGTTGCTGATAGATGAGATCAATAAATTATGTGTAACGGTCAAATTGTGGATTTCTTAGGTAAGAATTTGTAATTTGAATCGTAATTTAATTGTCTGTAAATGTTATTGAAAGTAAAAAGTGTGAATCTAGTAGATAGTGATAAACTAATATTAAAATTGGGCTATGATGGTATGAAAGACTTGTATTTAGGAGCAGAATCATTGGAATCTGCGGGAGGAGGTGAGAATCGTGCCATTTTATAACAACTTGGTACTTACTACAACAGATGAAAGAAAATAATAAAATGAGAAATAGGTAATTTGTTTAGTTTAACTGAGGTGACTACCCCCGGCGACGGTCATGTGGATCAGCAGTATAAGTGTGTGTTGTGCAATTATACATTAACAGAACTGGGAGCAGCAAAAATAAAGTAGGTAACTTTTAAATATACCCGTGTGTGTGTGTGCATGCTTGCTTGCGTGCGTGCGTGCATGCTTGCTTGCGTGCGTGCGTGCGTGCATTTGTGTGTGTGTGTGTGTCATATCCCTACCCAAGTCAAGGTCCTACGTCCTCGTCATGCAATCCGGGCACCCTCTGAGTGAAGAGGGGGTGGCAACATGACCTGCTGGCAATAAGGGGGAGGCTCATGCCAATGGGCTTTCCCGACTCTTACTCAGGCTTCCCCAGTTATGAAGAACAATGAACATAAGCCTCATAACCCCGTGGCACAGGGGTAGGCGTTTGGGGGCGCCCCAGGCTGGAGCATCGGCCATCCTCTCCCTTCTTCATCCTTGTCATCCTATCCCTCTTCCACAACCCCAGTAAATGCTCACCAGTGTGCCCATTGTGATAGAGCCTTCACCTCCAAGTGTGGCCTCAGTGCCCACGTCTGGCAGAAGCATCCCATGGAGGCCATCGCTGCAATTGATGTAGAGCAAGAGCAGCCCAGGTATGTTTCTGAGGATTTGCGGCAAATGGCGGCAGAGGCAGTGCGTAATGGGGTATGTCATATAAATGTTTATTTGCAGCAATGTTTTTCCATGTGCACACTTTCTGCCATTCAATCTCTTCGCCTGAGACCCCACTACAAATAGCTTGTCAAGGATACAATCCTGGCAAATAACAGTGGGGCCGCTCCCGCATCTCCAACAGGCATAGGGCAGCAGCCCACTGTTCAGCAGTCCTCCCCTGGGACCTCCCTTCTACTTGAAGACCGAAGTAGTGAGGTTTGGGGAACAGGTAGGCCGTATAAATGGTTATGAGAGCGCCCACCTGCAGGACCTGGTGAGGCGGGCCGTTGAGAGGCCTGATGGTTTGGAAGACGAAGTCGCGGCTTATGTACAGAGGATCTACCCACAGGTTGGGGAAGTGACCATGGCGGGGTATCAGGGAGGCATTCCTCCTACATTGGTGCCCTGGAGAGGTCGTAAGCAGGGAAACAGGCAAGAAGGCGGGAATATCAGCGGGTCCAGAAGTTGTGGAGGAAGCATCCAGCTTGTGTCACTGTGGAGGTACTGGAGGGAGCTGGAGATGAACAAGTTTTACCCCCTCTCCAGGAGTTTGTGGACTATTGGGAGCCACTCTTGAGTGCTCCCAGCTACAACCCTGGTGAGCCGGTGGTGCCCCCAGCTTCCACCAGGGATTCCTTACACAGCATTATTTGCACGCAGTTGCTTCATGACGAGGCACATAAACTCGACATCTGCTGGACCTAATGGTATTTCTGCCCTACGTTGGAATAAAGCCCCAAAGAATGTCAAGCTGCCCTCCCTCAACCAGTTACTTCTGTCGGGAAGACCTCCAAAACCGTTGACCCATGCCCGGACCATCTTTGTCCCAAAGAAAGGAGGAAGTGGGCCGGGGGGCTATTGTCCAATTTCTATATCGTTGATGGTTTTCCGCCACTTTTAACAGATTTATGCATCTCACTTCCAAGTGGCTGGTGTCATCGGTGACTTCCAGAGAGCATTTCAGCCAGTAGATGGCACAGCGGAGAACCTAACAGTTCTCCTAACTGTCATTTTGCTGGCCTGTATCAAGAAACAGCAGCTCCATCTTGCCGTTCTGGACAGCCCTAAGGCCTTTGACACTGTAAGCCATTTTGCCCTGACCGACTGTCTTTGTGGTGTCAGGGCATCTGCTCAGGGGATTTACTCATGTCAGGGGATGTTGTCAACAGGTGCGGGGTACGCCGGGGATCCTCTGTCGCCATTCCTCTTCAACCTGGTCGTGGATACGGCCTTGGGTAAGCTGCCAGTTGAAATAGAGTTTGATCCCTTCCCTGGGGTGCGAGTAGGTGCATTGGCTTCTGCCGATGATGTCATCATACTCCTGAAACCCATGACAGCTTGCAGATCGCTCTCAATGCCTTTGTTGAGCAACTAGCCAGGTGTGGTTTGGTGGTTAACCCAGATAAGTGTGGGTCAGTCTCCTTGGTCCTGTCGGGTCGCCATCGTCAGGTGAAGGTGGTGGATAGGGAGTGTTTTGTCATAGGATAGTCACCCATCCCCACCAAATCCGTGCTGGAGGTTTGGCAGTACATTGGAATTGACTCCATGGGTGTGGCCACCATTGCTGCAAGCCGTGTGGACCTTGGTGGAGCACTAGCTCGATTCACCAAGGCTTTCTCTGGTTCGCTCTGCTGTGCGCTGTTGGCTAGGCTTCCCACCTGGTGTCCCAAGTGCCTATGTTTGTGCACCACTCAAGGCCGGTGGGCTCAGTGTTGTCTCTCTCTCAGCCAGCATCTCGTCTTTACCCGGCTAGTGCTTGCTCGCCCTTAGGGGCTCAAGCTAGGAGGTCACCAGTGCTGCTGCTGACCTGGACTTCGTCAGGCAGCAGTTGTTGTGGTGTGACCGAGCAACAACGACTGCTTCGAAACCCAGCTCATCTTCCGGGACAATAGACATCATTTGCGGAGACTGTGGGGGTTAAAAATGAGAACCTGTATCATGTAGTGCAGCAGTGTCCTCGAACTCATGGTGGCCACATTCTACGTCATGATGCGGTTGCCAAGCAGATAGCAGGTTCTTTGTCATCCAGCGGATGGGGTGACGAAAGAGAGGCTATATCACATGCAGAGTGACTGGGGCAAGAAGCCAAATATCGTTGCTACCAAGCCCCTTGGGTCTGCCATAATGCTGGATGTAGAGGTTGTCAGTGGCAGTGTGGATATGGAGCAGACCTGGTGGGCAAAGATAAGTAAATATGATAGAATTGAATTGCGGTAAGCGATATCTGAGCTAAAAGGAGTGGCACCCAATAACATCAAGGTCATGGCCACAACCGTGTCATGGCGCGGGGTGTGGTGCTGGAAAAGCGCCATGGAGTTACTCGAGTTGGGCTCCGTGGTATCACCACTCGCGTCCTTAGGGGCTCTTACCTCAACTGACTGGTGGTCATTTTATAGGGGCACTTCCTTTCATCCCTCTCTTCTTCCTCCTCCTCCTGAGACTTCCTTCATCCCTAGAGCCAGCGTTGGGTAAACCTGGGCGTCCTCCCCAATTTATTTTGTTTATTTGTTTAATTTTCAATATAATAGTGTGCCCCCTTCGCCTTAAAGAAAGATGGAGAAAAAAAGTATGTGTGTACGTGCGTGTGTGTATTTATAAAACGAATACAATGAAGACAAGTACAATTATGATGTAGTTATGATAACGGATGTAGTTGGGCTGCAAACGATAATGTTATAGAATGAGAAATTCGTGAATCAACGCTTCAACTCATAGTGTGTGTTTATCTATAAAACAAATACAACGAAGACAGGTACAATTATGATGTTGTTAAAAAGGTAACAAGTGTAGTTGGGCTGCAACCGATAATGTTATAGAATGAGAAATTTGTGAATTATTGTCAATAAACGCTTCAAATCTCTCTCTGTCTCTCTCCTCTCTCTCATAATGATGTATTCGAAATAGTTCAAAATGTTGGCAAAACAGTCAGTAGGTATTGACATTTCTGAGAGCGATGTCGATAGATGCTACCGTACGAAAGGAATCCCTGGTTATTCCTCCCTACCAGTCATCATTGTCGACTTTACTAGTTACCGGCTCAAGCAACAGCTTATGGTAAAATTGAAGGCAAAACTTCGCTGTCAAATCGAGATTTTGGATACAACGATGGACCAAAGGAAACAAGTTAGGTACCTACGTTAACAATGGGGCTCACTAAAACCGAATGCTAATCTGAAATGGGAAAATCGCCATTCGTGAGAAAAACTATAGATATCTGTGGTTTAGCTTATAAAAAGATCCTTATAAAAAAGGACGATAATTCCGTCCCTATCTTATTGAAAAATGTCGAAGACATCAGGCGTCTAGATTGATCTTTTTTATTTTTCTTCTTTTCAATTATCATGGCCACGTCACAAAAAATGGATTATGTTATGAGTTCTGTTGATTACCATTGGGACTTATCACCCCATTCATAAATCACTGTTGGGACAAAGGTCCCGTTTACTAAATACCATTGGGACAGCAGTTCCGGCAAAATTATACCAGTGGGACAAAACATCCCACACCTGAAGTACCAGTGGGACAAAAAGTCCCACAACTACACTACTATTGGGAAAAAATATCCCACCCCCCTCTAATAACCCCCCATTGAATTAAAAATATGAATGACGTTTTGTTGGATAGTAAAAAGCCTTCCAAATGTGTTATGAAAAAATGGTTTAAATAGTCTCAAAAAATAAAATTGGGCTTCTAAGGGATAAACTACCGACTCCCTTTGTGCCGAACAACCGTATACCTACCTACCAAAATTCTTCTATTTTCAAAAGCGTCCAATTTTTCAACAGCCTGCCAAAGGAGATAAAAGAAATTCAACATTTTAATACTTTCAAGAATAAAGTGAAGGAATATATATTTATTTTTTAAAACACTAGCACAGCCAGCGTATAATGATATTTGCCTTTAATTTTGTCTTTTAATTATTTTCCTATATTATTTTGTTGTATTACGCAGATAAATGTCTATTCTTTAACTAATTTGTACCTGGTTAAGTGGAAGAATGGTCGACCACGACCAAATCTTGCCAGATTATGTAAATAAAGCGATATCAAACCAAATCTCTCTCTCTCTCTCGCACATAAGGTTTACTCATCGTTATCATTTTTATAAGTAAAAGTGGTTAAATTGTTATAATATTTAGGTATTTCAATCGTTTGGATGTTTGTATTATTGAAGGCGCGAACTCGCCTAACGGTCCTTATATAGGAACATGGCTATTGTATAGCTCCTGGTAATTCATGTAATATGATTATTATTGTTAATAAAAACATGCTTTCTCTCGCACATAAGGTTTTTTCTCGAATGGTTAAGCTTTGACATCATCTAACTAAGATCAGAAACCCAAATTGTCCTCACTACCGAGAGGCGTCTAAAAAAGAAAAGGATCCTAGTATCCAGTAGAATCAAAATTTTATGAAATCATATAGGTAGGTACATAAATTGATGACATCTACCATTCAGATTATCATGGCCTAAATACCAGGTTTATCCCCCTCATGCATTTGAAGGTTCTGCCTGATGGGCAACGTCTATATTTTTTACCTAAGTTATATTAGGGTCGATTATTAATGAATTATTGGGTGTAGGTTGGATAATATATGCGGGCAGCTTGTATGTAATGTCCTTGCCCTCTGATTTCCCACACCACTGCAGTCGGTGGTTTATAACCAGTTTGCCGTTGCTACCCCTTGCACAACACTGGCACTCTCGTGATGTTGTTTTAATGACCTTCCCAGTTAAGGCCTCTCGAACGATTAATGAATTTTCATTAAAGGTAACTCAGTCGTTAGTTACCCATATGCTGCAGCCCATCCAAATAAGACAAAATAACGTTGATTAACATGAGTAGGTAGTTAGGTACCTATAATGCCTTGCTAGGACTCCCTGTTTTTAGTTCCGTGAATCCTGACCTTAGAACAAACCTAATATTTGGAAAAACTTCAAAACAGTCACAAGAAATATATCTTAGAGATATGATTCTTATTAAATTTTTTTCTCCGATGAATTTGTAATGGAGAATGCGCGATCGGAAGTTTTTTGGAAATCCTAAACCTCTTGAATTTACCCAGCAGAATCGAGAAATTACTATCCTTCTAAGTTGCCGAACTGTGTACCGGTATTGTATTTATATTAATTCATTTAAATTGTGTTGCTATTTTAATTTTATTTTTCAATGGTTTTGCATGGAATTTGTGTGATTTTTCGGTTCTGTTTTGTGGATTTACAACGCCTGGAAATTACCCCGCGAAATCAGAAAACTGCTGTCTCTCAAAGAATTTTCCCAGTGGCCCAACAGTATATGTATATATTCATTTATTTATAATTTTGTTCTTATTATTAATTTTTTCGTGTTTTTACTAACAAGGAGAGGCTCAGGTAATTCCCGTAGTACTAGATGTTATTTGTTATTCGAGGTTATTCTATGATGTTATTTGTTGGGGCTCTGAACAACAAGGTCCGCGGCTAGGAGCGCTAGGGAACCAAATATACAAATACCCGATAAGAGGGTGGTAGAAATTCCCGATAGGAAACCAACCGGGAATATACTTATACCTGATGGGATATAAGAGGGTGTTAAGTATGTACCTGATAGGAAATTTAATTGAAAGACCTATAGGAATTCAAAATGCCCGATAGGAATTTGAAAAAACGATAGGAACTTTAGGACTTTTTTGTGGTCGTAACATGAAATAACCCGATAGGAATTCTATCGGGTTGCCTTGTACGATCCAATATCTAGAATTCGGGAATTCTATTGATAAATTCGGGAATTCTAATTGATAAATCCTTATCAGTAGATTCCTAACCCGATAGATTTCGGGAAAACTCGATTGGCGTTATCCCTTTATGTATACACGATTGGATTGAATCCAATCGGGATTTTAGTTATTTCAATCGGGCTATTTTCAAAATGACTGACTCCGAGCACATCAAACGGGAAAAATGTGCCGTTTTCTCTCTCGGAGTAACTACTCTCCAAATTTGAGCGAGATCTCAAGGCTAGGATGTGAGAAAATCAAAATCAATATTCATAAATGTATTGTATAGGTATATACATGTATTGTATTGTATATGTATTGTATGTATTGTATACTAGATATATATATGGGACAATAATAATAAAATTGTAGACCAATGATCTGCTTAGAAGGGCTATCTAATACAGAAATAATTAACCTTTATGTAATAATTTGCAGCGTTTGTAGCTCATTTCTGATCGAAAGTCCTTGAGATTTTTTTAACGCATAGTTTTCGAGTAATTCAATTTTTAAGATTTTTTCAGAGTTTTCGACCTTTTTTCACTAAAACGATTGAATAACCCTAAATTTGCTGTGCAAATTCAAATTTGCGGATTCCGTTGGAAAAAATGCCTGACCTTTTTTTCAACAATTACCTAAAGGGTTTTTAAATCAATTTGAGACATGGTAAAGCCCTCTGAAAAGCAAATTCTACCTAAGTTGAGAAACCTCGGGTTTTTTTTAAATCGGGAACCAACATTATTTCAGAATGCAAGAATGGTAAAAACTGCGCCGGGATCTTACCTTTCCAACGGTAAACGGTATAGTCAATTTTACTTTTACTTTGCTAATTAGGGGAGATTGTTTTTTCAATGAAATCTTGAAAAATGACCTTTTTTTTTTTTTTTTTTTTTTTTAACGCTGATTCGAATGGTATCATTTGCATATCTCCCCAACCCCGTGTTATAACCAAGTTCAGCACTTTAACTCACAAATTTCAGTTCATTTGGTGTGATAAATTTCATGTTTTTAGGGGTGAAACTAAATAGATAAGGTGTACAATTCGGTTATAACCAGGGTTTAGTGTTTTACATATATATATATATATATATACATATATATATATATATATATATATATATATATATATATATATATATATATATATATATATATATATATATATATATATATAATATAGTGTTTTAAAATAAAACAGTACTTACCTATTTGAAATCGAATCGAATAAAATAGTTTATATGAATTTGGCTCTGACTTATGGAGTTGCCTACTTACGATTCATATGTATTTACCTTAACTTACTAACGGCTGGTAGTACTCAGGTAAATTATGAATTTCATTAGGCCCCTACTAAACCAAATGATTATTGCATTTTGCATCCAACTTATAAGGGTTGGTGTCTGAAAGGGATTTTTTCCCCTATCGTAAAATTTTGATAGCGTCAATTTTAACTAACTGCATGAGACCAACAGCAGGCCCGTAGAAAGGGTGGGGGCACTGGATAGGTACTTTCACGCCAAGGCCCGGCCTTGGCGACTTGAGCCCGTTTTTCGCCCGCCATGGGTCTTGCTCGGAAGTGTACTGGTGTTCCTTCCGTGGTTATACGGTGGTAAACCCCGTTGTTTTTCCACTTTCCTTGAAGTTTGCTCATTTTATCATTGTATTTGTCAATGATAGAGCGAATGTTTTCGTCCTCCGTGATTTGCACGTCCTCTGGTTGAGGGTTATTGTCACGATGAGGGATAGTAGCTGCTATTTGTTCGTCAGTGAATTTTTTGTTCATGACTGCAGCTATTTTTTGATCGGCATAGCTCTTTATTTTATCTTTATAAATGTACTTGTGTTTGACCCGTATTCCGATATCCCAAGACTCGAGGAATGGTATACCTAGGATCGCTAGATCAACTTTCGTGATCATAAAATCGGTGGTCATGTCTCCGAGGCCGATGTTAATTGTCGTGTCAGCTCGCCCTAGTGTGTCTATAGGGGCTCCGTTAGCTGCTGTGAGCTTAACGTTGGACTTATGAATTTTTAAGCCCAATTTTTTTGTGACATTGTGGGGCAGAATGTTCACTTCTGCTCCCGTGTCGATGAGAAATTCAGTGCCATTTAGTTTGCACTTGAAAAAAAACCTTTTATACTCAGTAGACTGCCGGTGTATAGGCTCAGATACACTGGCAGTTATTCGTTTTCCGAACTCTCTACGTCGGAGGTTGGAACGGTACTTTCTTGTACCGATCTCTGAGTATTTTCGTTTGAAACCCAGGTTTTAGGCTGGCTTATAGTCGCTGCCTTTTTGCTAGTTTTGGAAGCAGTGTTTGCCTTCCAAGTGCAGTGTTCTGGGTCTGCACATTTGCGAGTTTCGTTACCGAAACGTGCGTGGTTTCGACAGACATAGGCCGTCGGTTTGTGAGGCCTACTCTCTACTGGTTGGGGTTTGAACTCAGCTTGTTGTGAGAGGGCCTTTTTGAAACCAGTTTTCATGGGTTTCGGAGTAGATTCTACTCCTCGTATGTTTAGAGAGGTATTCTCTGTTTTGTACGCGTGTAGCGTATCAGCTAGGTCGAGCCGGGCGGTCGTGGTAGGCTGAGCTGCGACCATACCTCGTGCTTCGATGGGTAGAGTCTCGATCCACTTTTGAGTGATCAGAGCTTCTGAAAAGTACCCAACAGCTTTAGAGTACATTTCGTGGTACTTGGTGCTGGGTTTTTTGGCGAGAGATGCGGGGTCCTCGAGTGCGAGGAGCCTGTCCTGTAAGGACAACCCATATTCTCGCTGTAGGCGCTGTTTGGCCTCTTCGTAGGGTGCGTGGGGTGCCGTGAGGTAAGCTGAGTCGATAGCTTCCCTCATTTCTTCTGGTACCCACTTGTATATAGCTGAGAAGCATTCGTTCTGCGTTCTCAGGTGTTTTCGCACGCAGTATTGATCGAACTCGGCGAGTGCACGATCGATATTCTTCTTTTGGAAGATTGGTTTTTGATAATGTCCCATCTCCTCTAAAAGTGCTCGAAAGGGGGAGCTTCTTTCCTTTGCTCGTATGTCAGGGTCCTACCTTGTAGTCTTGAAAAAGACTTCCTTGGACGGTAAATTAGAGCGTATGAGCTGAGTAATTTACCGGCGTGCCCCAGCGGTCGGTGACGAGCTTAGTGCTACGAAACCCGGGTGACACGACTAGGAACGTCCCAGCGGGCGTACGATCTAAAGAGAATATCGATAGATGTACCGGGTGGCGTCCTGACAGATGAACTACGTTGGGCAATGAGCAGGATGAATAATCACTGGACTCGTAGATGCCAATGCGAGATCTGTGTGGAGAGAAGGTAGGCCTTGTAGAAAGCAGTAGGAAGCCGTTCTTGAGATGAACTCGGGATGCAGAAGGTTCGTCAGCGTAGAGCGTGTAGAAATCTTCGTACTTCGGAGTGTAGTCGTCGAGAGCGGAGAGTGGAATGAAATTCGGAGGCTCCGAGCGGGGTATTTATAGGGAGGTGGCCGCCTCCTGCCGCCTCCTGATTGGTCCGCTTAATTTCATTAATTCGACTGTGTAATCTCATTGGCTCGCACATTGTTTTCTCAGTATCTGCGAGTATGATAGCTGAGCTGGTCCTCCGGGTTGGTTTCCCCACGTCCGTCGCTGCGACGGGGTCCCCGGGGGTGGCTTACGAGCGTCCGTCGCGGAGCCGACGACCTTGAGTTTAGACGGGGACCTCGGGTGCTTTCTCTGCGTCAGTTGTTCAGACGGGGTCCCCGGGGTGGCTGCTGGACCAGAGGTGGTTGCTTGCCGCCTCTTGGTTGGTTCGCCTATTGTCTCTCGTGTAATCAGTGTTTCTGATTGGCGAGTAGGCTTGTTTGAATTGTCCTTGTTAGTTTTAGAGGACGTTTGATTTTCTGTTTGAGTTTTCTCATTCAAGGCGACTTGGTTCGAGATACTTGTCGCGTCTCTCTCGCCCAGTAAGTGTCTAGGGAGGTCGCCTTGTATGTTATTAGTTAATATTTCACTTTTGAGAGAGAATTTCGTATTTTCTCTCTGGTGAAATATTTTGTTTGACGGAGTTATAACTCGACGTCTTGTAAATATTTTTGTGTTGTGTCTACCTCTTTTTGGTAGCCCTGAAAAGGGCTGTTGACAAGAGGGGGTGGTTTTCACCACAATATATATATATATATATATACATATATATATTTGTTTTTTTTTACAAAAAGTGTAAAATAAAACAGTACTTACCTATTTGAAATCGAATCGAATAAAATAGTTTATATGAATTTGGCTCTGACTTATGGAGTTGCCTACTTACCGTAATTTTCATCAAAAAGAAAAGAGAAGGAGAAGATAAAGAGAATTTTAAATAGAAAACATTTCTAAGGGGAATATTATCTACTTAAATGTACCTAATAAAGAAAAAATTGTATTTCAAGTTTTCGGAATCCCGATGTTTCGCTGATCCAAAATACTTTACTTGCAGTATTTTTTCCCGGGGAATCTTTGTGACGTTGGTTTTGCGGTAAACAAAAAATTGTTTAATTGAAATCTACTTTGTGCACAGAAAGTTGAACTAAAGTAGAAGCTCCATTACCGAGGACGGTGGGGGGGAACCCACCTCGGTTAATCGGATTGTGATTTGATCGGATGGGACGAATGAAGGCAGACTCCTCTGATAGGTACCTATATAAATGATAATTTTACTATTACACTAGCGGAAATAGCATTCTTGACTGAGCACCATGGCTCAAATCTGATGGGGACGAGACCTTCAGAAACATACATTGTTTCAGTGTCAAGTGCAACTGTCGTCAACTCGTGACATCCCAGTCAGTATGGGCGGAGCATTGGAGAATGAATTGGGCCAGAGAGCTAGGATCTTGGAGCACCACTTTCCGGGGAAACAATCTCGGATGTTGGAGCGGCTCGGTTAATCGGACCTCGGTCAACGGAGCTTTTACTCTATAAATAAGTAGGCCGTATACACGGTAAAAGCCTGAAAGAAGCCTAAAATAGATTGTTTGGTTCATTTCCAATGAAAAGTTTATTGAGAAAATCAAAACCCTGTTTTTTTTTTTTTTGTGGTAAATCACGGATTTTATCCAAAATTGGCTAGACTACCAGTTTTTAGTCCAAGAAAATTACTGATGTTTATCGTTGGAAACAGCATTAAATTTCCTTTCAGCACAAGGAAATTTAAAGAATTTTTAAATGGTTTGAAATCGTGAATAAAAAAATAAATTTTGAATGTGTCATAATTGTTTTACCGCTGTTAGGATCTGAAAGTATAGGTACTTCAATTCTACTTGCCGGTGGCGGGAAACACTAGTACCCAGTAGTTGAATAATCCAATACAAGGGTTATTTCGTTAGATTTCAGCATTTCAAAAGTTAATTCTTATCCTCTGATGAACTACAAACGTTTAAAAACAAATAGAAACTGAAATTTTAAAGAAATAAGTGAAAAAATGAAAGAACACGGAACTCACCTTCTTGTGCTTTCTCACTATTTCACTGGTCCTCTGACAAACTGACTGTTATCAAACGTGATAGCAACTCCAAAGTTGACTTGATTTTGGCGGAAACCACGTGAGAAACTCTCATTGTGTTTAGTTTTCGAATGGCACCAATTTCAAACTGATAGGTGGAGCCTAAAGCTTATTTTATGAATTCAAAGTTAGAAGTGTCTACTACTGGTGCAGTGTCTACTACTGAAAGGAGTAAAGTGCAGAACCACAAGACGGTTGTATAGAATGGCATCGAAGAGTAACGGCGTCGAAAACAGGTGAAATACAAACATTTATGATGATGAACAACGGCGTCGAAAGATAGCGGCGTATAGAATACGGAATTATATACGGTAACGTGTAGTGTACAACCGCATCGAAGAATAACCGTGTACAATATAGAAAATACTGGCGCAGAAGAACAGCGGCGTATGAACTTTCAGAAGTAGTTGAAACACGATCGCGTATAAAACGAAAAAGGTAGTTAGCGGCATCGAAGAACAACCGCGTCGAAAAGGTGAAGAAGGATGAAAGATGGATACTAAACCGAACTATACAGAGGCCTGCTTTGGGGAAGTATCCATTTCGATGCGGCTATTTTTCGACGCCGTTACACGCGTGGATAATTGCAGTATGATCTAGATTTCAGGAAACTTCGTTTTAACTAATTATCAAAGAGCACTCACTTGATTTTTGCACTTAGTCAAGTTTTTATCGTAATACCTACAAGGTAACAAAAATAATACTATTTTATTACTGTTGTAGACCCGTGTTTAACACACCATTTAGCGAAAACCGGGAGTCCCTTGTTGACCTTTTTTTTAAAACAGTTTTTTTCTTCGAAACTTACGCTTTTTTCTATTATCCCATGTCCGTTATTATCTGGAATGACACCCATCATATTTATGTTATATAGGTGTTTGATTTGAGGTGCTGAATCCGTATAAATATTTTTCTCGTATCTGATAAAACTTTTCTAACCATCACTCTATAAAATCTTCGATTTATAAAAAAAAAGGACTTGGAGCGAAACAATAGGAACCTACCTACCTAGAAGCGGCTGATAGCGGATGATATAAATATAGGTATACTATCGTAGTGTAGGTACACAGAAACTTGGAAGAACCTATACGTAATCTGATTTGGGCATTACCTACATATATTAAAGATGGCTGATATTAAACTAGAAAAGAAAATATATTAGTATACCTAAGTATCTTCCTATAAATCAGGGGTTGCAGCCCGCCAGGTAGATTTCAAGGTCAATAATTCGTCTGACGGTGGGATCCTGGATACAAGCTAGCAGTTGGTAGGTACTCAAGTGTGGAAGAAGAATTCAAAAAAATGATGGCTTTCATAGATAAAGAACGTTACTGAGGGCTCACCTTCACCTGCCAAGAAGGTCAAGAGTCATCGCCGTTTCTAGCAGTTTCATTTATTTCCTCCGCATACAAGCTTTCATTCTCAGAATTCAGTTGATGAATAGAGATGGTCAAAGTACCAACAGCCCAGGCAAATTAGTCCAAAAAAAGGTAGTGTCTCATAAACAATCGGGACGAAGCGGTTTTGATTTTAAACCGCTTTGAGGACCCCAAATAGAACGAGGTATGCAGGTAGGTACTGTGTGGCTTTAAAACGGTTAACTTCAAGAGGGTATCGTCATCTGAAATGTTTTGATTAGCATTAGACAATGAATGAGATTTTGGGAGGGCATAAACAGTGTTATTTTTACCAGACATTTTTGCAATCTGTGCACACGTAAGTCTTCAGTGGATCTACTTAAGCTTATAGTTTTGTCTAGAGTGAGATCTTCTTCTTCTGTGAGATCAGCTTCAAACAGTTTTTGTTTGGTATCGTACTAACAATCCCACACACCAGTTTATCACGCACTAATACGTCCTTTATTCTAGAATTATCGCATTTATTTGTCTGGTTTCTGCACTTCCGTCTGAAATTTTATACTCCTCCTTGTAAAGCAGTAAGTATCTTCAAGTTTTTACGTATTTGTGACTGTGCAAGGGAAACTTAACTTGACAAGGCTTTTTTTTTCAGGTGAACGAAAAAACGAAGATTGGGTCAAAAATGACTTTTTTTTGTAATATTTTTTTGGGTCCCAAAACGTTCCCCAATAATTATTAAAACTAGAATTTTCGGTACTTCGGAATCGGCGGTCTGGATGCTCGCAAGCTCTCATCTCAAAAATACATAACATAAAATAACCTAAGTAAGAAGTAATGACCAGAAACATCGGGCGGGCGTGTTGAACACAAATTGACTGGGGGGGATAACGGATAACAGAAAAGTACCAAACCTGATAAACTTCTGTTGACTGGGGGGGGGGGGGGGTAACGGAAATGTACCGAATTGTCTGCATTTCTCATTGTATTTATAATCGCGAAAAACTGCAGTTTCGCAAATTTGCCGGAACCTGCTGAAATTTTGCAATTTTTGGGCCCGCTTTTTGCAAACTTTGAAAAATCATAAATTTTTATTGAAAGATGATTGGGGGGGGGGGGGGGGGGGGGGGGGGATTTTGTTCAGGATGTGAAGAAAAATAAAAAAATATAAACTCAGATTAGTCCTCTGGCAACTTAAGCTCCCTTTTCCCTTGCACGGGCCTATTTATAAATTATGCCTAGTTTTGTTTGACTGAGGCTTTTGCTTGATCTGATCCAATGGCTTAACTATTCCTGCCAGGGCGAAATTCAAGCGCCCTGAAATCTACAATCGAACTGAACATAATTGAAAGGCTTTGGAGTGTTACCTTCGATACAGCCTAAAAGGTACCTACTCCCAGTACCACCACTAAGCTCACCCAACTTTCAAAGTTACGATTGTCAACGAAGTCTTGCCTATAGGATACCTAGTAGCCGCTTTTTTCGCCTCCATGTCCAGCGGGGAATCAATTTTGTTCGTGATTTCCCCCATTCTTTCGCTGATTTCTCTGGGAAGACAACATCTTTCAGCGATTATTACTGCACCATCATGTTCTACGGGTCCTGAAATGTAAGTATTTTTGTCGCTGACATACGAAGTGTTCTCGATCAAATTTTAATGTGGCAGCAGATAGAAGATCGAGCGCTCGGTGAAAAAACGCGCATTAAGAGGGCTCCCACCCCCCTCCCGCCGTCCAGCCTATGGTTGGGGTGGGATTAGAAAATTTGAAAATCGCTTATACCCCCTTTCAGAAAAATCCAAGAAGATCACCCCACTCGTAGACTCCCACCACTCAGCCATTTGGCCGTGCATAGCATTCACAGACAGACAGACATAAGAGAGAGACCCCCCCTTCTTACTGAAGGTTGACATTTGCTTAGGAGAGCCTATCCCCCATGGACTGCGCTTCTCTCCTCGCCGGGACACAAAAGAGGGTGGGAGGGACGGTATGACTCACCGTTCTGGAGCCTTTGCTCGGAGCTTTTCTTACAAGGGGTACCTACATGCCAAGGTACTGCAGGTGGAGGTGAACCTTCTACCTGGTTCTCCCAGCTAAGGGAGCTGGTATCCAAGTTTATAGCAAAACTTACATGCCGAGACACATTACCAATTTAAAAGTTCCTTGTGATGTGATCTCTACTCCTAAGCACCCTGGGCCCTGTGTCCCAAGGCTGGGGTGTGCTCAACCACTGCCACCACGAATCCTACCTCATCAGGGGGGCAGGCTGGTGACACTTTGGCATAGTGTCAGTGTGTCGGTAGCCTGGGGTTCCCCCCCAACTCATGGTACCGGTTTTGAGATGGGAGATTACCATTTTACTGAACTCTCCGCTGTCTCCAGATGCCTGACGGTTCGCCCAGTGTCACCCCCTTCCATCCTCCTGCCCATGGTTCGGGTGGGGTTAGAAAATTTAAAGTCGCTTATGCCCCCTTTCGGAAAATCCCAAGAAAACCCCCCCCCCCACTCGTAGACTCTCCCCCCCCCCCCCCCCCCCCCCCCCCCCCCCCCCAACACACACACAGTCGTTTGGCCGGGAATAGAGACGCCAAACAAACAGAGAGACGGAGTTTCATTCTTATAAAATAGTATAGAAGTATAGATAAGAAGATATAGCTTCAGAGGGACGTCCTAAAGAGTAGTTTGAGCCATCACTAAGCTCACTTAACTTTCCAAGTCACGATTTCGTAATTTTCCATGCAAATAACCGTATTTTTCGGAGAAGCTCAGGTTTTTCAGCACCCAAACTCAGTTTTCTCCTCAAGAAAATTTTTCAAAGATAAAAATAAACTACACCATAGGAAAGATGAGATCTTGGCGCAGTGTTTATCGTGCTTGCATCTTGAAAAAATATTGGTTCTCATAGTTCGATTTCCGATTTAAAAAACTCGAGGTTTCCCAAATTATGTAAAATTTGCTTTTCTGAGAGCTTTTTCATGTCTCACATCTCAATTCTGAAAAATGGTCAGGCATCTATCCGATAGGAATTTAATGTTCTTTCCAACGGTATCCTCAAATTTGAATTTACACAGCAAATTAAGGAAGTTATGACCGATTTAGTGACGTAAGGTCAAAATCGCGAGGGAAAAATAAAATAAAATTGAAAAAACTCGTATTTTTGAGAGGGTTAAAAAAAATTGATAAGAGACAAAAGTTGTCGCACATCAGTTGTAGAATCGACTCCTGCAGTTTGGCAGACTTTTTTTGTGTATGTATATATGAAAAAGCACAAATTTCAGGATTCGTTTCAGAATACCTCAAAACGGATTTCCATGAAGAAAATGTTGGAAAATTTTTAATTTTAAAATTCTGTGACCCATTGAAATATCTTAATTTTTTACGAAAATTCGCTAATGGAAGTTACTGAAGAACGTTGTTTACTTCTACGAAATCAAGAGTTACAATAATTTCAGATCATACCCAAAACAATAACTGATCATACCCACAATAGAAAAGGCTCACAGCTTACAAGTCACAGGTGAAAGAGAGATTGAAACCCATTTGTCATACTAACCGTTAGAATCGTTCTAACATTGTAGGTACCTACCTACCTATCTGTATATTTGTGGAAATAGATAACGTTCCTCATTAGCTTGCGTTTTCTTCATCGAAATGGGTTTCCACAACTTCTTCGTGAGTTAGATCGTAGGGAGACATGGTTGTGAAGGGCATATCATTGTTTGTTTGTGCGCACGTATTCAAAACGGCATTTGAAGATCAAAACAAGTTTACATTCTCCGGTAATGAGTAAATTATCAACGAAGTTAAATCTGGGAGTACCATGAATAAGGACAACAAAGGAGCTTGTGTGAAATTCTTCATTAGAAACAGGAGGAACAGATGGATGGGCGATTAAGAAACCTTGGTGGTTGCTGAAGAGGGGGACCAGAAGGACCTCGTGCTCCTCATCAGGATCGGTGGACTCTTGGCCATTCCGCGTGAGACTCTACGACTGGCAATATGTGAGTATTGATCTGGAAGCTATGACATTCTTATGCTGAATGGGAAAGTTTCAAATTTCATTGAGGATCATATAAGCAATGAATATAAGATTTTTACTTAAACAATTTGCACATTGCTCTTATTTCTTATATATTTCGATGCATGACAACGGTGGTGGCCCGCATTAACTTTTCAATGTATTGATCCTTGGATCGTACAGGAATTATTTTGATTAATTATCGATTTGAATTGGGTGCAAACTAAATATGAAATATGTCGTGGTCTTTGATGGTAACTGAATAAGATAGGTACATTGAATAATAACAATGTCATTAGTGATAATAATATACATTACTTGGAAGTACTGAAGTAGGTACTTCATTCTGAAATACTAATTCATTTCGGCGCACGGCCTTTTCGGTTGCGCAAAGATAGATGCCTTGCTTTACAATGAAAACACCTTTCCACTTCAGAAATGTCCTATTCCACAGAATAGAAAAAAATAAAAAAAATAAAAAAAATGAAAATTATACCAACCTAATAATAGAAAAATAAATAAAAAGTTAATTATAATAAACAAAATAATCAGAAATTTTCTAATAACACAATACCTAACCTACGTGATATATTATTCCCGAAGCGTAATACGGTATTCTGATGGTGCGGAGAAGCAAATGCACTTGTGAAATTCGGCGAATAAATTATCGGTGTACAAAAACTCTGTTGCGAGTTTAATCACTATTTTCCCAAAATGTACTCCATTATTGGGGGCATAACGAGTTTTATCGATATTTCTTGTCAAAACCATATTCTTGAAAGATATTTGTACGATCCCATCTTCTTACCATACAAAGCCTATCTTGAAAATGTCGTTCTAGAAAAAATATAAAATCTTACTAGATTTCGGTTTATTTCTAATAATAACCCTTCGAGTTCCCACCCCCTTAAAATTTAATGCACTCAAGACACGTACATAATACAAAGAATATGTAGTCACGTGCCTACTTGTATGTAGAACCTAAATACATCAAAGTTGAAGGGGGAAAAAAATCCTTCCGTCCGTGACAAAAAAAAAAAAAAAAACGGCAATAACTTCCGAAAGTATTGTACCGATTGCGACGAAACTGTATAAATATGTAAGTCAATTGATATTCAAGAAGAGGCAGATTTTTATTGCATCGAAATCAAAACACTCTTTTATGGATTTAGTAATTACAATCTTACTTGTGAAATTTTCTTTCTCCCTTTTTCATTGCAAGTTTGTGTTTTTTGACTCATGTTTTAGTGTTTAAGACTTAAGCACTCAAGAAGTCCAACCTTCCAATTTGCAGTATTTAAACTTAAATTGGGGGATTATAACTATTTATCACTCACGACTTTACTATTTCTTTCGATTTTGAAGCAATTTTTTACTAGCAATTTAGAGGGTTAAGAAATATGGGTGTCCCAAGAAGTGTCAACAATCTTGAAGTCCTTGATCACTAGGCGCTGACCGGTAGTTTCGTAATCATTACCTGCCTATACCGTGCACTCGCAACTACGTGAATGTTTGAACTGCTGTGTCGTGCTGCTACTGTACTTTCCTACTTTGTTCATGTATTATTCAATCGAATAAATCATTCTAATCACCGAACAATTGGTTTGATGTTTCACACTATTTTCACAACATATACAAAGATTGCCAAAATGTGTTGTATTAAAACGTCATGTACTTAATTTGTTGCCCATATAACTCAAAAAATGTCTGCAAAGTTGAATGGGCACGTTGCTTCCTCGTATCTGTAATATGAATTCATAGATGATTGAACGGTTTTAGTCATCCTGTCATTCAAGCTTTGAAAATGTCATCGAAAACTGCAGAAATCATGCTAGTTTCAAGGATTTGAGGTTAGCGCATGCGCAGCAGTTGCTAATGATACTATTATGATGAAACTCATATGGGGTACAATTAAAATACCATTTCCCAACTACTCTACGAATTCGAGCGAGATCAGACAAAAAGGCAAAGAAAAATGACGCTAGATTATATGTTTGCATGCGCAGTGAAAACTACCTGTTCGATTTTGAGCTAAGAAATTTATATGAGTCCACCCTCACTCAGCCTACAAATTTCTGGAACATTTCATCAAAATCTAATAAAAACTGTTTTACTAGTAGGATTATTCACATTCGTATGCGTAGCAGTTACTAAAAATGAAAATCGTGTTGAAATTGTCTTTCCCCGACTGTCGTTCACATTTCAGCGAGATCAGACGATCGGAAAGGAAATCGCTGGGATACGAACCCCGACCGGTTGATCACGCGGCCGGCGCCACTCCCAGTCGGACACTATCCACTGAGCTATGAACACCTGTGTCTAGAAATTCATTTTCCGACTTTCATCTGAGCTCGTATTAATCCCTTAATTGGCCTTCTTTACCTGATATTACCCTTTAGGGTTGTTCGAACGGGATGCCAATGTTACTGGCACATCCTCAGCGGATGTATGATTTTTGTGCCAAATTTCATAAAGTTAGGCCAGTAGTTTCATAGAAAAACATCAAACGGCGGATGGACAATTTATTTTTTTTTAATTCAATTTTTGGATTTTACGCCTCTTGAAACTTAAACCAACAGATTGTATTTTTTTTTCTTCGTCGATTAAGTACAAAGGTTCATTATTAAAAATAATATACTAAAAGTTCCAGTATGAGCGAAATTTTCGTAAATTATCGTATCTATGAGAAAAATTCGTATGAGCAAATTTTCGAAAATTGTCGTATTGTAGATATAATGTGAAATTGTTTTGAAATTTGAGTGTTTGAGTTCAATGAAGTCATTAACTATTAATTTTATGGCAAAAAAAGTATTCTAAAACTAATATGCTATTAAAAAAAAGATTTTGCAGTTTTTATCATTCTTTTTTGAAGCAAATTTTGATGAAATTTAAGTTCATTTTTCAGCATAATTTTGTACATATATTTTGGATTGGAGGGGGGGGGGGTGGACAATAATAACATCATGCTGAGGAATACATCGCCACACTATTTTTCATAAGGGATACCTTGCGACGTTTTCTTGATATGGTTTTTGAACGAGTGAACCCGCGACCTTTTCATAATGTCTTCTTTCGCCACAATCGAGTGCGATGCCTGGGGTATCATCAAACCATAATAAACTAATAATATGAAAAGAAGGCACTAGGTACATGGTTTTAGAATGATATTTATGGAAAATTACTATGTAAAATTTTATTAAATAATAACGCATTACTCGAATTTTTAAGTGTGCAATAACCTCCTTAAATCTAGATACCTACTTGAAAAGTCAAATGCTGGGTCTTTTTTTCATGAAATTTGATTTAGATTCCAAATTTTGAGGAAAATGAGTCACTGTGCGTTGCGCACGTTTGCGCATGAATACTTTTAATGTGAGATTTTGTTTCATGAAACAAAAATGGTTCAGAAAGCTGTATTAGGTACTAGCAAATTTTATTGCAATATAATTGATAGTTTCTGTCTTCACAAACTGATCAAATTTCAAAATAATTTAAAATAAATATAATGCGAAAAGTTACAGAAGTTTGCTTGTTTGTATTATGGTTATGCCGGATGACTAGAACTTGTTCTTCCTTGTTTTGAGGATATGAACACACACAATCATGACGCAAACCTTGGCTGACACCATTTGCTACTTCACCTTCCTTTTCTTTTCCTTGGCCGGAGAAACGACCAGTGAAATGTATAGCGTATCCTGAATCGGACGAAGGCCAGAATTAATTTCGGGACTGGGGAAAATTACTCGTGAATGTTAATCTTCAACACGAACGAAACTCAATTATTAGCACTCGCTTCCTGGGTGATAGTCTAATCTTAGCGTTTACAGTAGTCGTTACCAGTATTTTCACGTGTTGAAGGTCTCATAGCTCTTACTCTTTCACATTCATTCTCACTATCAATAGAATTTACACCTTAAAAACGTCTGCCTAGTTGGGTGTGGCACATAGCTTCTCGTGTCCTTTGAATGTATAGATTAATGAAATGTTTCAAATAATGTTGAAAGATTCCATAAAGGGTTCTTTTGGAGTTTGAGAAAAATCGTTCCACCAGGACATGAGAAAATGACGCTTGATGAATTTTACTGTTGCGAATGCACACAGTGAGAACTACCTTCCATTTTCATGACATTTTAATCATTCATCACCTATATAATATCCACCAATGTATGTAAGTGCTTAGCACTGAAATTAGAACTTTAGGCACTCGATTAGCTTACCCCCTCCCCTCTCCTCTTTACCCCCTCCATCCCCATCTATTACAGTGAAGTAACATTGATGATAGCACCATGTTGAATGTTTCAGGGAAGAAGACTTTTTTTTAAACTTATTTCTCAATTTTATTCCTGATGTGAGGGGGGGGGGGGGATTGAATAATCTACTATGGGCATAAAAAAAATGCTTTTATTTTTAAATGTGAAATTTTTTTAAAATGCTGTGTTTCAGTACTTACTGGCTACAAAAATTCGTATGACCAATGTTTTGTAGGAAATGTAATGCTCTTTAAGTTGTATTCAGAAAGTTTTTCCGTTAAACGCGTTGTTTTAAAGTCATTGGCGAAAAAATCGGACAATTTGTGGAATTTTCCCCCTTCTCATGTTAGCACAAGGGAAACGAGGTGGACAACTCAGCATTGTCATCCCAGAGAACCCTCGAGTAACTCATAAACTTCAAAATACTTTCAAGCTCAAACTACATGGCGCCCGTACTAATACCCACGCGGTTATGATATGAAATATTTTAAGAGTGAGGGGGTGGGGAGGGAGGGAGTAGAGTTTTACAGGGATATAAAATAAGGCTAGTGACAGCGAGTGAGAGCTGAGACCTCCAACCACGGGGGAAAAAACTGGTAACAACGGTAAACGCTATGATTAGGTATTATCAGCTAGGAAGTGATGGCTAATAACTATCAGTTTCGCTTGTAGATCAACATTCACGAGTAATTTCCCCCAAACCAATCCCGAAATTAATGCTGACCTTCGTTCGATTCAAGGAACGCAATACATTTCACAGATCGTTGCTCCGGTCAAGGAAAAGACAAAAGGAAGGTGAAGTTGCAAATGGAGTCAGTCAAGATTCACATCATGATTGTGTGGGTTCATATCCTCAAAACAACGTCAAGGAAGAAAAAGTTCCAGTCATCCGGCAAAGCAATAATTTGAGCACATTTTTTGAAATTTTCCGCATTATGTTTATGATAAATTGTTCAATATTTTGAGAGTTTTGAGCTCAGAAACTATTAATTTTATGGCAGTAACCCTTTTCTAAATGATAAAGCTTTCTGAACAATTTTTGTTCCAGGCCGGTGAATCTGTCGGAACATTTAATCACTTCAAAAATTTGCTAATCTATGAAAGTTTCAGAAACGTTATATTTAATTTGCTAATCTATAAGAGTTTTGGAAAAGTTATATTTAATTTTGTAATCTTTCATGGTAACACAATATAACTTAATAACAATATTACTTCATTATTGACAAAAATTCGCTGAAAGAGGGTGCTCGGCGGAATCTGAATCTCTCAGTTGTACGAGCGATTCTTAAGTACATATGTTGAAGTTGTGGGTAGAAGAAAGTTCTACGTAGTACGCATTCACCCCCGCCCCCCTCCTCCACCAGGGTATTGCAGTGCAGGGTAATAAGGTGGCTCACAAATCAATGGTCTTATCCCTATTAAAAATGTCTCTAGTACTTTCTCTCGGATCGCTCGTTGTTAACTACGTCGAATCCTTCGAGAAAACATACCAGGTGCATACATTAAATCCTTTGGTCAAAGAGGAGCATCCAAAAAGTGTAGGTACTTATGGATTTGTATGCAGACGCTTGATGTTTTCTGATGCCAAGAGATACCTATATCGCAATAGGTGTTACTTAAGGACTTGATAAACGAGGGGTGACCCCCTTACAGTCAGCTTGGGGCAGTGACCTGCTTTAGGCCTTTTTTTACACTCTCCGAGCGTTGTGCATGGCAGGAACTCATCTCACCAATTCACGTGGTCTCCACAAGCTGTATTATTTACCACAATATTATGTATCTACTGAAGGTAGGTACATACTGCGAGTACATGATGGACATCCAATTTTTAAACATTTAATATTTTATTTTTGTCAATTTTAAACAATTGGAAAAGGGGTTTCTCTCAATCATTAGGTGGATATTTACCTAGGTACTACCTACAAAAAGGTTTCTTCTTTGTCTGAATAGATACACCCTCTGATCGATTAATAAATAAATAGGTAAATTTTATGAGCAGAATCAGCTGATGTTCAGCCTATTTCTGAGACTGGGTAGGTACCCCTAAACCAATTTTGGACTTGACGTTGGGTACCTACACAACATGCCCCGCTGTGCGCATCCCTACCGAGCTGAATTGTAACTACGTTCCCCCATAGTCTTTTCGCACGAATAGGTTCCGTTGAATGATTTGGCGACTCAATTTGTCCGTTGCTAAAAATTGAGATTAGTTGGATAAATACATAGATCAGAATGATTTGTATAGTTTCGTGGTCAGGATGCTCGCAAGCTCGCATCTCAAAAATACAAAACATCAAGTAGTCAATCCCTTACTAAAATACAGATGTTAGACGAATAGATCAAAATGACGTTTTAAAGTATGATTTAAGACATTTTAGAATAATGACGTTCGGAGGTTGAATTCGAGTGCAAAAAAATTTTCTCCCCCGAGCATGGGATCGAACTGGGGTCCCTCACCGTTAAAGACCAAAACGCTGCCCACTACACCTCGGGTGACATCAAATATCGAATTTGAAATAGTGAAAACTGTTCACAAATATCAATAATGTGTGCAAATAAATCGTTAAAAATTACAAAAAATGCTTAAATTCAAAATCTTTGAAGAGTTGATTTGTAATATTAAAAAGAGTTTTTTGTTTTGCCACATAACCACGAAGTACTAAAATTTCAAAACAATTTAACACGAATATAATTCGATAATGAACGAAAATTCGTTCATACGATCATGTTGCATGACGGGAACCTTTATTGAATGGCTGATATTCAAGTTTTTCTTGTGAGCTGCTTATAAGGAAATTCCATTCCCATAAATATGTTAGTAGAGCTATATACCTACAACGGAGCTATTTTCTGGATATTGTGAAGGTCGGTGATTAGAAAGGAAAAGAGATTGGACGGCTAGGTTCTCGTCTACTAAGGAGACCTTCCACATAAAATAGAGGATAATTTAGCTCTGAGAAAAGATTATATTACATGGATATGCGCGTCGGTAGCTGTATCACCGGCAAATGCGACAGACGAGATTATCTGCTTTCGAAATTACCCGTAAACGTCTTATCAAGAACACGCGTATCCCGAACCTACCTATCTACAACGAATTCTCGAAAACTCTTAGGCCAATTTAGAATCTTAAAATAGTTACTTAGTACATTATTGAAGTTTGAGTACAGTTTGAGTGTTTACCCTTTTGATTTTCGTATAAGATGGTACTTGCATGTTTTGACGTATAGGTGTTCCCTTCTTGTGCGGGTTCCTTGATACCTACGTCTATAACAGGGGAACACGAGCTTTACGAACATAACTTGAAGTAGAACTTAGAAATGAACCGGCAGGGAAAATGGCTGAAAAACTACTAAAAATCGTTAATTGTATTTTTTTAGTAAAATAAGTATGACTTTGGAAAGATTATTTTCTGTGAACTACAGCATTTATAATTATTGTGAATAAAATTTAAATTTCATTGAAGTATGCTGAAATCAACCTATAAAATACTGCAAATTATTACACAACGGTTTGTTATTTATGTAATAGATAGGGGCTACCTATGATCTATGCCGATCATTGGTATATTGGGATGATTGGTTTGATAGTAAATGATCAAAACTTGGCGCATCGTGCCTCCCAAAAGGGTTCACAGCTCGTAGTTTTTTTAGTTTTTCTTTTTAAAGTTTTTTTTTAGTAAACAAAAAAAAAACTAAATAAATAGGTACCTAATTAAAATAAAATAGATAAATAAGCGGCAGGAAGAAAAGGAAATAAATTAGCCTCAGAGGCCCCTCAGACGATCAGTGCGCCTCCGTACTTCGTAAATGTTTATTTCTCTACCAAAAGAACGGAAATGTCAATATTTTTGCTTCTTTCAGGGTTAAAATTTTCCTTCTGGTCGTAGCCTGTGCGTCGGTTTTGAGTGTGGCCTACGGCTACAGCAAAGGAGCTCCAAAAGATGTTTGCGACGACATGACACCTCAACACCCTGCAACTCCCCAGCCCAAGAACACGACGCCTTATCTCATCAAATTGAGCAAGAACAAGATCAGGGCTGGTGAAACCATTGATGT
Source organism: Adelphocoris suturalis (assembly GCA_030762985.1). Classification (NCBI taxonomy): domain Eukaryota; kingdom Metazoa; phylum Arthropoda; class Insecta; order Hemiptera; family Miridae; genus Adelphocoris; species Adelphocoris suturalis. The sequence continues at coordinate 105,675,820 of CM061042.1, forward strand.
CACGATTTCAGGTAACATTATCATCTGTAAATAATTAATCACTTGTGATTTAAAGGTGTCAAGCGACAAACCTTAGGCTAAGGTTACTATGGATGCTTATTCTGACGAACTTCTGTTCGTACGAATTCGCCGCAATGAATCGTCATAAGGTCAGATGAGTGGATGCACTGACTGCAGATTTCGATTGTCAGAACGTTTCTCGCAATCGCGGAAAAAGGACAACAGAGAAAAAACCCTACCTTGTCTCTAAAAAAAAAAAAAAAAAAAAAAAAAAAAAAAAAAAAAAAAAAAAAAAAATATTATTTTTATTTGTTTTGTAGTCCCTAGTTTCTTGTTTTTGTCTATGAGATCACATTTATAAAGAAGTAGCTAATCAAAACAACATACAACTAATATAAAAAACATTATAGCAAAACATACCGACCTATCTTCATACCGGCACTGTTGACTTCTGACACAACATTTTACCATTTAGTTTCTCATGTCCCACAACTAGCTGTTGTAAAAAACTTGACTAAAGCAGCGGAAGACAAACACAAAAATTACAGAACAATAAACGGGGATCTCTGTTATCATTGTTTACGTTCGCTAAATGGCGTAAGCTCGGACGAAAAAAATAAAATAAAACTTTTATTCCGTTCTGACGTTCACGCAAGTGTCGCTGCCAAAGTTAATCACTCTCATTCAAAAGCGTAGTTTGTTTGTTCGGACGAATCCGTAAGAACATGTTTCAAGTTCGTCAGAATAAGCACTCATAGTAACCGTAGCCTTATCGCGCCGCTACCTTTGAAACCGACTTTGAAATTTTAAATACAATCTCCTTGAGCCTTCTGACCTTGAGTCACACAAATAATTTAGATTCACGGTAAGGTTTTGTTTCTCTGGTAAAGCATACTTGTAAGGGTTCACAAGCCTTATAAGTAGCGAAGAGTAGACGGCAGAGCATTTAGATGGCTCATTCGATTCATTCAACTAGAATCTTTGAACATCCAAGAAAAATACAACCCCTTCCATTCGAAGTTATTGAAGTAATAATTTTTGAAAAATATAACCCTAATACATTTACTCCTTATACTTGAGTGAAAACGAAATCAAAACAAGATGCAGTCACATATCGGTTGATTTTGGGGTTTTTAGTACGGATTTCGAATCAATTCGCTTCTTTAAAAACTAATCATAATCGATGGGATTGAGGTCCAGCTAAGCCCCTTAAAAAATATTTTTAACAGTTCGTGTTCATCACTATTACTTGGATCTCTTTTCACAGGCAAAAAGGGAGAAACAATAAAAGGATTTATGCTTCAAGCTCGTGTTGGATCAACCCCTGTAGGTCACTTTTCGTCATCTAAGGATGTGCAGACTGTGGATTGCGGTTCGGCAAAGCAGGTAATCATTCGTTATCTACCTCATTTTTACTAACGATACATTATTTTGTACATCTTATATAAAGGGAATGTCATAAGGGACCTTCCCCTCATCATCCCTGAAAACCTGACCAAAATCTGTTCAACATTGACGAACTTATAATGACTATCACAAGAAAATTACGTTCACGCATGCGCTGAGCATATCGCTGATTTAATCATGAAGAAACTGATCGGGGACCATCTACGGCTAAACCCACACTATTCCTGAAAATTTCATTGAAATCCGTTCAAAATTGTGGAAGTTACGGCTGTTGCAAGGAAATATAGAAAGACAAACGCTCGCGCATGCGCACAGCGTACCGCTGATTCAATCATGATAAATGTCGTAAGGGGCCTCAAGGGACCTTCCCCGCATCATCCCTGAAAATCTGACCAAGATCTCTTCAACATTGACGGACTTATGAGTGTAACAAGAAAATCACGTTCGCGCATGCCCAGAACGTACCGCTGATTCAATCATGATGAAACTAATAGGGGACCATCTAAGGCTAAACCCACATTATTCCTGAATTGCATCAAATCCAAACAAAATTGTGGAAGTTATCGCTGTTGCAAGGAAATGTGGACAGACAGACGGACGGACAGACAGACAGACATGAAACCAAATTTGTTCCGGAGGCCATGAAACACAAAAGTCGAGTGGAAATTTGGATTTTGGGGCAAAAAAAAAGTTTCATTTCGAAAGTGAAAACAAAGCTTCCACTGCCTGCAGGCTCGGAAGCAAAATTTCGCTCTCATGGGTTCTTGGAGTTGAATTTGGGAACGTTTCTCTTCATATTTAACCCAAAAATGCCAGTACCGATTATTTTCATTACCTACCTATTCTGCTTTGCAGAATGCTGCCACCCACACGAACGCTGAAGCGAAGAAAGAAATCAAGGTAACCTGGACTGCGCCTTCAAACCTCAAAGAAACCGTCTACATGTAGTAAGTAAATTGTGATAAGTGAGAAAGTAGGGATAGTCACACTGCATAATGATCTGATAAGAATGTCTGATATTATCAATGACTGTAAATGCAATAGAAGCATTGCAATGGTAGCGAGTGCCTACCATTACATTTACGCTTCGAACCTGCGAAGCGACTCCAGGAAATTCGGTGAGGGAAGGAGGTCTGATAGGCCTTTATGGGTACCTAATTCACACAGGTTTGGTTGTGGCAATTTTCACCTCCTTTACATTTACGGTACTCTTGGTCAAATACGTATTATATTTATGTACCTTACATTTCTCATTAGCCCGAAAGATTGTACCTTCATCCTCTATCACGTTTTTTTTAATCGTTAGTCAGACAATCACTGCAATGATTACCGGGACTGATAGTCTTGTTTTCCCCTAGTTGGCACTCAATTGGGTTAAAACTAAAAGAGCTTCGCTGTAACAACTCACATTTTTCGTGCTTTCAATTGACGAACAGGTTCCGACCGTTGACGTCCAGTTGATCTTGACACCTGTTGAAGGAAACTCTTTTCTTCCACCAATCCTGGAAAATATAGCAATACACGATTCCAATTTTGTTGCAGTTCTATCACTTGTATTATCCCATGGAACTATATTTTTTCTTAAAATTTAAAACTGCAAGAGCTGAATAACTATTGTAGGTCTTTTCTTTTAAACCAACACTTCCCTTCCAAATTCTCCACAAAATTGTTGAACACTAATGGCAGTTTCGTAATACTCGGCATTATCATAGGTGAAACGTAATGAATTTGTAGGATTTTAAAAATTTTCACTCTTTCAACTTTCTACCTACCTGCTTCAGATGCGTAGGTAGGTGAACAATGAGTATTTTGGCTGAATATTGCCTTTATGTCGCCCTCTACTTTCGTCTTGGCCGTCTACAATGAGCTTGAAGTGATTTGTTGTTATCGAACTGTATCTTCTATAAGGTCAGAGAACTTTTCATGATGTCAATTATATTTATTTCCCTGACATTGTTCACCAATGGCTTAAGAAATTAATTTATTCGCTCTTACATAAATTCAACTCCTCATTGAAATAATTACGCATTCACACAAGGTCTGACAAAAAAAAATTGTCTTTCAAGATCCCTTGAGATTGAAAATGTAGTGAGCTGTTATCAATATGCTAGCAAGAAGTTTCATTTGGAAGAAGTTGTAATCAAAATACTTAAATACTTAATAACTTTAATACTTAATACTTGATAACTTTAATACTTTAAATACTTTAATACTTAATCAAAATACTTTTTCCTTTTTTTCAGTGCCACTCTTGCCAAAGACGGGGCCACTTTCTGGGTTGCTCAAAGATCTCGTAGTATCGTCGTTTCTTGAATGCAACTGTTTCTCCTGAAGTTTCAACAATAGTAGGAACTTTCACTTCACCAACCTCCAGTATTTTCACTGAGAATAATACAACCGAAATGTAAATAACTTAACCATGGCCTACATAACTATACCTGTAATTTAACAGAAATATTATTCGTACCTGGGCATTTTTCAAAAACTAGCTATCCACACCTTGGGTGGTAGTTACTGCAGCTAGCTCGATAACTACTACAATGTACCTATACGTGCGTCGGAGAGCGAATAGTAGATGTCGACCGCTGGTCAGTTTTTCTAGACACTTGATTTTTTTTGCCTCTGTTTTGCATTTTTCTTCTTCTTCTACGTAAATTCAGACTACACTTTTAGACCTTCATATACAAATTTTGTCACTGATACCAATATCAGCTTTGCTGACAGAGGTCCCTTTTGTGTTTGTGCCTATAGATACCAACCTCCTACCATTTTGTTCAACCATTGTTTTCGTAATTAAATTTTTACCAATTTTTAATAAAACAAATAAGTTATGATTGTTCTTTCATTTTGTTATTAGTACCTAATACCTGAGCCAATTAAAATAAACACACACCACACACAAACACACACACACACACACACACACACACACACACACACACACACACACACACACACACACACACACATATATATATATATATATATATATATATATATATATATATCTACTTAAACATATGAAAAAGTTGATATTGCCATAACTCCCTTTAGAATCACAGAAAACTCAAAACTAAGAACCCCTTTGGAAAGACCGTTAAATTTCATATAACCCTGATTTAAAGTGAAGTTGATTTGGTTTGTTTTAGTTGGTAAAAAAAAGGCCAAAGTACAATTTAGAAAAAATATTTAAAATCGACGTTTTTCTTCTACTGGCATGGGGATTTATCGGCGTGCACTCTTCGGAAAAAACTTCTTCAAACTGTCAGCTTTTGAACGGTATAGTCAATTTTACTTTTACTTTGCTGATTGAGAGAGAAGAAAGTTTGTTTGTACCTATTTTGAAAAAAATATTTTTTTTCTTCTATGAAATCGAGGGTTTTTGTGAAAATTGACCCCGTCGGAAAATACGCGTTTGGGACCGGTTTCTAAATCCGTGGTAAATCGAATGGTCATACTCACAGATCTCCCAAAATCCGTAATAACCGAGTCGTACACTCTAACTCAATAATATTTAGTTAATCAAGCCGTTTATCAACAGATCAAAACTTCTAAAATTCGCTAAAAATCGTAGGTAGGTACAATGTTAAGAGCTGGCGTTGGTTCCATTTGACGCAGAATTTAATTTCCTACAACGTTTATTTCGAGGCGTACCTATTTTAGATTTTCTAGGTAATTTCCGTGCTTGTCACGAACTTAGGTACCCTCTAGGGGTCTAAATCCGCAGTTCATAGAGAGAGGGGAGTGTGACAGTACCATAAAAGATACAACTCGTACTAATATCTAGCATAATGTGCTATATTCGTAGACAATTTTTCTTCCGGTTCTCGGATCCTCATCTATCGTCAACCACAGCATTCCAATGAACTCGAGGATGACGCGTTCAATCCGACGCGAGAGCGACGGATAGACGCGCATTCTCTTGGAATTGACAGGAACTGTCACATGTTTTATACCCAAAAACTCCCAAAAAAACCTCTACAAGTTTCACTTCGATATCTCAAAAATTAGGGGGGAGGGGTTACTTCTCTTGAAAAAATGCTTATATTTCATTGTGTTTCAACTCAAGTAGGAGCTTGATATCACTGGTCTTTCACAGTGTTTAGGAGTCCCCTCCTTCTTGGGTAGTCCAAAAAAATTGTAGGTAGATTTTTTTTCTCGGATTTTTATTTGTTTAAAACTTAGATCAGGCTCTCATAAACGCTCTCCAAGTTTCACTTCGATATCTCAAAAATTGTGGGGAAAAAATTAGGGTGGGGGAGGGGGGGTTGCTTCTCTTGGAAAAAAAAAGCTCAGATTTCATTATGTTTCAAGGTTTCAACTCAAGTAGGAGCTTGATATTGCTAGTATTTCTGAGTGTTTGGGGAAAAAATGAAAAGAATAGGGTGCATCCCATCTCCATTTGATAGGTAGGCATCTAATCATGAAATACATTGTGAGTTTTGTCCGATTGATCTAGGGTCTAGACATGAAAAAGTGATCCCTTAATTCTTTTGGGGTGTGTAGTTGTTCCTTCAGTCTTCAGGGTAAAGTGAAGTGAGTGTTTTGTGCGAAATATAACTTTTTCAACGTTATTTTTGTTAGTTCCTTCAATCCCCATCCCCCAAAAAGTGTAAATACATGTCAGGTGAGTATTTCATTGATGGGGGCCATCGTCTTTTGTGCTAATCCCTCTGGCTTACCATAATAATATTGTAGTGGATTTAAATATGTTTTACTTGGTGTAGGTAGACCAAGTGAGACATTTATATTCTGATTATGCGGGTTAGTCCCTGAGGTATTCCCGTAAGGAATGTGAGCGAAATCGCCAAGGTCAGCTTGCTTGGCGGGATGAACTGAGGGGTAGTTCGTGTCGCAGCCGCGTGGAGCACTGGGTGCTCCATAGTGGGTGCTGGGTTCGATCAGTTTGGTACTGAGCCGTTTTGTAATATTCCGGCCTAAGATTTATATCTGTAGGAGGAATATGTTGAACTTGGTTGAGGTACTGAAAAGTATCCTTTGTTTTTTGTACATTTGGAGTGTATTTGACACTCGGATCGGCCGGGTAGCCTTGTGTAGAATATCGTGGATATTCGGAAATCTTTGTCGAATCATGATGATTAACTTCAGAGCGGGTCTGAAAGGTATCCTCGTACTTTTGTGTGTGTGAGGCTTGATCTAACGTTTCCTTCGTGAATACGTTAGGTGAGAAGGCGATCTCTTCGCGAGGATCGAGCCTTGGGCCGTCGCTGGGAACAGCGGACTGGTCGAGCAGCGGGTAGGTAGCGCTGCGTGGGCTAAGAGGCCCGGCCGCGCCGTGTTCCGCCTCCCCTTGCATGAGGAAATAGGACGGGCGGCGCTCCATCGAAATATCCGAGTTTATTAACTCGTTTTCGATACCTCTACGTATAGAAATAGAGGGTTTGGAAGGTGGACTCGCTTGACAGAGCTTCTTTCCTTTGCTCGGATGTCAGGGTCCTACCTTGTAGTCTTGAAAAAGACTTCCTTGGACGATAAATTAGAGCGGATGAGCTGTGTAATTTATCGGCGTGCCCACAGCGGTCGGTGACGAGCCTAGTGCTACGAAACCCGGGCGACACGTCTCGGAACGTCCCAGCGGGCGTACGATCTAATGAGAATATCAATAGATGTACCGGGTGGCGTCCTGACAGAAGAACTACGTTGGGCAATGAGCAGGATGAATAATCACTGGACTCGTAGATGCCAATGCGAGATCTGTGTGGAGAGAAGGTATGCCTTGAAGGCGTCTTTCTTCGTTTTCGCGTTCAGGAAACGGTAGTCGCCGGTGATCCTCCATGACCCGTCTTTTTTTGGCACACAGTGTAACGGGGATGCCCATTCGGAATCTGATGGTGCAATTATGCCTTCGGAGAGCATTTTGTCAAAAGTACTTTTGACTTGAGCCCGTTTTTCGCCCGCCATGGGTCTTGCACGGAAGTGTACTGGTGTTCCTTCCGTGGTTATACGGTGGTAAACCCCGTTGTTTTTCCACTTTCCTTGAAGTTTGCTCATTTTAGCGAATTTTTGAAGAAAATTAAGCTATTGCTCTCGCCTCAAAATTTGTAGAATGTGAATTTTTGAAAAATTTTTATGCAGAAATCCGTTTCAGGCTATTCTGAATCATATTCTGAAGTTTAACGCATTTTTTTATGTATGTATGTATGTATATATGTATATATGTATATATGTATATATGTATATATGTATGTATGTGTCATTCCAGACGATAACTGTCCGTAGAATTGTGCTAGAAACTTCAAACAAATTTTAAAATGTTAAGGACACAAAACGAAAGTTCAAGTTCGTTGGCCAGCATGATCGGATTACATCTTCGGGTTGAAATTTTCAAAAATGTAGTCAAAAATTTCAAAATAGCCCGTTTTTTGCGATTTGTTGTGCGAAATAATTTTTTCAGCATACTAACATGTGGTATATTCGGAATCAGCGTAAAATTTGCTATAAGAATATGTATCAAGTTTTCAAAAATTTTAAAGTTGAAAAATCAGTCAAAAATCGAAATAATGCCGTTCGCTAGTTGTAAAAATCTGTAATATTTGCATGAAACATTGTCCAAATTCAGATTGAACTACTCTTATGGAAGTATCCCTGTATAACCAATCCTAGATGCTGTTTAAAACGTAGGTAGTAGGTGCTTAAAAAAAAAAAAAAAAAAATGTAATCACAACTGATGAGTTTACTCTGTGCATGTGTTAATAATTTGATTCCATGTTTGTCTATCAAAATCATAAACTAAAATTTCTCAACACGATCAATAGATTTCTTCAAAAATTCGCTCATGGGGTCATGCTGCATGACTGGACTTTTTTATCATTGTATTTTTCAATGATAGAGCGAATGTTTTCGTCCTCCGTGATTTGCACGTCCTCTGATTGAGGGCTGTTGTCACGATGAGGGATAGTAGCTGCTATTTGTTCGTCAGTGAATTTTTTGTTCATGACTGCAGCTATTTTTTGATCGGCATAGCTTTTTATTTTATCTTTATAGATGTATTTGTGTTTGACCCGTATTCCGATATCCCAAGACTCGAGGAATGGTATACCTAGGATCGCTAGATCAACTTTCGTGATCATAAAATCGGTGGTCATGTCTCCGAGGCCGATGTTAATTGTCGTGTCAGCACGCCCTAGTGTGTCTATAGGGGCTCCGTTAGCTGCTGTGAGCTTGACGTTGGACTTACGAATTTTTAAGCCCAATTTTTTGGTGACATCGTGGGGCAGAATGTTCACTTCTGCTCCCGTGTCGATGAGAAATTCAGTGCCATTTAGTTTGCACTTGAAAAAAAGCCTTTTATACTCATTAGTCTGCCGGTGTATAGGCTCAGATACACTGGCAGTTATTCGTTTTCCGAACTCTCTACGTCGGAGGTTGGAACGGTACTTTCTTGTACCGATCTCTGAGTATTTTCGTTTGAAAACCAGGTTTTAGGCTGGCTTATAGGCGCTGCCTTTTTGCTAGGTTTGGAGGCAGTGTTTGCCTTCCAAGTGCAGTGCTCTGGGTCTGCACACTTGCGAGTTTCGTTACCGAAACGTGCGTGGTTTCGACAGACATAGGCTGTCGGTTTGTGAGGCTTACTCTCTACTTGCTGGGGTTTGAACTCAGCTTTTTGTGAGAGGGCCTTTTTGAAACCAGTCTTCGTGGGTTTCGGAGTAGATTCTACTCCTCGTATGTTGAGAGAGGGGTTCTCTGTTTTGTACGCGTGTAGCGTATCAGCTAGGTCGAGCCGGGCGGTCGTGGTAGGCTGTGCTGCGACCATACCTCGGGCTTCGATAGGTAGAGTTTCGATCCACTTTTGAGTGATTAGAGCCTCTGAGAAGTACCCAACAGCTTTAGAGTACATTTCGTGGTACTTGGTGCTGGGCTTTTTGGCGAGAGATGCGGGGTCCTCGAGTGCGAGGAGCCTGTCCTGTAAGGACAACCCGTATTCTCGCTGTAGGCGCTGTTTGGCCTCTTCATAAGGTGCGTGGGGTGCCGTGAGGTAAGCTGAGTCGATAGCTTCCCTCATTTCTTCCGGTACCCACTTGTATATAGCTGAGAAGCATTCGTTCTGCGTTCTCAGGTGTTTTCGCACGCAGTATTGATCGAACTCGGCGAGTGCACGATCGATATTCTTCTTTTGGAAGATTGGTCTTTGATAATCTCCCATTTCCTCTAAAAGTGCTCGAAAGCCACTTTGTGTAGAGGGTTGTTGAGTGAGATGTGGGGCGTATAGGCCCGGCGGGGGTCGTACGCCCGCAGTGGTTCCCTGAAATCCACTAGCTTCATAAGAGGGAACGAAATGCTCCGTGTTAAGCCTGTTCAAAGGCGGGGTCACCATTTGTAGTGGATTTAAATATGTTTTACTTGGTGTAGGTAGACCAAGTGAGACATTTATATTCTGATTATGCGGGTTAGTCCCTGAGGTATTCCCGTAAGGAATGTGAGCGAAATCGCCAAGGTCAGCTTGCTTGGCGGAATGAACTGAGGGGTAGTTCGTGTCGCAGCCGCGTGGAGCACTGGGCTCGCATAGTGGGTGCTGGGTTCGATCAGTTTGGTACTGAGCCGTTTTGTAATATTCCGGCCTAAGATTTATATCTGTAGGAGGAATATGTTGAACTTGGTTGAGGTACTGAAAAGTATCCTTTGTTTTTTGTACATTTGGAGTGTATTTGACACTCGGATCGGCCGGGTAGCCTTGTGTAGAATATCGTGGATATTCGGAAATCTTTGTCGAATCATGATGATTGACTTCAGAGCGGGTCTGAAAGGTATCCTCGTACTTTTGTGTGTGTGAGGCTTGATCTAACGTTTCCTTCGTGAATACGTTAGGTGAGAAGGCGATCTCTTCGCGAGGATCGAGCCTTGGGCCGTCGCTGGGAACAGCGGACTGGTCGAGCAGCGGGTAGGTAGCGCTGCGTGGGCTAAGAGCCCGGCCGCGCCGTGTTCCGCCTCCCCTTGCATGAGGAAATAGGACGGGCGGCGCTCCATCGAAATATCCAAGTTTATTAACTCGTTTTCGATACCTCTACGTATAGAAATAGAGGGTTTGGAAGGTGGACTCGCTTGACAGAGCTTCTTTCCTTTGCTCGGATGTCAGGGTCCTACCTTGTAGTCTTGAAAAAGACTTCCTTGGACGATAAATTAGAGCGGATGAGCTGTGTAATTTATCGGCGTGCCCACAGCGGTCGGTGACGAGCCTAGTGCTACGAAACCCGGGCGACACGTCTCGGAACGTCCCAGCGGGCGTACGATCTAATGAGAATATCAATAGATGTACCGGGTGGCGTCCTGACAGAAGAACTACGTTGGGCAATGAGCAGGATGAATAATCACTGGACTCGTAGATGCCAATGCGAGATCTGTGTGGAGAGAAGGTATGCCTTGTAGAAAGCAGTAGGAAGCCGTTCTTGAGATGAACTCGGGAGCAGAAGGTTCGTCAGCGTAGAGCGTGTAGAAATCTTCGTACTTCTAAGTGTAGTCGTCGAGAGCGGAGAGTGGAATGAATTCGGAGGGCTCCGAGCGGGGTAATTATAGGGAGGTGGCCGCCTCCTGCCGCCTCCTGATTGGTCCGCTTAATTTCGTTAATTCAACTGTGTAATCTCATTGGCTCGCACATTGTTTTCTCAGTATCTGCGAGTATGATAGCTGAGCTGGTCCTCCGGGGTGGTTTCCCCACGTCCGTCGCTGCGACGGGGTCCCCGGGGGTGGCTTACGAGCGTCCGTCGCGGAGCCGACGACCTTGAGTTTAGACGGGGACCTCGGGTGTTTTCCCTGCGTCCGTTGTTCAGACGGGGTCCCCGGGGTGGCTGCTGGACCAGAGGTGGTTGCTTGCCGCCTCCTGGTTGGTTCGCCTATTGTCTCTCGTGTAATCAGTGTTTCTGATTGGCGAGTAGGCTTGTTTGAATTGTCCTTGTTAGTTTTAAAGGACGTTTGATTTTCTGTTTGAGTTTTCTCATTCAAGGCGACTTGGTTCGAGATACTTGTCGCGTCTCTCTCGCCCAGTAAGTGTCTAGGGAGGTCGCCTTGTATGTTATTAGTTAATATTTCACTTTTGAGAGAGAATTTCGTATTTTCTCTCTGGTGAAATATTTTGTTTGACGGAGTTATAACTCGACGTCTTATAAATATTTTTGTGTTGTGTCTACCTCTTTTTGGTAGCCCTGAAAAGGGCTGTTGACAAGAGGGGGTGGTTTTCACCACAGGCGCCCCCCCAAGACGTCGTGTTATTAACGACGACGCCGGTTGGGGTGTTTCGAGCGCAGTCACCCACCTCTCGTCGAATTTGGTAGAGGGGACGTGCCTTCTGGCAGATTTTCGGGGAGTCTCCTCCTTATTTTCTGCCTGATTTTTGTTTAGTGACACAGCTTCGTCTGTTTTTAGAGTGTAAGCTGGTTTTATTTGCTGTTTGGGAACTTTTTTCGTATGTTCGCCAATTTGCACTGTAACCGAAAACTTATCTCTTTTAACAACTTTGAATGGTCCCGTGTAAGGACATTGCAAAGAGGTGAGCTGTGTGGGCACTCTGATATAGACATGTGTACATGTATCCAAATTTTTGGGCATGTTGACGGCATACTTCGTATTATTATGTTTAATATGCGTAGGCCGGAAGAAGAGAGGCTCAGAAAGGTTTGTAGAAGTTACGAAAATGTCTCCTGGGAGTGGTACGTCAATTCCGTAAACTTTTTGGAATGGTGTAGTTTCCGTTGCTGGGTCTACTGCCGTACGCATGGCGAGTAGTACTTTTGGAAGGGCGTCGAGCCAATTTTCGTTTTGTGCTTTGAGAGCCTCTTTCAAAGATCTATTTCTGCGTTCTACCATTCCGTTTGTTGACGGTTTGTATGGTAACGTGTGAGTATGTTTTACTCCGAGACGTTCCATAATGGAATTAAATAGATCTGATTCGAATTGTGTGCCTTGGTCACTTGTGATGTATTTAGGTACGCCTTTTGAAGCTACCCAAATATTGATAAAGGCGTTTGTGATCGTGGCTGTTTCGATGTTGTTAAGAGGGACTGCCTCTAGCCAACCCGTTGCTCTATCGACCATCATTAGAATGTAACGTTTCCCTCCTTTAGCTAAAGGTAAGGGTCCGGTAATGTCAACGTGTACATGTGAAAATTTGTTAGCTGTTTCAAATTCGGAGTAAGGGAGCTTCACGGAGCGAGTGATTTTTGCTCGTTGGCAAGTCTCGCACGCTCGGACCCAGTTGGAGACATCTGCACGAAGTCCGTGCCAAAAATATCTTTGTTTAACTTTATACACTGTAGAGTGTATACCTGGGTGTCCCAAATTGTGAATTTGGCTGATTATTTCGTGCCTTATTTCGTTTGGAATATAAGGTCTTGGGTGTCCTAGGTCTAGGTTACACCAAATTTCTCCTTGAGGGAATTCAACTCGTGTGAGTTTCAATTTGTCCTCTGCGTTAGGAGGAGAACGAATTTGTGCATTTGAAATGTGCAGTAGAAGATTGCACTCTATTGCAGCCGTAATTTGTGAAATTTCGGCTATGGGTGGACCCTCGTCAGTTTGGGTTGAAATCGATTTTGTTTGAATTTCAACTGGATCGAAGGGTCTGGAGAGTGCGTCGGCGACGACGTTGTTCTCTCCGGGTATATGTCGAATGTCACTTGTCATTTGAGAGATGTATGTTAGCCATCTCAATCTCATTTTAGAAAAATGTGCATTTTTCTTAAGCATCGTGCCTAGCAGAGGCTTGTGATCTGAACAAATATGAAAAGATCGGCCGTCCAAGTCATTGTGCCAGTGAATGCAAGCTTGGTAAACGGCGAACATCTCTTTGTCGAATGATGCTTTATTCTTCCATTGTTCCGGAATTTCTTTACTGAAAAATCCCAATGGTTGGTAAGATTTCGAGCCGTGTTTGTCTGTAATTTCCTGCTCCAGTGCCGCTCCGATGTGTGTGTCGGATGCGTCGCAGACTATTCTCCACTCTGCTGTAGGGTGTGGATGAGCAATATTATGCAATGTAGCTTTTATCATTGCTTGTTTTAAGCTGTTGAAAGCTTTTTCTCTCTCTGATGTCCATTCGATAGGTGTTTTGTCATTTTTTTTGTTTGACTGAATGGAGTCATACAGAGGTTGTGCCGTGTGAGCGAATTTACTTGAGCAAGCTCGGTAAAAACCACACATACCTAGGAATCTGCGTAGACTTCGTACGTCTATTGGCCTAGGAAATTGTTCTATGGCTTCTATTTTATCTCGTTTAGGAATTATCCCTTCTTTCGAGATAGTGAAACCTAGGAAATCGACGGTAGGTTTTGAAAAAATGCATTTATCAAAACCTACTCGAAGTCCGTGTTCTCCTAGCTTGTCGAAAATTTGTTTGAGGTGGTTCATGTGTTCTTTATAATTTTTAGAAGCCACCAGTATGTCATCTAGGTATACAAATGCGAAATCAAATTTTCGCATGATGCTGTCCATGTATCTTTGCCATGTTTGAGCCGCTCCGGCCAAACCCATGCTCATTTTCTTAAACTCATAAAGACCGAAAGGTGTAATAATTGCAGTTTTATGAGCGTCATCTGGGTGCATCGGAATATGGTAATATGCCGATTTTAAATCTATTGTCGAATAGATTTGTGTATCATGTAAATTCGCTTGGAAAGAGCGAATGTGAGGAGGAGGGTAGGCGTCTTTCTTCGTTTTCGCATTCAGGAAACGGTAGTCGCCGGTGATCCTCCATGACCCGTCTTTTTTTGGCACACAGTGTAACGGGGATGCCCATTCGGAATCTGATGGTGCAATTATGCCTTCGGAGAGCATTTTGTCAAAAGTACTTTTGACTTGAGCCCGTTTTTCGCCCGCCATGGGTCTTGCACGGAAGTGTACTGGTGTTCCTTCCGTGGTTATACGGTGGTAAACCCCGTTGTTTTTCCACTTTCCTTGAAGTTTGCTCATTTTATCATTGTATTTTTCAATGATAGAGCGAATGTTTTCGTCCTCCGTGATTTGCACGTCCTCTGATTGAGGGCTGTTGTCACGATGAGGGATAGTAGCTGCTATTTGTTCGTCAGTGAATTTTTTGTTCATGACTGCAGCTATTTTTTGATCGGCATAGCTTTTTATTTTATCTTTATAGATGTATTTGTGTTTGACCCGTATTCCGATATCCCAAGACTCGAGGAATGGTATACCTAGGATCGCTAGATCAACTTTCGTGATCATAAAATCGGTGGTCATGTCTCCGAGGCCGATGTTAATTGTCGTGTCAGCACGCCCTAGTGTGTCTATAGGGGCTCCGTTAGCTGCTGTGAGCTTGACGTTGGACTTACGAATTTTTAAGCCCAATTTTTTGGTGACATCGTGGGGCAGAATGTTCACTTCTGCTCCCGTGTCGATGAGAAATTCAGTGCCATTTAGTTTGCACTTGAAAAAAAGCCTTTTATACTCATTAGTCTGCCGGTGTATAGGCTCAGATACACTGGCAGTTATTCGTTTTCCGAACTCTCTACGTCGGAGGTTGGAACGGTACTTTCTTGTACCGATCTCTGAGTATTTTCGTTTGAAAACCAGGTTTTAGGCTGGCTTATAGGCGCTGCCTTTTTGCTAGGTTTGGAGGCAGTGTTTGCCTTCCAAGTGCAGTGCTCTGGGTCTGCACACTTGCGAGTTTCGTTACCGAAACGTGCGTGGTTTCGACAGACATAGGCTGTCGGTTTGTGAGGCTTACTCTCTACTTGCTGGGGTTTGAACTCAGCTTTTTGTGAGAGGGCCTTTTTGAAACCAGTCTTCGTGGGTTTCGGAGTAGATTCTACTCCTCGTATGTTGAGAGAGGGGTTCTCTGTTTTGTACGCGTGTAGCGTATCAGCTAGGTCGAGCCGGGCGGTCGTGGTAGGCTGTGCTGCGACCATACCTCGGGCTTCGATAGGTAGAGTTTCGATCCACTTTTGAGTGATTAGAGCCTCTGAGAAGTACCCAACAGCTTTAGAGTACATTTCGTGGTACTTGGTGCTGGGTTTTTTGGCGAGAGATGCGGGGTCCTCGAGTGCGAGGAGCCTGTCCTGTAAGGACAACCCGTATTCTCGCTGTAGGCGCTGTTTGGCCTCTTCATAAGGTGCGTGGGGTGCCGTGAGGTAAGCTGAGTCGATAGCTTCCCTCATTTCTTCCGGTACCCACTTGTATATAGCTGAGAAGCATTCGTTCTGCGTTCTCAGGTGTTTTCGCACGCAGTATTGATCGAACTCGGCGAGTGCACGATCGATATTCTTCTTTTGGAAGATTGGTCTTTGATAATCTCCCATTTCCTCTAAAAGTGCTCGAAAGCCACTTTGTGTAGAGGGTTGTTGAGTGAGATGTGGGGCGTATAGGCCCGGCGGGGGTCGTACGCCCGCAGTGGTTCCCTGAAATCCACTAGCTTCATAAGAGGGAACGAAATGCTCCGTGTTAAGCCTGTTCAAAGGCGGGGTCACCATTTGTAGTGGATTTAAATATGTTTTACTTGGTGTAGGTAGACCAAGTGGGACATTTATATTCTGATTATGCGGGTTAGTCCCTGAGGTATTCCCGTAAGGAATGTGAGCGAAATCGCCAAGGTCAGCTTGCTTGGCGGAATGAACTGAGGGGTAGTTCGTGTCGCAGCCGCGTGGAGCACTGGGCTCGCATAGTGGGTGCTGGGTTCGATCAGTTTGGTACTGAGCCGTTTTGTAATATTCCGGCCTAAGATTTATATCTGTAGGAGGAATATGTTGAACTTGGTTGAGGTACTGAAAAGTATCCTTTGTTTTTTGTACATTTGGAGTGTATTTGACACTCGGATCGGCAGGTAGCGCTGCGTGGGCTAAGAGGCCCGGCCGCGCCGTGTTCCGCCTCCCCTTGCATGAGGAAATAGGACGGGCGGCGCTCCATCGAAATATCCAAGTTTATTAACTCGTTTTCGATACCTCTACGTATAGAAATAGAGGGTTTGGAAGGTGGACTCGCTTGACAGAGCTTCTTTCCTTTGCTCGGATGTCAGGGTCCTACCTTGTAGTCTTGAAAAAGACTTCCTTGGACGATAAATTAGAGCGGATGAGCTGTGTAATTTATCGGCGTGCCCACAGCGGTCGGTGACGAGCCTAGTGCTACGAAACCCGGGCGACACGTCTCGGAACGTCCCAGCGGGCGTACGATCTAATGAGAATATCAATAGATGTACCGGGTGGCGTCCTGACAGAAGAACTACGTTGGGCAATGAGCAGGATGAATAATCACTGGACTCGTAGATGCCAATGCGAGATCTGTGTGGAGAGAAGGTATGCCTTGTAGAAAGCAGTAGGAAGCCGTTCTTGAGATGAACTCGGGAGCAGAAGGTTCGTCAGCGTAGAGCGTGTAGAAATCTTCGTACTTCTAAGTGTAGTCGTCGAGAGCGGAGAGTGGAATGAATTCGGAGGGCTCCGAGCGGGGTAATTATAGGGAGGTGGCCGCCTCCTGCCGCCTCCTGATTGGTCCGCTTAATTTCGTTAATTCAACTGTGTAATCTCATTGGCTCGCACATTGTTTTCTCAGTATCTGCGAGTATGATAGCTGAGCTGGTCCTCCGGGGTGGTTTCCCCACGTCCGTCGCTGCGACGGGGTCCCCGGGGGTGGCTTACGAGCGTCCGTCGCGGAGCCGACGACCTTGAGTTTAGACGGGGACCTCGGGTGTTTTCCCTGCGTCCGTTGTTCAGACGGGGTCCCCGGGGTGGCTGCTGGACCAGAGGTGGTTGCTTGCCGCCTCCTGGTTGGTTCGCCTATTGTCTCTCGTGTAATCAGTGTTTCTGATTGGCGAGTAGGCTTGTTTGAATTGTCCTTGTTAGTTTTAAAGGACGTTTGATTTTCTGTTTGAGTTTTCTCATTCAAGGCGACTTGGTTCGAGATACTTGTCGCGTCTCTCTCGCCCAGTAAGTGTCTAGGGAGGTCGCCTTGTATGTTATTAGTTAATATTTCACTTTTGAGAGAGAATTTCGTATTTTCTCTCTGGTGAAATATTTTGTTTGACGGAGTTATAACTCGACGTCTTATAAATATTTTTGTGTTGTGTCTACCTCTTTTTGGTAGCCCTGAAAAGGGCTGTTGACAAGAGGGGGTGGTTTTCACCACAAATATTCTGTGCTAAGGTGTTTTTGAATAAAACTGTCTATAGTATTCTACAGTTTTTGATTAAAATCCACGCTATTATGCATTATTTTTTAATGGAAAAATCTATAGTATTTTTCTGTTAACATCTGCAGTATTTTGCTTCTTCGAGTCTGTTTTACGTATTTTGTCTCAGACGTAGGGATGTGTAAGATCCGTTCACCCTTTCAGTCCTCTTTCTCATCTCAAGCTGGTAGAAGACACTCAGAAATGGAAAGGGGCGAAGGGGAAGCCGTTCAATTCCCTCCTTTCACCTCTTCACGTTCGCGGAAAGTTATAAGGAGAGGGGCGGAAAGAATAGAATGGCGGGGGGAAGAGTGGAATGTGCAGATGTGGACAAAGGGCGGAGACTTTGTTGGAGTACCCCCAGAGTAGCATTGTATGAGTGTGTAGGGGTGGGGAAAATGCCGAGCAGGTAGACGAGGACTTTCTATGTATAATAGTCTGATATTTGAAGTGGGGACTTAGAAATATTTAGAGTTGCGGTGGAAAATGATCAAGTAAATGGGATGAATCTGGATGAAAACTTGTAATATAATCAGATACATCAATTCGACATGATACACAGTAGAACAGTAACAGCCATCTTGAAAAGAAGAAAAACATAGTGACAACTAAATGGAGAGTCTCATGTCTCAACGCACATGGATCGCAACCGTAGTGAACCTATGAAATAACTTGTTCTAGATTATAATGTCCATGATTACAATACTCTAGTAGGACTGACAGGCAGGGAACTCGTAATAGGACTCATAGACGATATTAAAGACCAGAAATGCCTCACTTTGACAAACCAAGACACTCAACTTCACTGGGCTTTTCCAAGAAATTCTCCGCAGTTCCCCAAGAGTAGTGGATGTTGCTGTGAGGGATGATGTTGATAGTGACAAGCTCCAGCTGATGACAACCGAATATCCACACAAGAAGAAACGCCTGGGGATACACGAGAATGGTCTCATGTCCGAAAGTTAAAAGGAAGAAGAAGAAGAAGGTTGTACGTTTTACCATGAAAGAAGAAGGTTTTACTTTTATGGTTTAGTTTACCCAACTTAACGATTACCGTTTCATAGCAACTTGGTTTTTCTAAAGTTGGAGTTATTAATTCTATTTAATATTCTCATTTTGAGTCTCTGCCATAATCGGAGATGAGATGAATGATTCTCTTCACTGCGTAACGTCCTTTCATCAAACAATATGATTAATCTGTCGAGATTGGAGAGAGCTTTTAAAAAGTGCTACAGGTTGAAAACTAGTATGTTAGTAGACCAAAATATTTCTGATTGCAGTTTATGTGGGAAAAGGAATTATTCTTCTGAAGGCTCAGATGTAAACCCCCACGAATTTTTACGTTCTTTAAGAGGTAAGTAGGAAGGTATGATAGGTACCTAGTTAGAATTTATTATTGTAACATGCCGGGTATGGTTTATCTGTGTGTTGGGTGGGAAAACTTGATTGGATACACACCACACGGATGTAAACTGGTTACAAACTGTCACTAACTCTTGACGTCGGTAGACTCGCTCTGGTCATCGTGAACTGCAGTATTAGTCCGGCTCTTAAGATATAAAATTGGTTTTAACAATTCGCATTAGAGGGGCCTTTAGTCTCTCAACATTTTCAAAACGTGATTTCTCCACTTAAAACCATCGTTATCTAAATTTAAATATACGGTTTATTTATTTACATGTTGTGCATATTATATCACGATTGAGTGTACGTGTAGATACAATCGTATCCTTATAGTTAAAAAAAAAAAAAAAAAAAAAAAAAAAAATGCTGGGCAGAGGCTTGCAGAGTCCATGACGCCCAGCATGATCATCGTCAAGATTTAACTAAGTACATACTAACAGTAATAATACAATGTGCTTAATCTAAATTCCGAGTAAATGCTACATTCAACATGAACACAGTACATTAAAGTTTTCTTCTTCATCCGGAATCTTTATACTCCTCTCTTTCTCATCTTTGACATCTAGAACATCCTAAAAATGATTTACATTAATTAATTGGGGTTGAAAAAGTTTAGGGGGGGATTGCCAAGTCAAAAACTTTACTTAGTCCAGCCCCTACTATCTAATTGGCAGTATCAATCAGAAACTATGTGACACACATGATATGAGGATACCAATCGAAAATTGAGGGGTTTATATGCAATGAGTAGGTAATCACTATGAAAGTAATTCAAGACAATCTCTTCAAGCAATTAATCGGGTACAGTAATGACTGTTGTACCTGTCCCCATTCGATCTCAGGAGTCCCCCCCCCCCTCTTCTTACCACCACACGATTTGAAACACTATTTTGATATATTTGACCAACTACGTATATTAACCAAAAGAACGAGGAGACAAATTTCGGCAATTTTAAAAACAAGCGCGGAAAACAGGGCCCGGAAAAAGCTGCTCCCTGGCGGTAGATAGGTCAAACTTAAACATGGACGCTACGAAAACAACTCAGCAGGAAAACTGGCATCTAACTACCTCCTAAGTTTGTCCCACCCATTCGCTCAACACCCTTACTTTGTGGAGGGGGACCCTCCTCGACGTCCAAGTAGGAAACTCTACAGTAGCCGTACACCCGGCCCGTGGTTCCCTCCTCCGCCGCCGGCTAATAGGAGTCGTTTCATAGCGCTCTGGAGACCTCCCTCAAACATTTTCTACTGAGTGGTGAAGTACTGTGATTGTTTATAGATATGGTAGTAGTGGCGTAGTCCATTGGTTAGGATATAACGGTCTCGTGAGCTGAAGATCGTGGGTTCGAAACCTGCTGAATGTTAATTTTTTTTTTTTGCTTGTACAACTCCCGAAATATACTTCTAAAATGTCATTCTGACCTGCATGTCCAACTAATCTGAATTTTCACTAAGGGATTGACTACTTGATGTTATGTATTTTTAGATGCGAGCTTGCAAGCATCCAGATTAACAAACTATACACTTCATTCTGACCTACATGTCCACTAATCTGCAGGTTTTTTGGACCTCTGAATTGGAAATATGGACCTGAAGACGTTGGTCAATCAGCCTGGCCGGAATTCGGGGCCCTCACCAATAAATCCATTTTTTCTTGGCATACGGATAAATCCGTAGATTTACCGGTCGGAGCGATCATACAAGCCCAGACTGGTAAAAGGGGAGACTAGCGCTGCGGAGGGGGAACCACGGGCCTGGTGTACGGCTACTATTGAGTAGTAGGAAGCGTTTTGCCGGTTGTATTTGCTCTCGAGGCCTGATCTTCCTGTAGGTGGTGGAAGCATTGTTTTCACTTTTGGGAGATGAATTATCCAAAATCATACTTTTCAAGTTTCAGACCATTTCTACAACTTTCGTTACAGTACTGCGTATTTGTCCGTATGTCCACAAATCCTTTTAATAAATCTACCTAATAATATCTTTGTAATAAATTAAACGAAACCATTGTAATAAATGCACCTTAATAATTATTTCTTGTCAGTTAATATCTATTAATTAATGTAAATCGTTTTTAGAATTTTTCAAATGTCAACGTGAAGAAGAGGGGAGTCTAGCGATTCCTAATAGTATTTTTTTAAATTAGAAAACGGTGGTTTGAACGGTTTTGAAAATTGGGGGTGCGACTAAAATACACCCGTGCATTGTTGATACAAAGTACCAGTTGATTAAACAAAATTGTGTTCTATATGTACAAGAAAGTTATGGATGTGAATATGATTTTGATTTCGTTTATGGTCTTACATTTTCCTTTGATTTCAGAACATGCACAGGGAATGCGTAGCAGGAATAGTAAGAAAATAGCAACCCTTACCGAACAAGATCTCCTAGATAGATTCAGAAATTTACAGGTAATTTTACAACCGGAGTAAAGTAATTTGCACAGGTTAATCTGGTGAAATCTTCACGAGTTGCTTTTAATACCCGATTACTCACATTGTTGTCATCAAATGGTGGTGAGTGGGGGGAAGAAACATTATTACAACTGTAATTTTCATGGTTTTGCTTCTAAAACCAGTTATGAAAATTGAATATCTGTTGGGAAAGTAATCAATGCCTCACACCAGATTTCTTGATGCCACAAGTAGGTGACATAATGTCTGCTATCTTACACATATGACAAAAAGCAACTTTGTTCAATGCAGTTGCTCTGTAAGCCGCCATTTGGGAGTGCTTAATATTATTGAATTATGCTCCGTTACGGAACAAGGTAGGTACTGCCAGATTTTCATACCTAGTTTTCAAAGAGATTGATCGTTAAAATAATAATTGTTTTAGATGAGCACTAAGTAACAATAATAAATGTGGTCATTAGGGGGTTTTAAACGTATTTTTTTTCTCGTAATTAAGTGTTAAACATTCTTGGATGAATGATGGAGCTAGTGAACTATGGGAAATGCAGTTAGTACGAAGTAATCCATGTAGATCATTACATTTAATAAGGATAATAACATCTCATCGTTAACTATGATCCCATTGATGATCCTGATATCTTACTCTGGTAAGAACCTTTTTACTGTCACAACGGCCGAACAGGAACAGCAATGGGAGAGTTGTATGATCAACCTAAAATTTTTTTTGTGCCCCCCCCTTACATGGGGATGGACTCCAACTGAAAGCATATATTTATGAATTGGATTAATAACTGTTACGCTCTCTAAGTAATCTATAACTTTGATTAGGTATCCATACACGAGAGCAAAACATTGCCAAAAAATCAACTCTTAGGTTGGTGGATACAATTAATAAGCGAAAAACGTTATTTTGGAAAATAACTCACACGAGTTACTTTTTATATGGATACAAATGTCTCATTCCCTCCAACTTTGTCATCAAAGTCTGACGGACTCTGATGGCACTGAAATATAGTTCACACAGCAACTTTAACGATTTTAAATAGTAAAACACGTGTATGACACATGCTAGTTGAAAACGTGTTGGGGATGTAGTATAATACATTCGACATACTTATAATTACTTTTTGGTTTTGTATCTTCATTCTATAGGTATCTCATGTCGAGAGTTGTACACAACTATGTACAGACTGCCAAAACAATAATGAACTAAAAATTTAAGTTGGTACCTACCTCGATAGAATTTTTTACTTTGTAGACTTTTGAGCAGCTTCTGGTGAGACCTACGCAGGCGAAAGTGCTAGAGAATAAATAGACTGATCACCACTGGGGCATATCTCATTAACCCCCCCCCCCCCCTCCATAACCCACTACCTGAGATACTTATAATTATGTATTAATAAATTGTGTTTAATTTTAATTATAATAATAATAATCTTTATTATCCATAGGAACATATATGCTCCCACCTCGCGGATAGTTACGAGTTCTTTACTTTAGATAAAACAAAAGTTAAAAAAAGATGTATAAAAAATACAATGAATCTACAATTAATTAATTATTATAATTACCGTCTTAATTAATAATTTAATTAGTTTTTGCCAATTTGGAATGACGTGATAGTTTCGTCAATTTTATTAGCCATTATTATATTTTTAGGGTAGTTAAATGTCTATATTTGTTTTAATATCTATCTATTTAACATCTATATTTAAATATCTATCTTATTATTTTTTAAGATTTTTAAATATCTGTATTCGTTATATTTTTATCTATGTTATTCGCACTACGGCGACAATAAAAATCACTAATTCAAATAACCGTATAGTCTAGTAAAATAGGGACCGGACCGGACCTAGAAGCAGCTTGGGAAAGCTGGAAATCACCTTTACTGAGGCTTGAACACAATTAATCCAAGTTTGTAGGTACTGTCACAGTGTGTAAGGAGCTGAAAAACCTCGAAATGTTCAAAATTTTCCAGTTTCTCACTTATAACTCCCGAATGTGCATCTTTGGGACAAAAATATCAAGAAACATATTAAATAGCATTAAATTTGGCGTCAACTGGCCCCGTTAACGTTAAAATTAAGGTATCTGTAGTAATTCACGGAAAAAAACGGCGCTCAGCACCTTGTCAGGGGGCGAACCCCCTGGACCCCCGGTTACCTCCATTTACATACTTCCAATGAAATGATTGAAACACAGAATGTGTTTTAGCTCACGAGTTTCACACAAACCCGTGAAACCCGCATAAAAGAATGACTCAGATTCTGCGGTGTATCTTATCACTACAACTATATCAAGTTGTTTTATTAATCACCAGCGCAAGGACTCACCACCAGCTCAATGGAATCATCAGAAAGTAACAAGCTGTTGCTATCATGTTCACAATATCAATTATTGAGAATGATCACCTGTGTGTGAACAATTATTCAAATAACCATGCTCATAACTCAGCTTGTGGCCTCGCACTTCGCAGTAGTTAACGTAATAGGTATGGTTGGATAAATCGAGAGCTTTTGAGTAAACGGTCAACGAATTTTGTGGGATGAAAAATGAAGAAGTACCATTTCCCTAGCAACGACTCAGTTGTAAGCGGAAATCATCGTTACACATAAACGTTTTGTTTTTGGTTGGAGATGCCAAGGCTAAAACACATTCTTTGTTAAATAAAATTTACCTAGGTATTCTATTTTTTGCTAGAATGTATCATTCAACAACTATCAGTCGTAGCTTTACACTATAAAATCCTGATCCTATATATATATATATATATATATATATATATATATATATATATATATATACCTTATATATATATATATATATATAAAACTTCTCGAATGAAGTATTTTAGAGAATTTAACGGCAGCTGAAAGAACACTATTCAAGTGCAAAATTCCATTTATTGTCAAACTACGACTTTTTTTTATGATCCAATACTTTGGCGTGATCAGCCCTTTGTTTATGCCGCCATGCTTTTGAAAAGCACCTTGTATGGTGTCCCGACTGTTGTCCGAACAAACATACTATTACTTATAGTAATTCATTGACCATATTTTTTATTATTCGTGACTTAAAATATAAATGAAATATTTTAGTTTAGTGATTCTTACTTGTAGCAGTGAAAAAACATGACGTTTGTATTCATTTAGCCATAATAAAAGTTGGCCCCTGGGGGTAATGCCTGAAACTATGTACTTACTCTTGTTTAGTTGAACAACTATCGTATTGCCTGTTTAAATAACCCGTTATTTAAAGGCAGGTCTACTTAACATCGATCTTGTTGGAGTACCATATGCAGTGTGGTGTCACTCAATTTCCGTAAAAATGAAGTAGGTATATTCATCAATCGAATCCCCTTCTGTTTTGCCGAACCACTAAAATAACACTCATAGATCACATTAGTTATGGAAATGAAGTGCTTCTCAAGTTCCTCGATGATGGTTGAGATTGTTTGCATCTTGGCCTCATCCAATTTTAGGGTAACTAGGAGTTGCAGCACGTCCCTCTCCATCAAAGTAGCAATCTCCCCTCTCCAAGCCCAAGGTGAGGTCACTACAGGCAGATTTTGGACTACATAGGTACATTCCTTTCGTTTTTGGAGGGGGGAAACCATGTGGAGAGGGCGTGGCTCACGTTTGGTCTTGAACATCTCTTCAATACTACAGAAGTAGTTAGTTCAGTACAGTTATCTGTACTTCACTAAAGACGTAGATACCTCGAAGTTTAGTTTCATGTTACGAGATTTCTTTCTATTGTAGAACTTGAACATACCCAACTACGATTCCATGGATGCATTGCCTTTACTTGCCAAACATCCGTTCACTATTAGTAATAGAGTTGAGCTGTTATTGGAAGCTGGGTTTCGAGAGGATAAGATCACCGTCAGAAGTCTTGCGAAGTAAGTTCAGCCTATTCATAATGCTGTTATCCCTGAAAATATTATCTTCTGGATTCCTACTAGGATAAAGTACCTACACATAATCAACATTTAGGCATTTGAAGTGCAGTATCTGGAATAACCAACTATGTCGTCCCATCTAACATGTCATGAAAACAAGAAGCTACTAATAGGCTTAATTTTGGATTGTAAAATATCTATGTGGTGGTTGAAATTTTCTTCAAATTAAATAGGTGAGTATAATTTGTACCGCCTTACCAGTGCGTCTGCTATTGCATTATAATTTCATTTCAAGGTTTCTGACGCTTGTAAAACAAAGTATCCAGACATTGAAGAAGCACTCGTTTATCCCTCAAAATATAGACGTTATGACCCATATTCTCAAATATGTTGATTTGGAACCACAATTTTATCCTGAAGAAATGTTGGATCGCTCAGCTTCACTTCTCTCTATAAGGGTAAGTTTTGGGGATTTTAGGACAAATGTAACTGTGTTTAATTTTATTCAATAAAACCCTTTATGCACCAATGAACAAAGTGTTCTGGTATGCGTATATGTTGGCACATGTTCACTGTTGTAGATGACAACCAGCCCATCAGAAAGTTGGCAAAATTTGTGTACATAGATTCACTAAATCATTCTCACAGTATTATTGACAGCTTTTAACATATCGGGCATGTTGCACTCAAAACTACGCTAACCAATTTTTGTCTCAATAGTAGTGGGAATTTCCCGAATTTCCTCGATTTTTTTGAAAATTAGAGGGTATTTGACTTCATTCAAGCCTATTAATGTCATCGTGCTCTTTTCCTTAATAGCTGGTATGAAATAATTGATGACTGTTGTGGAAGACTGAATCTCGAAAGTATTTTTATGCCTTTCTTCTTGTAGACTAACTTCACCCACTTGATTTTCATTTTCATCTGAAAGATTTCACAAACCCATTTGCACAAAATTGGAGTGGTGCCCTTCCCGATATGCCCCCTAAGTGATCTAAAGGTGATGGACTATGGATGGATGGGTGAATGGATGGTGAATGGGTAATGGACTATGGATTATGGGAAGCATTATTTACTATAGTGCCTGAAATTACGAATTAAAAAAAAAAAAAAAAATTTAATGACAGTTCCCTTCTGTAGGAAAAAAGCATGATTGATTGGGTGGGCAACAAGGATGTAGCTGGCCCTGTCCAAAGATTTCACAGACATTGATTTTAAAAGCTTCAATTTAATGCTTGGGTACCTATTTATTTAGTTTTAGTTTGTTATAACACATTTCATATTATAATTGCTTATATCTTTGTGCTTAGCTAAATCCTCTAGGAGTAACATAGTCCAAAGGATATAAATGAGGGAGGAAACTCGGTGCTGTGCGCCTCACAAGGGGCTTACCCCCTTGGTCCCGCTTGGGGGACCCCAGACCCCTGGTTTTCTTACATTGGAGGAACTTAGAACACTCTCCATTTCAAATTTCAGCTTCATAGGTTGAATAGCGAAGAAATTAGCTCCAGATCTCATTCAGCTGATCTGAGGGGTCTCGACTTCATGATTCGTTTCTAGACATCCCAAGGGTTATCCATATCAAATTTCAGCTTCATAGGTTGAATAGCAAAGAAATTAGAACAAAAGCAAAAGAAATCCACCATTACCTTAGTCTCGTTTTTTCTTGACATTTTTCACTTTTAGGTCCAAGTAAAAGCGTGTTCCGCGCTAAATTTAGTTGGAGGAACTTGAAAGTGTAGCTGCTCGGATCATAGTATTCTAGAAACACTCCAGTGCAGATTCGCCATTAACTGTCTTATTCTAGTCTCTCACGCCCCAACACTCTCCTAACGTGAACTTTATAAGAGGCCTGCTTTGAATCGGAAGTACTCTTATGGATCTGCATTGCTAGATTGTGGAGTGTAAGATAGCCAATATCTGTGCTCTTTTGGGAGTTTTATCTCCAGCCAAATGTAGAACACTTACAGAACTATCGTGTTTGCAATGGTAAGGGAGCTGGAGGACATCTATTGAACCAACAGTAAAGCTTGAAACTGAACATTACGACACATCCATGATTAATTAGCAATTGGACTTCGTTAGAGCACAGCATGGAAAGATGAACCCTATCTGTTTGCTGTTCTTTTGTTGCCCATGTCCGTAGTCGTGACAGACACAAGAGATGTTGTGTTGTGATTTATTTATGAAAAATAATTTATTTATTACTTAAATAAATCATGTTTTTTACAAGTATTAATAAGGATGATGGTGCGGGGAACGAATTGTAGAACGAAAAGGGGTGATGGAAAGTATGAATAAGGGGAAAGTCATGTCAACCACCATGTCCCTAAGGTCCACCGCCCTCTAGCAATCCTAGAAGCGGACTCGTTAGTTTGAAGCCCCATTGGTGCAAGACGTAGTTATAAAATATCAGTCGCACTCAGGGGTGCTCCCTCATCGCCCTCTTTTCCCAGCCTCCTGTAGCTAGTTCCGCCTATTTGAATTTCCGGGTGTTATATGAGTGGGGTTAATGTTTTTCTCTCACTTGGGTAAACATCAATGGATATTGAATGTTTCCTAGCGATGCCTCAGGGGAAACACAGTGCCAGCAAGTTGAGAAATTGTTTGTTTTCTGCCATGAAAGTTAGTTTATGAATTTGCCATGCGATATTAATGTTCCCTGGAGGATATAATTTAACATGCAATAGGTAATTATATCTTGAAAATAGGTATGTATCCAACTACCAACTACTACACACACAAATCTTGAGTTGCTACCAGTATTAATACTTTTAGAGATGGGTGTACGTTATGTTATCATATCTAGCAGAGATTATGAAATGTACTTAATATATTAATTAAAATATTTTTCAAAATGAAAAAAAAAAAAAAAAAAAAAACATTGTTTTGAACAAAGTTGTCACAAGTAGAATATATCCCCCCCTCCCCCCCACTTTTGATCTGTCTCGTTACTGTTTCCTCCTGACAAAAGTACCTAGTTTGTGAATGCAGCTTCCCTAGAATTGTTGCTTTGCTTTTTGCACTCATCAGAGGTATTTTTTCTTTGATTACACTGATTAGTCCAGTGGTCATTGGAGCCACATCGTATACAGTGACGCTGCTATCAAGGTTTTCGATATTTTGATTTGACATACCACAGGAGGGCGGAATCCTCTGAATTTACTTATTTTTCTTTGTCAATGAGCTGCATCCTTTCTGTCAGATTGTCTAGCATCCGTAATTCCACAGGCACGCTTTCCCACACACTCGAAGTATTCATGTGGAAGTGTATACATGACGATTGTTTTGCTTTTCAAACGATCGAATTCGTTGTTACAGTCAAGAAAAATCTTTTGCAGCTTGGAGAAGTGAGAGACTATTTCTTCAGTTGGATCCTTTGTGTAGACAAAAAATTGTTCCAAGAGTCTGTTGAGGCGTTGACCAGAACTTTGTTCATAGATCGAGAGCAACTTGTCCCAAATAGCCTTAACTGATTCGCAGGTGTTCATCATTTCAGCATTTGCTTTATCAAGGCTTTTCAATAAATGAGTTAGGCGTGGATATCATTCTCCTCACACTTGGCTAACTGTCTTTCGTACGTTGCTTGTGAGGCCACGTCAGGCTGAAAACGTGCAACTGGCTCTTTCAACTTCCCTGTCACAACATTGAACACTTTGTTGTGTCTCAACAATAGAGAGACTTCTCTTTTCCACCTTGAAAAATCTTCGGCTCCTTTGAGTCAATCGATTTTGAGTTTCAAGTCCATTATTGTGTTGTTTATTGTTATGGAATAGTTGTATGATGCATGTATACTTACAGAAGTACTATGTAAATTGTATTAACCCTAAGGCGCCATAAATTATCACGTTTTATGACCTCAGTGTCAGATGTTATTGGGCTGAATGCCTGCTTATCTGGCTTATTTTGTTAGAAGGTTGATTGGAAAGGTGTATTTGTCGACTACTTTTAAAACCAAATAGTGGGGGAGGGGGAGGGGTGGGACTGGAGTAGCCATAGATTGAGCCTTTTCTGCTCTTTAAATTCTGTGGGTGTGATCTTTTTCTTACGTCTAATCCATATCTTCCTATTGTTTGTCCAGAAAGCAGTATTGAGAGCTTTCCTAAAGAGAAGGTTTGGCATGAGCGACCAAGAAGTAAAGGACGGTGGCCAAAATATCACTCGACTTTGGAACAAAAGCTTTGCAACAATCAATAGAAATATGGAATTGGTTACAAAAGAAGTGGGCATGCCTATTGAAACGGTAAGTATATATATTGTCAAATTTATCTGGGACAACATGTTTGTTGTTGAAAAGCTTATGTTGTTAGGTATCAGGCAGTTGAATGAAAACCAAATGACTTACATTAACCCTTTCTCACCAAGTAACTGAGTTATTGGTCTGATACAATTTGCATGTGGGTCGACAATGGACAATCGGTCAGCTTTTTTCAGCATCATTCCGCTGTTTCTTTTGCTTTCCCACATGCAACCTTTACATTCTTATTTTCAACAAGCCAATCCAGGATGGACAAAAGATGAATTCTACATACATCAAATGCAGTATTGAAAGGAGAATGCTGGGATAGAAAGAGATGCAGTGCACGCACTGGGGCTGCATGGAGGGGGGGGACAACAAACTCACTAATCCTCCTAGACCCACAGTTGAATCACAAGTTTGGTTGCCTTTATTTTTTCGTGCGTTCCAATGGGAAAGACGACTGTATATAGTAAGATCCTGTGTTGACCATCTTCTAAAATGGGACGAGTGCGAATTTTTATTGAGGTTTCGTTTGGGAAAAGAGACCGTTCTTTACATTCTAACGTAGATCGATGAAATTGAGTCCACAACTGATCACAATAATGCTGTATCCCCCATTTGTAAATTGTTGCTGACTCTAAGGTTCTTTGATATAGGGACCATGATGACATCAGCATGAAATTTTTCTGGAGTGAGCAAGAGCTTCTAAGATAGTCAAGCAGTGTCTCTGGCTATAGCTAGTTTATCGCCTCCTTTCATAAAAATGCCAACTGCTGCCGAAGAATTGGTGCAAGCTTGAATGGCATTCTATGGAAAGCTAGCTTACCTGTTGCTATTGGCACTATTGACTGTTCTCACATAAGAATGGAATTACCAGTCACATTGGCAATGGGGCTCCGAACATGAGAAGCTCGAGATGGAGAGCAGATCATAAACAATGATCTTACCGATTTACTATTGTTTTGTTGCCTATAAGGGCAGTCACGACGACACCATTTTTTCGTGTTGTCTTTTTTTTTTGTTCTTGTGTTTCTTTATCATAATAATTTATTAGTTAATAAGATAGTTCTTGTTTCTTTATCATAATAATTTATTAGTTAATAAGATAGTTCTTGTGTTTCTTTATCATAATAATTTATTAGTTAATAAGATAGTTCTAATTTTTGACCAGTATTGATGAGATTGATGTTGAGGGGGACGAATTGTACAGTGAAAAGGGGTGACGCAAGGTATCAACAAGGTGAAAGTCATGTCAACCACCACGTTCCTTAGGTCCTTCACCCCCTGCTGCTCCTAGCGACAGACCTTGTGAGTTGAGAGCCCCATTCGTATAAGTATTTCTAACCTCTAGGCATGAAACAAACGGCAAAAAGGTGGTTCTTATTTAAGGTGTTTCTTATTTGCCGAGCTTCATCATACGATGGACACTGGTGTAGAAATAAAGTCAGACCCGTTGTTTTTTTTTTTAATTTTTTTTTAATAGTAGATCCACGAAGAAAATTTAGCTCCATGTGTAAATTGCCCTTATTTTGTTGCATACAGACACCAAGTAGGATGCAAACGCGGCTATCTGAAAGGCAGTATTCATTTGAAAGATAATTTTATTCACTAGGTACCTAATTCGGCATTGATCAACGACGCAAATTTGTTACCTAGAGTATAGGGCTATACTCGGCTATCCTACAGTTGATGTAGAGGAATTGTGGTAGAGGTCCAAAGTGAGAATATACAGTCAAGAAATGTTCAGTTTTGTGAGAAACCACTCTGATACTCGCCTTCCTCTAGCTCCATGAAAGATGAAAGTATTTTGCTCAACCCCTGCATTTAGTATTTTATAAGCAGTGCACAGTAACGCAATTCCTCTATAGCTTTTGCAGCCCAAAAAAAAAAAAAAAAAAAAAACCCCTTCTTAAAGATAGAGCAGTTGATGGTAGAAATATTACGTTCGTCTGGCATCCTTTCATTATTCCATACTTCCAGAATTAGCACATCTACGTCACCGCCCTACTTTTTGCGCTTCGATTATATGACATCACTTCTGGGGATTCGTTGTTCGTAAAGCAGCGTCCACACTATGCCGTCCGGCCTCCCCTGGCACAACCACCTCGGCAAAAGCCGCACATAATGCGGACGTGCCGGGCAGCCTCCCAGAAAACCGGAATCTGCTATTTCTGTTAATGTTGAACTTGAAATATGGACAATACGTTGTGAAACAGCGGTTTATATTTTTTATCATCTTGTACATATTATTTTCAGTTAAGGCGGAATATTTATCTCCTAGCCTTGAATCCTGCCAATACAGAAACCATTCTTAAAGATGTCAAGATGGTGGGTGAAATGGATATAACAACAGCTTTGAATGTTCGACCTAAAATCATGTGCAACACTTGTGGTAACCTGAATAGGATTCTAAAACTGTTGGAGGTACCTGCCAATCTATTTTGTGATAAGTATTAATTTAATAATCAATTTGTTAATAGATGAGGGTAGTGCGTTCTTAATATATTTAATTTTCTCTTTCAAAAATTTTCAGGGGTATGGTATTCCTCGCAAATTTAATCACAATGTCTTGGAATTGTTCACTCTGAGTTACGAAACAGTAAAAGAAAGATTGGATGAGCTGGATGATGTGGAATTTTTCTCAGTGAACAAAGCTCATCCTAGAATATTGAACCTGGTCATGGCACAGGTGGAAGCCAAAAGAAGACTGAAACTACTGGAAGAACTAAATTTGGTACCAGGGTCGCTCAATACTCTTGTGGCTAACAAACAGTTTTTTAATAGGTAAATTTATCTGAGGGTGCCAAGGTACTGTTGCAAAGAAAATTCGGAAAAAAAACTCAGCAAATATAGGGCTATTATAAGTTTTTCTTTGTAACTTTGGTATTTGGAAGACATTACTCGGTTTCTTTATTGAGATTGACGTTAGGTACTCATGGGCATTTCATGTGTTTAGGCAGGTTCAATTATTTTTTATTGAATACCCTTTTTCACACACAATTGAATGTAGGGAATATAATATTATTGTACTCATGCCGGTAATATTCATCGTTCATTTAGTTTTGACCGTCTTCAGGTATGTAACCGAGGGACTCCACAATAACAGCTCAAGGGATGCAATTTATTTTCTTACCAACCAATACGGCTGCAATGGTAATGAATTGCGGAAGAAATTAGATAAACACCCACACTGGAGTACAGTATCTTTGATTGAGATCGGACGAAACGCCAAATTCCTATCAAAGTATCTCTCTCGAGAAGAAATATTGGATTGTCCTCTCGTACTGTTTTATCCAAGGTTAGTTGACCCCTACATTCGAGGTTACATGGTTTGGAAATAGCGACTGGAATAGGTGATTATTGTCAGGTGAAAGTTAACAAAACATTACTGACCATTCTTATGATTGTGTTTTTCAAAGCGACAAGGTACAAGAGGAATTCTTTAAACTGAATTCAAGAGAAGGAATCGAATGTTGCAAGGAGAATGGGCTTGTCAAGACAAAGTTAATTGCTCCTTTATTGACGTACTTCATTGAGCAAGAAACTAACTTCAGCCTTCAAGGAATCTGGTCCGGAGATCCAAGCTCCTCAGAAGCTACTGATTCACCTCATGTTCATACTCTACCATGATAAGATTTGTACAGTAAGTACAACTATGAGTATGAAATCTATTATGCTGCGTAAGTTAATGTCAACTAGTGTTCAGTATTGTTTGAAAGTTTAATTTCAAAACCTTGAAAATGTAAATAATCATCTAGCTAATGTGAAAAATGCCAATATGAACTGGAGAACATGTGAATCTTGTTTATAACACTCACCCAAAAGTCCTCCCTACTCTTATAAATATGTATAATACACAGTTAAAGAAACTTTCACGAAACGTGTTGTGACATTTTTTTCCCCTTTACTCAGTTAATGATAGAATACAATAGGGATGATGAGGGGATTGCCTCGTCGTTAGAAATGGTTACAATAGGAGATTTTTGTTGTTCCATATTTATATTTTTTTTCATATAATAATTTTAAAAAGAGAATAAAGTTGTAGGTAACACCATTTTATTTTTAACACTGTTGTTTGGATGAAATTGGTTGACAACGTAGTTGTTTTCCTATGTTAATGGTGCCAGTGGTGATTCACCGGTGATTTTCCCATTTTTATTGTCATGGGAATTGCGCTCTAGCTTGTTGATCCTGAAATTCAATAGCATGTCCGCATTCCATAAAAGCTTCCAATTCCTGGAATGAAGATACGTTAGCAATATATTTTAGTTCAATGCTTAGCGTGGTGTATTACAATTAATTATTACGAATTCATATAGAGCAACCTGTCATATGCAATTGTGGAATCATACTTACATCTTCGTCATTTATGTCTCCTCTTTGCTCGAATTCCTCAAATATCTTTTGCAGTCGGCAACATAGTCTACCTGCAATCCTCGTGGCGTTAGTTATTTGCTAAATCTAATTTTGTGTATTTCAAGCAACAATATTCACAACAATATCTTTCTCACCCTTGAACCGTGTGTTCCCCAGTTTTAATTGGACAATCCTTTTCAGTATCAATATACAATCGTGTAAGACTTCCCTTAGGTCGTTGTCCGTGAGATCTGTAAGTACACACGAGAAATTAACTGCTTTCCTAGTAGGTACATTTAAGAACTTCTTAGAAACCAATAATTTGAATTACTGAGCCTAAAAAGCTGGGGCATGATTTAATCTATTCGTTTATTCGTTTAGTGTATTATACTGTTAGTTAAATTCTACTCCATTCATTCGTTTTTCTTGTCACAGCATTTTGAGTGACCAGAAAACTGAAAATAGACTAATCTGTCACACAACTCAAAATTTGTAAGAAGTTTCAAAATGTTCGTCACTGTATTTCAGAACTGATCACTTGCAGGATAAAGATACTTACGTGCATCATATAAGGTGTTGTACGTTTGTTTAGGATAAAGAACATCTTGTTTTAACGAATATCTCTAAATTCTGTATAAAATATAGCTATTTCAATTCAACACAAACCAGCCAGTGCAAACTAGGACCTAGTTAATGTAGGACTTTCACAGGTATTTATCACACTTGTGCTGTAAATGCATGCATACCTTTTGGCTTCAAACCAGCCGAACACTTTTTTATTGGTAGTAATCGAGTTCATAGGGCACAATGCTGCACTCAAATTAAATTAACGTTTTTTCTTCAAATAACTGCGAAGAAATAATAATGACTTATCATGCAATAAATGTGTCCAACTATCAGCAATCTAAATATGGTTTTCTGACGAAGGTTAGACCTAGGGGTTGTTTTTGAAGGTAGTTACCAACTTTCTACGTTCCTATGTAAGAATAGATTAATATTTATATTTCTAGTACCTACTTAATAAAAAAAAAAACAGTATAAAAATGAATATTCTGTTTGTTGCTCGAAATCAGCACGCTTAACATTTTCCAACTAATCAAGCTTTCATTAAAAATATCTTGCATCATGCTTATTCATTCATGCTTAGACGGATCATAAAATACTTCACAGAACTCCTCTACTCTTGTCCTTGCATCATGCCTGTAACAGTGTTATATACAATTTATACAGCAAGAACATAATTATATTTGCAATCAAATAGGAATCATTTGTAGGAAGGAAAATGTGGATGATTGCTGATTTTTCAATAATAAATTAAGAACCTCTTCCCTTGCAGCTGTAAATAAAGTTAAAAATTCCCACCAACCAGTAGGTATCTCGTCAGATCGGAGTTCCGACAAAACCTTTTCACTCCGTCTGTGATCAATCATGGCTTACATCTCAACAAAAAGTCCGTGCACGTGTTTTCACAGCATGGGAAGGAGGTGGTGATCGGGTTGAAATTTGAGGAGTGAAGATAGGATTCAGTGCATTGAGAAAGCGAAGCTTCCAGAGAAGCTATTTTAACTAGGTATTCCCCAGAAGCTCTGATCCTCCTCATGTCTATCAGACATTTCAATGGACCTGCGGTTAAAGGGTATAGGGCTAGCACTCGTCCG
The DNA here is from genome assembly GCA_030762985.1 of Adelphocoris suturalis. Classification (NCBI taxonomy): domain Eukaryota; kingdom Metazoa; phylum Arthropoda; class Insecta; order Hemiptera; family Miridae; genus Adelphocoris; species Adelphocoris suturalis. The sequence goes on from CM061042.1 coordinate 105,711,316, forward strand.
AGCCATGGCTTGCATCAAGAACCCATCCAAGTTGGGGCTGGTCCCATACACCATGGAGATTACTTGGAACAAGCCATTCTTCCAAGTCCTGCCTAGCCTATATGTTCTACCAAGGGATTGCCATTCATATCAAACCAAACATCTCTCTGGCTCCACTGCCCAATCAGTTTGTAGTGTCTCCAACAAATTTGTACCCTGGAATGTGCGGTTGAGGCGCGTCACACCTCCCTGCATTTCCACTTTTGTTGCAAGATGCCCTGAGCTTAAACGTGCTTAGAATTGTAGCCAACAAGAGTGTCCAATACACCGGTGGGACATGACTTGCATCTCCAAGTTCATCTCTAGGAAATCCATTCCATTGTATATCCATAATTTCGATCAAGCTGGCCTGGTTCTAGGGCGTGATAGAAATATACTCTGAGTTTGGTGCCACTTGAAGTTTTGGAAACGGAAAACGCCCAAGAGCACATTCACAGAAATAACTGAACAAATGATAATCTATTAATGCTGCTAACGACCCTTCTGGTTGAGGTGTGGCTTAAATCGTTAAATATATTTCAAAAATCCGGGTAAGAATTATCTATTGAATTAACAATGCTGGTTCGCCTGAATTAAACAACTGGTCGTGATCGTAAGGGATAGAACGGGATAAAAAAATGTCGACCGAATTCAGCAACAAATTCAACAAAATCCACTAATATATGTGTTCTAACATACACTTTATTTACGCTATGAACATTTTGAAACTCGGAACACTTGGGCTAAGGCGTTTTTTTTTTTATAGGATGGCCTTTTATAGATACACTACTCCAATTCGGCAACCCGATTCCCAAGGAAATATGTTGATAAATTGATTAATTAATTAAAATTAATTCAGTAAAATGAGCTTGTTCGAATTTCACAAATTGGCAAATTAGCAGGTTGGTATTTTCCAGTAACTGGAAAATTAGGTACCTATATTTCTTTCTCTCTTAGTCCATAATTTCCTGATTCAAAGTGTTCATACTGTTGGTACGTTAATAGATAGGTAAAGTACATTTTAGTTGAGGTTTCCCACACAAATAGTGTGAGTCGGAAACTGCGCGAATGAAGTTGTAAAAATATGTTTATGAAGAAGCCACTAAGAACCGAAAAATCGCCAGATGATCAGTGAGCAGTCGAAATTCACACTTTGAAAAATTAGCGGGTGGAAAAGTGGGGATTTGAAAATTGGAGGGTCAGAAATTCTTCAAGTTAGAAAACCGCAGCGCCGGTTGGGAAATTGAAAACTGAAGAAACTAGTAAATTGAAAATCGGAAGTTGAAACTGTAATGTTATGAGTTCACTACTATATTCATGGCAAAAACATAGCAACTAACAAACAGTACAACGTTCGATTTTGAATTATTATTCCTGTTCTTGTGTAGGATGTAGATGACTTACACAACAAAATTGTTTATGAGATCATCTTCGTAACTTGTCCATATATTACAATGGCGACGAATTAAAGGAATACGGGACGCGTGCAGAACTTTGACAGGCAGGATGAAGAAGGTGATGAAGTGACTTACCTCAAGAAATGTATGGTGAAATTTTGTTTTCAATCGTATGAAACCATTAAAATCTTTGAAGATTATGTGAACCGCTTTGAAAGGACTTGTCATATGAAAGGGCTTGTTGGAAATTTCACTGCTGTGGAGGAAATAAGAAAGGACTTGCTCCTCGCATACGTCGGTTCTGAACCATTTCGTAAAATTACGAACCACTTCAGGCCTGGCTCTATGGACGAGGCAAGCTATGATGAAATACTTGAGGCGTGTGTAAGTATATTTCAACCATCAGTTACGGTGTTTGAAGGTCGTATAGAGTTCAAGAGAGCGGAAAGGCATTCATTTGAATCATTTAATGATTTTGATGACAGACTGAAGGAGCTTAGTGTGAAGTGTAAGTAGGTATGATAGTAGAATAGTGGACGAAAGGTTGCGTGACAGATTTGTGGCAGGAGGTAAGCATAAACGAACGGCGTTGGAGGCCAGAGTCAGAAGGCTAAATGGGAAATCGGACCGAGGGACTAATGTCACTCTTTGAGAAATGCTCACTATGGCTCTTGCACTTGAAAAGGCAGAAAACGAAGTTTTCATTGAAGGATCAACGAACGATGGATGAACGAAGGATCATTGTCTAAAAGTACAAAATTGTGGCAGGATATAGACGAGCAAAACTTTGTGGCTTTCTCTTGTACTTAGAGCTTCTTTTGGGGGGATATCACACATTTTTTATGGTCTACAAGGAAAAGGTTGGAATAGGTAGGTACCTACCTATACAGGATTAATGAGATTGCTATTTTTAATATTTATAACTTCCCTTACAACCCCCCCCCCCCTCTCCTCACCACTTGGACGTTGCGGCCAACAAACCTCCCTCTCACTCTCGCTGCCGCCCGGCACCCCGCCATTCCTAAGTGGTTCCGTTGAAACAAAGAAACACGGCCGTGGTCACCACACTAACTCCCATTCCCATCTCATGCTCACATACACAAAAATGCACATTCATGCGGCGGCCGTGATTGGTCGCCCCAGCCCGGATCCCCATTCCCTCTTACCCCCAGACCTCGACCCCACGTCGGTGCGTCGAGCGGTAGCAACCGGACACAGAATAAAAAACGACCGGACCCTCGTGGCCGGAAAGCAGATGTGTTTTATTTGTAAGTGTATGGACAATTCGTCCGATTTTTCCAGTTCTTCACATTTTATCCCCCCAGGTTTTGTTTCTCTTTCAGGTTTCATTTCTCTTTCAGATGCCTTCTGCGGACGACGGCTGCTGCGCCCCGCTATGCATCCGAGCCGTAGATTGTATCCCGGGGACTCCGTCGACTCGCTCGTCTCCTCGGCCCCGGTCCCATTTGGGGACTGGTCCTGCTGCCTGGGTCCTGGTTCTTGGGGTGAGCGCGATTGGATCCTCGTCCTCCACCTCGAGCCACTCTGATTCGTCGGGCCTTCCTTGCGGCGATGATATCTCGTGGGGCGGCACCTGCGGTCCGGCGCTGGGCATGTCGGTGGTCGTGGCCTCGTCCGGCTTGCAACCCAGAACGTGAGACTTGGCCCATCACGTCCACGACTTCGTAGTTAACTTCCGTTAACTTTCCTTGACGGTGAGCTCCATGGGCTCCAAAATTTCTTGATGGTCCCTTGCGGCGGGGTACCCGTAGACGCGCTGTCCTTCGCGGAAACTCCGCGCATGCCGCCTCTGGTTGATGGCTTTCTCGCGCGTGTACCATGCACGTCGCAGCTGGCCCTCGGTGAGTCTCCTCACTTTCCGGATCTCTTGTGTCCGTTTGTGGGGTCCTGTGGCGGGAGTGGGTGCGGTCTCAAGTTCCGCTATGTGTGGTAGCCGTAACTCCCTTCTGTACAGCACCTTATTCGGAGAATAGCGGTACTGTGGTGCGGAAGGCTCCGATAGGCCGCTAGTGCAATAGGTAAGGCGGTTTCCCAGTCCCTCTCACCACCACTGTGCCGTAACGGCTCCAAAACCCCAAAAGGCACTTCGAACGTCAAATGTAGCCTATGTTTCAATTTCATCGACATTGGGTGATGAGAACTGGTATAGAAGTAGACGGATAAAGAATCAGGTAAGGTGAGAAAAACATGGAAAAATGAAGGAAGTCCGAAAACATGCATTTTGAAGGCTCGTTTTAGCTTATATAAAATCGATCTACCGTTACGTATTTTGCTTCAGACGATGCAGGGCGTATGTCCCTCCCAGGATATGCAAAGAAAATTAAGTTTGAGCCGACAGAGTGAGGTCGAGCGGGAGCCAATGAAGGGCCGAAGTTCTACTTTGAAGGTAGGTACCTACTTATCGCGGCGTCTCCTCGTTGGAGTGGCGGCTAGTCGGTTTTTTGAAGACTTGGCAATACGAGACAAGCGTGTTGCTAGATACCTATTCATAAATATTTCCGGCGAGAATCGCGCATGAAAGAGGTTTAGTGTTAATAGGGGTGGGATGTTGCCATTCGGATACGCTGGTCATTATGATTTTGGATGAAACGATTGTTCTCGAGTTTGAAGTAAGATTAGGCTCATTTGAAAGGCAGAAACCTGTGTATTGTAAGGGATGAAGCGTAAATTCTAGAAGAACGAGTTGTGCTTTGCAATTATGTTAATTACCTTTCAAACTCTTCTCGCTAGTCTTCTTGAAAACATTATTTATTTTCATTTGAATGATAAAATAATTACATTCCGGTAGTAATTTGTCCAAATTGTTTGAGTTTCGCAAGCTCTTTTGTATCGTCACGTTATGCTCTGCTCTTCGCAATCCTCCACAACTGTCACACTTCCATTTGCTGTTGAAATTCAGAGGATCTAGTGGTAACATAATGCACCCGCAATAACATTTTACTGCTTGCAAGTTCGTCCCAAACTCCTGTGAAGAGGAAACAAAGTATTGAAGTTGTTGTTTTTGATACGGATCCGAAATATCTGGAATCATTTTAGCGAATTTTCGTAGAAATTGCAACCATTGCAATGGCTCCAAGAGTTTTAAAATAAAATTTGTTCAAAATCTTCTTCATAGGAACCCGTTTTGAGTCATCCAGGAATTCATTCAGAATTCCTATGAAGAAGATTTTGAACAAATTTTGTTTTAACATTCTTGGAGCCATTGCAATGGTTTCGATTTCTACGAATATATATGTATAGAGGTATATAATCACTCAGTAAGAAAAGAAAACAGAAAATAACGATACAAAACTATTTTAATATTTCGGCTTCTGCCTTTTTCGAAACTACTTAAGAAAATGATTAAGTAATTTGGAATGGGTTGTTTGCAACTTTGTCAAGAAATTTTCGTAACTTTGGAAATAGCGTCAACGTCTAATATTAAAGCCTGGAGGATCGTAAGCACCCAAAACATTACTTTGAGCTTTTTCCGATTCGAGAAGCGTTCGCTAGTTGTAGTTCGGTCTCATTTTCTTTATGAGCTTAATGCCAAAACAATCATCAAAGGTTGAGCTATGGGTAATGGCAATGGCTAGCTATACGAAATTTTTTTGGATTTTTCAGCAAAATATTTATGAAATGTAAGTATAATTTCCACCTTAATTTTTGCATAATTTTTTCAACTTCATTGTTGATAACACTCTTTTTTGAATAAAAGTGCTAAAAAGTATGAATTAAACTTTTTTAGCCTTTTTTGTTGTTGCCATTTTTAGTTATTTTTAAGTATGTTTTTTAAAATTTGATCAATTTATTTATTTTTATTTATTTATTACATATATAGGTATTTATGCGTTAAAATCCAGGAATTTATTTGATTCTGAATACCAGAATGCTATATATGATACATAAATATAGTACTTAATATATATTTTATAAATAGACATAAAAATAAATTGGTAAAATTTCAAAAAATGTGTCCAGAAATAACTAAAAAACAAAACGTTCCCGTCATGCAGTATGATCTTATGAGTGAATTTTGTAAATTATCGTATTGTATAATGTTAAATTGTTTTGAAATTTGAGCTTTTTGAGTGCAAGGAAATCTTTAACTATTAATTTTGAGGTGTTCATTCTCAATAATTGAAATTGTGAACATGATTGCAACCGCTTGTTGATTTCTGATAATTCATGTTATATGAATAAATGGAAGCTTATTTACGTATTTACGTTCCAAGGTATTTACGTTTGAATGTATCCGCGTTCCGACGTTATAGATCTTATTTACGTTCGAACGTATTTACGTTACAACGTATTTACGTCTCGTTATCCTCCAATTAAATATGGGAGGTGGTGGGAATGTAAATAAACAGCATCACATCTTAATTCTATACGACTTTGAAATATGGGTGGAGGAGGGTGGAAATAGGTTGTTCCCTAATTATCTCGTTATCATCCAATTAAATTTGGGAGGTGGTGGGAATGTAAACATACAGCATCACATCTGCTCTATGATCTTGAAATATGGGCGGGGGGAGGGTGGGAACACCGTCCGTTGTTCGCTAATTACCTTGTTATCATCCAATTAACGAGCCAGATAACAGGGCTTCGGTAGATCGCTGCCCAACTAGGTCACGGTCATGACCTTGACCTAGATACGCTGTAAGATTCATATTACACTACTCACATGTTTCCTCGAAAAATGACTTGTCTATGAAAATAAAAGTTTTGGGTCGGTTCCTACGTATTCTTTTCGCTGAATCGAAAGGTAACACTTGGGGATCTTCCCAACTTCGTTATAACCGAGTTTTACACTTTAACTCACTAGTTTCACCCATATAAACAAATAAAATTGGGCATATCAAATTAAATAAAATGTGTGACCTAATGTGTAAAACTTGGTTAAGCTTGGGTGACATGCGAGTGTTACCATTCAATTCAGCGTATTAAAAAATACGTAGAAACCGACCCCAAACTCATATGTTCATAGAAGGTCAGGTTTTTCAACATTAAAACATAGTTTTCTCTCCTTATTAGCAGAGTAAAATTAAAAGTGATTATAGGTACCGTTGAAAAGCTAGACTTTGGGACAGTTTTTCCTCTCAAGAAAGCGGGTTTTTATTAATGATGTAGGTACCTAAACAACGTAGAACGGAGTGGAAAATTCAGCAATTTCGGAGAATTGAGGAAATTCACTTTCCGGGTCAATTTATTTCCCATCGAATCAACTGGAAAAAAATTGGTATCAGGGATATAGTAAATATCCCTCTCCCTATTGGAAATATAGCTCTTTCCAATGGTATCCTAAAATTTGAGGGTCCAAAAGAAAGGATAAGTTTGTTGGGCAACACTTTTTGGTTCAGTAAATTGTTCAAATTTCGAAAATTGTGCTACAAAAATATCGAAAAATGTAAAGTAAAAACCGGTAATAATTTATATTTTAGCAGATTATCTAACAAAAAGAACCTATATCAACTGAATGCCAAGAACGTTAAACAAGTTATGCTAAAAATGTACTAACCTAGTACCTAAAATTCATTAAAATAAAAATACTCAATAAAAAATTATTACATTTTCAAAGTATAATAAAACTTTCAATATTTGTTTCATATGCTAAACGCTATACCTACAAAATACGTTGTCGCCCATAAAATTTAGATTTTAAAATTTCTTTGCATGCATAGTGCTCAGAACAATTTAACATAAAATAAAAAAGAAAAATTACGAAAATTCGCTTAAATACGATCATGCTGCATGACTGGAACTTTCCTATCCACATTTAATAAGTACCTTGAGAACTTAATATTTCAATAGAGAAAATATTTATGTAAAATAGGAACTTACGGACGGATCCTGACATCTTTCACACATGCATGCGAAATGTTTGGTATGGAATAGGAACGTTCTCCTCAGATTTGTACCCCAAAGAAGCGGGCAGTAGCTCGTGAATAATTCAGCTCCTTTGGGAATGAATTGTGAAGCGACAACCAACATTCTGTATCCGTCCGCTCGATTGGTGTAAAAATGTCGGGTATTAGGAACACATTTGTGGTTCATCATTGCAGATAGTGGGAATAGCCCTTTTATAGAATCTGTCGAATTTTCCAATTCAATTTCAAACGCAGTGCCGTCCAGAACTCCGCAGCAGTGTTTTAACCACTTCACATCTTTGTCATCCAACTTGTTTCCCAAAATCGAGAGCAGTGATGAAACCTGATCAAGACGAAACGAAAAAAAGGCGTTTGTTGGTACCATTCAAATTTTGAAGACACGTAAATGATGAAAATCGAAAACAAAATCCCTGCAAATGAGCGTTTATTATTTTTCTGTATAGATGGCCTACATCATTCATCAATGTCCTCTCCTGTTCATTATTTTTGCAACAAACAAAATTTCTCAGGAAGGCTGAAGTTTGCCACTTCTCGGGAAATGATCCTAATACGATTTAATAGCATACATTTTTTTCAAAATTGGAGTTTAGTTGAGGGAGGATGGACTCAATGGATGGTAAAATTTCAGAATTTAGTAGATGGTATCTCAGCAACTTTCAATTTCGGTTTTGATAGATGTAGATGTATGTCAACATACAAAAATTTTGAAAACATGACTGTGAATCAGTTTGAGAATAGAAATATTTTTTTAATTGCCTCGGTCCTACTTCAGTTTTCTTGTTTAAACTTCCATGCTTGAAATTCATTGTATCATACTACGTTAGCTTAAATTAGACAGAGACCTGGATAGGTAGAGTTTTGATTTTTCATTGAATTTAGTACGGTATCCATAATACCAACTCTTCACTAACCTGAATATCAACTTGCTTGCCACGATTAGCATGCAATCTTTCAACCACCTCCTTATCTTCATCGGCCATTAGTAGACTCCTGATCAGAGTCAAAGATCGAAAAATATATGGAGACCATTCTTCTTCTCGCAAATTCAGTGATCCTAAAAAATTGCATTCTTTCTTGTGAGCCTCTTCATTCTCACACTCTTCGCTACAAAACGGTAAATAGCAGTTCCTAGAACACTTTCTGAGTGGCTGGCTATTATTTGAACATGATGCGCAAGCCACTAAACCGCTAGAAAATTTTGGACCTATGGAAAAAATCATACCTATTGTTAAAAATCATAATTTATCAAGCGATTACATATTTGTGTAGCATTTACACATTCTTGAACAGTATAGAATCGCATATTCATAGGTAATAGTAGCTTATTAGGTAGGTATGGCACATACATATAATAACCCCCCCATTAAGTTGCTCGCTTAGCTCGCAAGGTGTGGCCGTGTAGATGCGATGGTATTTTACTGTCGAGTGGGACTTGTTGAATGATTGGAAACGGTAAATCCCTAAGGGTAGGTTTAACGTCTGTAGGGGATGTTGCTCGCGTCGCTCGCTTGAGGAAGTTATACTGCCCACCCAACTTGGCAGACGTTTTTTTTCTGTTGGAAATTTTTGCAAACAAATTAAATCTTATAAAACTACGTGGAACCACGAAAAGTTTATTAGGGGATGTTGCTCGCTTCGCTCGCAAGGTATTGCTGTATATGTGTATTAAAAAACCCGTATTTATTCTGTTGAAATGTCTCTCGGACGGAAAAGTTCCATCCTTCAAGTGTGCGTAGGCCTGCTCGCAACATTGTGAAACGGCGGCGGGCTCGATTAACTTGTAATTTTAATCGCTTCGCCTCCGTTCCCCTCGCATTTTGACCCTTAATAAGTGGGTTAGAGAAACATTTGAATGCCCCTTATTTTTTCGTTAATTTCAATGTGACATTTTTGCGCAATTACTTTGTTATTTTGAATAGGATTTTTTATTGCAGATTCGAATCCTATGTGCAATTCCACGAAGAAATAACCCAGCACTCAACTAATGGAATGCGCAGAAGTGTCAGCAAAAATAAGCAGTAGTCCGTAAAAGTTGTAAAAAAAAGGTTTTAAAGTACCACCAATGGCACATGACTTTCAGGTACTTATTCACGCTGAATCATGTGGTGATATCAGTTTTTGCGATTGACCTCATGTTAAAGTGGCATTCGAGGATATGAAGTTATTCAATCGAATTTTTTGTTTATTTTCTCTCCTCCTTCGTTGTAAAACTCTGGGTTTCTCTTTTCTGGCTATTTATATCCCTTTGCTGTGATTATATATTAACTGGGGTTGACCCTTTGCTGTGACAAACTGGGGTTGACCAACAAAATTAATAAATGTTCAAAGAGAAATCATTTTTTGTAAAGTAAAATGCTATGATTGAAAGTTCTCTGGAAATTATTCAAGTGAAAATAATAAAGTATTGGAAAAATATTTGATGTGAATAATATTATTAAGAGAGTAAAATGTAAACTGAAAATCTTTGAAGACCTTTTTCTATTCTTCTCGAAGACTTTTTACTGGCAGATTGCGGTGGAACTGCAGCTCAGTGTCTTATCTTTTTGTTAATAGAGTGTTTATCTTTGCTTAGTTATCTTACGATTCCTTAATTGCTTCAGCAATGGTCATTGGGTCCTGGTTGTGTCTTCTTAGTATCGCTAATCATGGAAATATCGGGAAAATCTTCATCTTGTTGGAATGGGAACCAGGATTTGATTGCGTCGACGTCTTGTGTGTTTGGTTATTTCAATGGGGGTCCCCTCATCCCTGTCCCTCGATTATGCCTGTACTGTATATGATTTCACTTTGATCGTCGTAGCTCCAACTACGTCATTTTTCTGAACGTTAATAGTTTTGTTCCAACTTATCAATTTGAAAGAGGTTGGTTCGTCACGTAAATCGTGCACGCCACAAAATATCACCTCAGACACGAGTGATGAAATATATTTTCTGTTTTCCAACACAATTTTTTGTCAATAGGTACCTCAACCATAGATGAGTGCATCGCTTCCATTGCTGTCAAATGCCAACTATTTCCAACGTGACTTTTACAGAACTCTGCATTCTGTTTTACTTGGTGAATGGCTTCACCACGAATGAGCCTAGGACTCCTAGAACAGTACCAGTAGGTGGAGCAAAAATGACGAAGTACAAGCAAAATGCTCCTTTCAAATGGCTTGAATAAACAAGCCATGGTGAATATTTGTCGAGCCAGGCATACAGTACAGAAATTTTCGCTCGAGGGCCTTCGCATCTTCTTCAAAATTGTAATTAGGAGGAGGTTTCCAACGTTATTCCAATGTTATTGTTACCTAACGATGATCTATGTTATCGATTAAACAATTACCAAGCAAAGTACCTATTGTCACCGAAAGCAACAAAAAAGCTGATTATCGGGCTCAGGCAAAACCAAAACAAAAGCAGGTTATTTTCTCCGCCGTCCTCAGGTCGAGATGCATAGATCAAACCGTCAAACACACAAATACCTAGATTCAGCGGATTCCATAAGCATTCCATCAGTGTGTGTGTCCCCCTCTCTTGGTCAGTTCTTGAAGGCTGTTGTTGGCAGTAGCCAGCATTTTTAGTGCACTCCACTAAGTTCCCTCTCATCCTTCTTCTTTTCATGATGCAGAGTGCCTTTTCTTATTTGCCATTATTTTGTTTGATAATTATTACCTACCATTATTTATCAAAAACTTTGTAATTTGCCATCTTATATCATACGTTTTTATTTCAATGTTAATCGTGTGTGCATAAAAAAAGGAGGTAAGAAAACTATGCGTTCATTTCCTGAACGGAATAGAGCGATGTGTCGCTCCAAAGGAATGATTCTAATGATAACTTACAATACTATCCTACGTGGAGATGAAATACTGTCCAATTTATACACTCTAGATAAAAAAATTAATCAAGCCATTTTCGGAAAGCAAGCATAGCATAGCCAGGGATACAAATAGCCAGAAAATTGAAACCCAGATGTTTGTTACGTAGGAGGAGGGAAAATAAACGCAAAATACGATTGATAACTTCGAATCTTTGATGAGGTCGAATGCAAAACCTGATACCGTCACATGATTTAGTAAGAAATTAAATTAAAAATGAACTGCAACTAATAAAAAGTTCCAGTCATGCAGTATGATTGTATGAGCGAAATTTCTAAATTACCCATCGTATTATTATACTTATGTTAAATTGTATTGCAATTTGAGCAATTTGGTAACAAAGAAATTGTTGAAACCCAATTGCATGGCAAAATACTCTTACTAAATCAAATTCGGCAATTCAAAAAAGATTTTGGATTTTCAGATTTTTTATAAAGTTTTTTTCAATGGATTTTTCCGCAAATATTAATGAAATTTGTTTTTAGGCAGAATTTCGTGGAAAAATTGTTCAATGTCCTATTTAATTGTTGATAATTTTGTTTTACTAAAGATTCTGCTAAAAATTACAGATTTAACGAACTACCTGCATAGTAGAGAACCTATAGAATCGGGTTATATATATATATATATATATATAGAATTTTTTTAGTTCGCCCTCCTATTTCTGAGCACCTCAATTTTAAATTTGACTAACTCGAATGCACTTTAAGAATAACGTTTTCCGTTCAGACCGTCATCTTAGTTTTCTTTTCTCTAAAAAAAAAAAAAAAAAAAAACCTGTTGAAAGTTCTGATTCAAAAAAATATATTATCACAAACACATCAATTTATTATCGTATGATTCTTCATATCAGTTCCTCAATTATCATTAAACGGATGAAAAACACACGAAAGTGGTTGATTTCAATCATCATGCCAACATACACACATACATACTTACGATTTTACTAATGATATCTCTAGAGTTTTTCACCCATATTTGAATTCCAAGGATACAGGGTACGCTCCTCACCTTACTCTAAATTAGTGTATTGATAGAGTAAGGCTGTTCCAATTTAGGAATTAGGTTTTTACGGTCACACAAGAACAAGGCTGCAGTGACATGTCAGCCCCGTAATGAATTGCATCTACTACATAAATAGAAAGTTTGAAAATATCTCAGTTCCTACGATTCTATCCTTTGAATTCTTACCTGTCAAGATCGGCAAATCCGCGAACACAAAATCACCGGAAGCAACATCACAAGTGGCAAACACTCCCCTTCCGCCGCAATCAGATTCCGCTATCGTCCATTTCCGATCTCTCCCGACTCCACTTCTTTTCACCAACTTGGCTTCCAGAACGTCCGTCATGACTCGACGGCAGCTCGCGCCAAAATGCGCCTGTTCGATGACGTCTAAAAACCTCCCAGTCTAGAGAACTCCCAGGTGGCGAGAGATGGGACGGCCGGATACCAATGATATAACACCGGACATCAGAACTGGCAGAAACCTTTGGACCTTTAATTAATTCTATTAATACTGCTTCAAATTACTGGCTAGCTTACCTGATCTTTACGTTCTAAAGATAGATGACAGTGATGGGCGATCTTTGCCTGACGGATATGGATGGTTCTTTCCGATGATATTCTATCATTTATTGAAATTTATTGGTTTCTACCTTCTTGCATGTGCGATATTACTTTAGTACTACACAGTTTCTGTGGCCAGTTCAACACTTACGTTGATATGACAAATATTGAATACCTCTTGACATGAGTGTCTCTTAATCTACATAGAATCTAAATTAAATTGTTTTCCAATAGAAATTTCGATTTTGTTTAATTCCAAATTGCGTTGGCGCTTTGTACTCTATGGAACGATTACAGCTAGACAAACCTGATTTTCTTTCAAGTCGATTACGGCAACAAAATTTCCACTTACATTTTGAGTTTCAGACCGGCCTAAACAATTTTTGTTTCGGGTCTGTCTGTGTGTCTGGTTCGTGTATCTGCCAGTGCGTCCGCCAATGGGCAAAGCCGTACTAAATTACTGTCTGATTTCAATGAAATGAGGGTCGAGCCCTTTGAATTTATTCGCTGATGTATCTGGTAGCTTCTGCGCACCCATAAAATGGGAACAGCCGTTTTTATACAATGCCCGCGCGAATACACACACTCACATACAAACATAGGTATATATATATAAATGTAGGTATATATATAGTAGAGCCCCGATTATCCACGGAATCGGGTGGCAGGGGCACCGCGGATAGCGAAAATCGCGGATAACCCAAAAAACGACTAGAAATGAGGCGAAAACACGAAAAAAATATATCTCAGCATAAAAACTATGTAGGTATTAGTGCTCAAAAAATAATTAAAATTGATGATGATCAATAAGTAAATTGATGTGGTTAAGTGGAATTTTCACCTTATGGCTGCATAGTTAAATGAAGTAGTGTAGGTGTTTTCCTTTTAGAAATGACGGTAGACAGCCAGTTTTATGTTTTTTATTGAAGCAACGTTTCTGCCTCCAACATTGGAGAGGCCCTAGTCATGCTAGACAAGATAAAAGTAGAGTATTAGGAATTATCTATTCATTAAACTATGGTGAAAATTTTAAACAAACGGCCTTATTAATTGTGGGTACATTATTTTTATCTTACCTTAAATTTTAGAGAGTTGTACAGAGTACGTTTAGTTTACAGAGTTCGTTTGCAGAGTACTTTTGTTCCTCTCTGTACAAATCTCTACAACTTAAGGTACGATAAAAACTAAGTACCCACTATTGATAAGGAAGTTTGCTTACAATTTTCACCATAGTTTATTAAATAGATAATTTCTACTCTACTTTTATCTTGTATAGCATGACTAGGGCCTCACCAACGTTGGAGGCAGAATCGTTGCTTCAATAAACAAAACATAAAACTATCTGTCTACCGTCATTCCTAAAAGGAAAACACCTACACTACTTTATTATAAGTACAACTTTTAAAATAGGTACGTAAAGTACAGCAGACTTTACTTTTAGTAAAGCAGTACAGTCATACTTTTCTCTACACCTAAATCACTAAAATAAAGAACAGTTCGTAATTTAACAAAAATTTTTTCGTGGCACTAGTGGATAATCGGGGCTTTACTGTATATCGTGTTTTCCCGAATTCGTGGATTGTGTTATCGACGGATTGGCTGCTGGACTGATTGGCCCCCAACATCAATTCACGAAACCAAGGCAATGATTGTAATATTTTACCTACATTTAATACCCTATGCAATGCTTGTAATATTTTACCTTCATGTAATACCCTTTAAAGTTCTCCATTTCAGGGCTTACACATAGGTATTTAATGAAGAGGAACATTTGGGGCTATTCCTAATAACCTGAGCAACTGTAAGGACTCTATAGAAAACTTTAAATTGATATACTTAGTTCACTAACGATATGAAACAAGTTTTGTGATTTGCATTAAGCTCCGTTATTCGACTACCTACCTATAGGAAGAGCGTTGGTTTGTTAAGACGCATTAAGGGAAGATTATTAAATTAATTAAAAAAATATTACTGTTATTAAGACTGATCTTTGCAAACGGTTTATCTACAAGAAAAATCAGTTAAAAAAAAAAAAAAAAAAAAAAAAAAAATAATAATAATAATAATAATAATAAAAAATACTGCAGATCTTACATTGTTATATTTTAAGAATTTGTTTACGTGTTTAATCTCATTTTTAAAGGTAGCCCGGAAGAACTGTTTTAAAAAAAACTTCAACTTTGAAATCAAAGGGAGTTGGAGTTAAAGACTGAATGGTTTCTCGCAAAAATTTTATTGAAAAATTTGAATGTTTTCGACCCTCACGGCTCAATAGGTAGTTTTTTTTAATTAACCGACTTCAAAGAAAAAGTCACCTGCATTAGACACTGTGCGGGTTAAATGCGAACCGACCTCAAGCCACTCTCAGGCTAGCTTGCAGAAGAAGGATCGAAAGACTCAAACGAGATCGAAGGTCACTCACACGACAATGCTATCTCATGAGATGTTCCAGCACAAGCCAACCTGGGTTGTGTATCATACGGCGCTTACCAGTTATGAACAGTTCAAACACGTTCTCAACTCCTTGGGCCCAGCTGCTTATGGTTTGACACCCAGGTTAGTTATAATATGGTTAGTTGTTGATCTGAGTATGATTAACTTTTTTCACGGGCAGGGAAAGAGGGGGTAGGGTATTTTGAGCTTAAATCATGATGTTGTGTATGATAACAGAGACCTCTACTTGGGTTGCCAGGTGGTTTAGGGCAAAACTGACATAACTTATTTCTGTTCTAGAACCAAAAATTTCAACCATGTATCATGTTTTCTCCTCGATATTGATTCGAAATTCTATGAAAACATCAGAAATTAACAAGCGGTTGCAATCATGTTCACAATATCAATTATTGAGAATGATCACCTGTGTGTAAACAATTATTTATATAACCATGCTCATAACTCAGTTTGTTGGACACGCACTTCGCCGTAGTTAACATAATATTGTTGGATAAATCGAGAGCTTTCGAACGAATGGTCAACGAATTTTGTGGGATGAAAAACGAAGAATTACCATTTCCCTAGCAACGACTCGGTTGTAGGCGGAAATCACTGTAATTAATTTCGTGCGCGGAAAAAAATTGACTCGCAAAATTCGCTAGGACCCCAGGGCTAAAACATGATACATGTTAATAGAAGTTCTTTGATTTATCTATTGAAGTATATAAGTGAAACAAAGAAAAAGTATCGAGCGGGATTTAGAGATCTTGTTAGTAATCAATTAACTACTGTCAACAGGTTGGTCAACACCGTGACCGATCGTGAACGACCTGTCAACTTTGACAGCGTCTCGCGCGGCATGCCCATCCACCCCCCAAATCCTGCACCCCGTACACTCAAATGTTGCAAAAGTGGACATACTTGATTGCCCGTGTAGAACTGCTTTTCGTG
This sequence comes from Adelphocoris suturalis, assembly GCA_030762985.1. NCBI lineage: Eukaryota > Metazoa > Arthropoda > Insecta > Hemiptera > Miridae > Adelphocoris > Adelphocoris suturalis. Next base: position 105,727,435 of record CM061042.1, read on the forward strand.
CTTTACATTGCCATTGTTCGCAAACACTACGCCTCAGAGTTTGATTCCTAAGTTAAAAGGGAAGGTAGGCTTCATTCCCTGAAATTGAGTAGGGATTCCCATTGGATGGACTGATTGAATGGTCTCGGTGGAGTAGAATGACCTCACATATTGATAAATGATTTTGATTATAATTTCGTTTTTCGGGAACCACAGAAATACTCACGTTTGATTGTATAATTAATTGATGAGCACTCCCACGGACCTGGGAGTAACGATGGAGTCGCAGTTGACTTTCGTTTCGCATAATATCGAAGCGGTTTTCTCGTGGGCTTTGGCGTTTGTCTGAAAGGTCACCCGAGACTTCAAAAGCTTGGAAGTCATACGACTGCTGTATGTGACATTACTGCGCCTAGTATTGAAGTTTGTACCTATTTCAAAATTGACCAGAGATCAGTTTTCCCAGACGAGGGTTTTTTATGTACTCGTAGCATGAAGACGTACTGGCTTTCAGGATTGAAAACCCTTAAAAAAGGATGGAAGGAATAGGATTTGATACTGCTGTAAAAAGCTCCTGACGTAAGTATGAAAGCCTAATTCAAAAAAAGGAAAAATAAAAATAAATAAATACCTAATTAAAAAAAAAAAAAATTAAAAAAAAAAAAAGACCAAAATTGATCGATAATCTTAGCTTCGGCGAGGATCGGCAATAACCCCTTCCAGCTCCCATCAGATCCAAAATTTCCATGGTTTGTTGAACAACTAAATAACAACTAGAATCGGGGGGAGGGGGGGGGGGATCACAAAAATCGGTTAAGCTCGGGAAGCGTTATCCCCCCCCCCCCACCCCAAATCTAAGATGCCCAAGGTTTTTTGCACGAATCGGTCGAGAGAATTGTTGCGTGGGCTGAGTATTAAAAGTTCGGCTATTATCCCCTCCACCCTCTCCCCGATGGCTAATCCGAAATTTCCAAGGTTTGTTGCACAACTCGACGAAAATTGTTATCGAACGAAGCAAGAATCTCAAAAAATGGTTGGGAATCGTAGCTTGGGCAGCGTCGACAAAATTTGTCGCACTCATACACACGCGCGCGCACATACATACAGTGGTTTTTTTTTACGGATTCGGTCTTAGAGTCGTGTGAAACGGATTTTTATTCAGTCATTTTTTTTATCATGCTTGGGTTGTCCCCCACTTATTTAGGAACCTTTTCTATACTATAAGACATAGTTTCAGAAGGACGTCCTAAAAAAATTGATAAAGTCTTGGGATAAATTAACCGAAACACCAATAATATCATAGAGAGATTTAGAAAACACGTTGTAATTTTATTTATAATTCTATACATTATGTATTCTATGTTTTCAAAAAAGAATTAATGTACATTTGCATACAAGGACCAGTGAACAGTCCGGTTTAATCTATCAATAATGGAATTCCTATCAGTACCTATCTCTTGATTTTTTGAAACGACAGTCCGAAAAGCATTTTCGCAGTGCATGTAGGGTTTAGAAAATTGCCTAATCGTATACGGTGATAGTTTCGTTGCTCTGAATATCAGAGCTAATTGAATTAGAAGTAGTTTCGATCATTATTAGTGATGAATGTACTTCTGTGATGTGGCAGCATTCCGCTGGTGCAGTTTTTCGCGTCGCTTACTCCTGAAGCGTAAAATCTTCGAATCTTAATCTATCAGAAGTTCAAAGTGGACGACTCCAAGTTTATCTTTTCGATCATGCCTTAGGTTTTTAGCCCACGCTTTGCACTCGATGTTGATGATGACTCCAGCTATAACAAAACAATGAAGTAGAGACTGATTAGCAAACTAAAAGAATGATTTAACCACAGACAAAAGTTTTAGTTACCAAGTTTTTTATTGGATGTGGTTCATTTCTAACTTATTAAAAAACGTCTGCCAAGTTGGGTGGGCAGAATAGCTTCCTCACGCATTGTAACGTCGACGCATAGAATTGGTTAAAGAACAAAGTACAAGTCGAAATGATTGAAAAGTCGACGTTATAAGAAATTGACGTTTGCACATGCGCACAGACTATTGTTTGTGTGACGGCAATGAAAGTTGTACGGGATCGTCTAGAAACTACCACGCACAATCCCTGAAAATTTCATCAAAATCGTTCCATTGGACTCGCATATAAACTAGACGACGTAGATCACCCAGTCCACCATGGAACTCCTTCGAAGCTGAGTGCGTTAATAATTTTCTAGAACGCTTCAATTTATCTTCAACTAGGTAGAGTAATGTTCTTAACATGCAAATTACTCCCAGGGAAGTATTTACTGGTATTTAGAATTAGGTGAAGTAGACGTTGAAATTTCAATATTTTCAATATTAAATTTCAATATTACGGAAACCTTATTAATTTAATAATAGGAGATGTAAATTTATTTGTGGAGGTGTTTGGTTGGAGGTGCTTATTTATTTGTTTGTGTTGTTTGTATTATAAGGTGTAGATAAATTTCTTCGCTTGATTCGATCGCGGAAAAGTATCGAATATTATAAACTGCTATAAGAGTATGCTCGATATGATATAATTTATCAGTTCATCGTTTCCCAAAAGTAAAGCTTATCAACAATTATAAATTTCACCTGTTGAACTTTCAAATCATCAGGTTCAAGGATCTCTAATTTTTATAATATACATACCTATTGGTTGTAAATGTAGTGTTCGTTTTAGGTTAATCTCAAACGTTTTGGGATAGGATCCTATTAGTTATTATTAGGTAAAAAGTACTTATATCAAAATCCAGAGATATTTTCAAATACTTAGAGTTTTCTTTCCCAATGTCACATCGAACATTCATGTTATTAGTGTACAAATTATTGGCTTTGTTTCTACTCATGAACTTTGAAATGTAAGTCGATAAATTATGAGGGCTATCAACACAATCAATAGCAAAGGGCAATAGTTTTCCGTTGCTATTTTAATTGTTGATTAAAACAAGGGGCCAAGTTGTTTGAAGGAAATTGTAGTCTGGGCTTAACTTACAGACTGTCAATCGGAAGTCTGTTGTCTTAGCTCTCTTCTTCCTGTAACGGCCCGAAAATATTTGATACCTCGACAGGAGTTCGAACTCGCGTCGTCACAACTACGAGAAATTAAATTTCCCGAAGTTGCAACGCTCTAACGATCAGAGCTAAGAGGCCAGGGTGACCAAACCTCTTCGACTGTGAGAGTTGTTTTCCTGGAGCGTAACATTTCCCTGGAGTCAAATACCAGCCGTCTCGGCTGGTTTGGGGTCGGACGAATGACGAAGTGAAACTGCAGGCCGCTGGCTCAGCAGATGCTCGCTGGAAAAAGTCAGCAGACGAGCGAGGTCATTGTCACGGTGTGTCACTCAAGTCAGTGAGGAGATGAAAGGCATAACAACAGGAAATTTGATGTTTACAGTCTTTTGGCTCGAGAGGGATTTAATTAATTATTGTTTCGTATGATTTCGGGTCCTACTGACTGCTCCACTGTAACGGCCCAAAAATATTTGATATCTCGACAGGAGTTCGAACTCGCGTCGTCACAACTACGAGAAATTAAATTTCCCGAAGTTACGACACTCTAACGATCAGAGCCATGAGGCCAGGGTTTCCAAATATCTTCGACTGTGAGAGTTATTTTCCTGGAGCGTAACATTCCTAAGTCCAAACCAAATTTTTAAAATTGCAATTGCCATAACAAGTCATTTCCAATCTAATTATCTTGCTGCGCCCATGATGAATTACTTACCAGGAAGTTTTACTTGTTTTCAAAGAAATTCATTTGCTTACTTTTTGGTCTTTTGAAGTGCAAGGCCATTAATGGGCTTAGGTAGCCTTCGGTGTTGACGTAAGGGTAGAAGTAACCTGGGAAACCCTGTCGTGGAATGTATTCGATTTCTCCAATGTTTTCTTTATCAATTGGTCCTTCTCCTTCGCAGCTAACCCATACCGTTTTCACCTGAAACATTTAACAAAGGGAAGTTGGCCACATATAAGAGAGCATTTAGTTTCTAGAACAATTTTACTATTCTCGGGGCACGATCCCTTCGTAAGAACAAACGAGGGATGTGAAAGATCGCGACGGTCTTTAACTAGTTCCAACGAATTTCAAATGCTTTTTCCGAGCTGCAGTTATATTTATTAGCAGTTGGAAAAAAGGGCATTGTCTTTCAATAGAAAAATGTTATTATTGTAAATCAACATGAGTACAAGTATCAATATGCCTTATATGGTTCAGAACTTTCTTACTGGTTCATTATTTCTAGCTTTTAGTGGAATGGAAGTTGGTCTAATTTATGCCAGGACCATGAACCTGCGGTATTTCATGAAAGTTAGTAAATGCTGGCAATGAAATGAAAATAGTAAAGCAAGTACCTAATGAAATGCAACATTGGACTATTAAACTCAATCGGGTAGTTGGGTGTAGTTGAGAAGCACCTTCATTACATGCCGGAGTTGGAACCTATCCAGTTGGGATTCTCCTCTTTTTTGTAAAACGTCTAAAAGATCCCAAGGTCGATCCGAGACCTGATTCAACAGTAAGCTACGTAGGTGCCTATTCAACTGGTCTTGAATTTTTCCCATCTAAGGCGTGCGAATATATTTATAGAATGAAAACGACACTCAGTCACCGCCCTTGCCATGTTCAAAACTCATCTATAGAGTCCGAAACTTCAATTGCTGGTCTAAAAATTTCAAATTAAAGTCACATTTGGATTAATCTATCCAGATTGTGCAGCTTAGGTCCCAAATGGTGCTGTATAAATTTCATCGTTGCTTGTTCAATGGTGGCGTGTCTACATGCGCTAAACCTCTGTCGATAATCATAACACTTGCGTGATGAAAAGGAAGTCAGGAAACGTTATTAGCTATTGTGGGCCTGATCTGCCAATAGGGTTTTCAGTGGATCGGAATTTCACATTTTTGAGATCAAATTAGGCATCGGCGTTGATTTCAAAGTTTCAGTCATGCAGCATGATCGTAGGTGCGAATTTTCTTAAATTACCTATCTATTATAGGTTAGATCGTATTGCAATTTGAACAATTTGTGTGCAAAGAAATTTTTGTAAACCAATTTTTTAGAAAATCACTCATAATATTAATTATTCTGCGATACAAAACAGATTTATTAATATTTTTTTTTAGCTATTTTTTGTAGCAAAAATTAATAAAATTTAAATCTATTTTTTGGCATAATTTTGAGCCAAAAATGTTTAATATCTTAGTCGTTGATAATTTAGTTTTTACTAAAATTCTGCTAAAAATTATAAATTTAACGATATTGCCATTTGACCAATTTAATGTAGGTACTCAAAAAGTGCTGGCCCACAAACTCATCCTTTCATTTGAAAAGATTGATGTTTTGGCGCAAGAAAGGGATTTTTATCTCAATCCAAAGGAGAGTCGTAGTCATCTGGAATGACAAACACACACACTTTTTTTTTTTTAAATGAAACCCCTCAAAGGCGGAGGGGGCACACATTAACTTGTGAAAATAAATAAAAAAAGGTGGGGAGGACACCCAGGTTTACCCGATACCGGCTCAAGGGATAAGGGATGTTGCTCACACAAACACGCACGCACACACACACTTTTTTTTTTTTTTTACAAATCCCCCCTCAAAGGTGGAGGGGGCGTACCATTAAATTAAAAAATTTAAAAGGTAAATAAATAAATAAAATAAAGTGAGGAGGTCGCCCAGGTTCACCCGACGCCGGTTCTAGGGATGAAGGAAGTTGCAGAGGGAGCAGGAGAAAGAGTGGGATGAAAGGAACTGCCCCTATAAAATGACCACCAGTTCAAGTAAGACCCCCTCAGGACGCGGGTGGTGATACCACGGAGCACTCCCGCTGAGATGCCTGACTCGAGTAACTTCGTGGCACTTTTCCCGCACCACATCCCGCGCCATGATATTTTCGCGGCCATGACCTTGATGTTATTGGTCGCCACTCCTTTTAGCTCGGAAATCGCTTGTTGCAGGTCATTTCTGTCATACATATTTATTTTAGCCCGCCAGGTCTGCTCCATGACCACGCTACCACTGACAACCTGGACATCCAGGATTATTGCAGACCCATCGGGCTTGATGGCAACTTGGTATGGATGTATCTGTAATATGGCGAGGATAAAGATGTAATAGGGGCAGCTAAAGCATGACAGGTCAATGATCAGATGGTTGAACTCCCAAGCCATTTTGTCTCCTATTCAACGCAGGAAGCTTAAATTTGAGAGGGGGACTCAAGGGAGAATGCTGAAGACGCATGAGAAGTCATCGATCAGCTGAGTGAACTCCAAAACCATTATGTTTCCTATTCAACGTAGGAAGCGTCTATTTCGCGTGGATCTCCTTACAAGAAAATGCGCTCTCATGTGACTCACTTCGTGAGCACTAATCTACTCGTTCATTTGTTAGGACGTCCCTCAGAATCTAGGTCATAAAGGCAAGGCTTTTTATTTAAGAGGGACGACCTATTGGAATTGATCCAGGGGTGGGGGACAACCCAAGCATGAGCAAAAAAAAAAAAAAAGACTACAAACAAATCCGTTTCAGACCATTCTAAGACCAAATCCGTGAAAAAAACGACAAATTTTTTCAGCGCTGCCCAGGCTACAATTCTAAACTGATTTTCGTGATTCCTACTTTGTTTGATTCCAAGTTTAGTTTAGTTGTGCAACAAACCTCGGAAATTTCGGATTTGCTGTCATGGTGGGTGGAGGAGGGAGTAATTACCTACCGATTCTTCCAAGCGCTGACAATGCTACAAATCTTGTCCGATTTTCGTGATTCTGATTCAATTCCATGAAGAATTTGATCAATTTTTGGATCATTTGTCAGGAGTTTAAAATTTCAAATTGGGAGGGGGTGAATGGAAGGGGTAATACTGATAAATCATGATGTTTGAACTATTTTCTTCCGATTTTCGTGATTTTTTTTGTTCAATTATGAATTAGATCCATTTTTGGAAAATATGTCAGGAGTCCTGAATTTCATGATGGAAGAGAGTGAATGGAGGGGGTATTAGGTACTGATAAATCATGATGTTTGAACTATTTTCGTCTGATTTTCGTGATTCTTTTTTTTTTTTTTTTGTTCAATTATGAATAAGATCCAGTTTTGGAAACTATGTCAGGAGTTCTGAATTGTATGAAGAAAGGGGGTGAATGGAGGGGGCAATAGCTATAAATATTGATGTTTTAACTATTCCCGTCACATTTTCGTGGCTATTTTTTTTTTTCATTTATTAATTCGTTTTAGTTTTGGAAAATATGTCAGGAGCTTCAAATTTCATGATGGAAGGGGGTGATGGAGGGGTTTCAATAGCGATATATCGTGATATTTTTACTATACGCATCTGAAATCAGTGTCAGTTTTTATTATTTGTTCGATCCTTGGAAGTTTCAAATTCACTGACAGTGGAGAGGGTTAATGAGGGTGGGGGGTTAGGACGTCCCTGTACTTTTTGTTTACTTTTACCAGTATGTTTTATTGTAAACCTCGATTTTTCTTTATTGCTGATCCGAATTCTGCAAAATGAGAGTATATCATGAAGAAATGATCTGTCACTTGCATTGAGTGAGCCTAACGTATGTACCTACTCGTGGTGCACATTTCTTGAACAAAACCTCTTTATAGGGGACTGTATAGAAGCAAAAATGCACGGTCCCTATGTTTCCAGACTCAAATTAAATTTTTTAAAGTTTTGGGTCTGACAAGGAATCGGCAGACAGCCATTTGGGCACGAAATCCAACTTAATCAAACAGCTCTAAAACGCAAAAAGCAAGTGTAAATTTTGTTTTTGGCAGGTAAAAATCTTTTTGATTTCGGTACCTACCTTCGGGAGTGAGGAAGCAAATATGAGTGATATCTTTTGGCAGGCAATATTTTTAGTAAAAAGATGTTAATAGTGATGAAAAATGTGCACATCTATCATAGCATTTGTTAAAATTTACCAGCTCTGGGTTCATGGCCTTTTGCGTGACTATGTGGTTCTTTAAATCATCTGGCATTTCCGGAGGAAATTCGTCCGTGTGATTGTAGTAATCAGGTATCCATCCGAATATCTGAAAATAGAACAAATTTATATAAAATGTTAATAGCTTGCATTTTTCGTTTGGTAGATTTTTATATAGGGAAAGCCTGTGGTCATTCATTTTATCGTTGAAATGCAGTGAGGAAGTAGAAGGTAAGAAAAATAGTACTCTAGTGTATTCTTAACATTTTGATGATGTGCCAAAACGTTTACGAGCTTCAATTTATTTTTGACAAGATACTTAACGGACAGGCACTAAATCTAATATTAACCCAACAGGAAATTGCTCGTAATCGTCACAGTTGAATAACGTCAGGTAGGTACTAAGTTAAATAATTACTTGTAAGGCAAAATTCCGCGATTTTTTCAGCTTATTAGCTAGAATTCGACTTCTATGGGCGAAAGAAAATCACTGCATATTATTACACGACCATTTAAAAAAATTGCTGTGTAGAACCTTCAGCATAGATAGTGTTCTTCTTTCTACATTACCTTCGCTACTAAAGAATATTTATTTGAGAATTAATTAAAATACTTTTTATTTTTTAGCTGTAAACCAGTTAAGTAAGTAGGAAATCGTGTAGGTATCAATCAGCAAGGTCAAGTTTCAGCCTACTCCTGCGTCTCAAAATTGACTCACAATCGTGTTCACAATAATTTTCTCTCAACCCTTAAGACCGACCTATGTGAATGGATCCTTAGCCAGATTCTGTGGTGGGAGGTGGAGTTACGTTCCATAAGACTTCAATTAGTTAAATGAAACCAAATCTAATCTGGTTTCCAGTTTAGGTGTTAATTTAAAGAACTCTATTATCTTTATCATGCCCTTGTTTTGGCAATCTTTTGGCAACACTAAAATGATTGTAGATAGATTGATAATTCCTTCCTCGCGTCGATTTCAAATGTTAGCAGTTCTTATGAAAGCAGACTTTCGTACCGTAGACGAACAAACAGACATAGAAGAATTGTGATAATACTACCAATTGTTTTTAATCCTGCATCATGAAATGGAAACATTATGTGAAATTCCATTAATGCAATAAATTAACAGTAAGACATTCTATTACGATTGTACCAATACCTATTATTTACTAGATACGTACGATTGAAATGACCGTAAAGGTCCATGTTTAATCATTTGTCAAGGGTCAGTCTCGCATTAACCTATTCTCAAAGATACGGCTGTCAGGTATGTTCTTACGAAAGTTACCTTTCATACTGATAGGCAGAAATAAGGGCAGACAGACACAGAAGAATTCTGACAATACTATCTATTGTTTTTCCCAGCATGAAACGGAAACAGAATGTGACATTTCATTATTTATATCGATGGATTCAATAACGATAGTACCAATACTTATTATTTACTAGGTATAATAGATTGGACTGAAAATTCAATCGATGGATCCAATAACAATAGTTCCAATACTTATTGTTTTCTAAGTGTAATAGATTGGAATGACTGTGCCGTTTCATCTGTGATCAGTTTAAATTTGTCAAGGATGTCCTGAGGGCGTAATAAGGCATTTCCAAATTCACTCTTCATGATGAAAGGGGTCAGTCCCGCACTAAACTAGTCTCAAGGATAAGGCAGTCAGGTCTGCCATGCTGAGCCATGAGAAACGGCTCTATCTGAACGAGCGGGGGAGGAGAAGGATTTCCTTACTGCCAGATTATTCAATGTGGTCAAACGGTTTTACCTTGTTGAGTTTAATGAAGACACAAGGACTAGACTGGTGGAAGTTGAAGTTGTTTTCTGACGTGCAGGGTTTCCAGTTCTTCACATCCACATCGCAGACCTGCCCCCTCCCTGGAGGACGGTCGTAGTCACAGTTGTAAATGTTTTGACCTCTTCCGGGTGTGAGACCCGGTTTCCTGTAGACTAAAATGGAGTTGGATGTAGATTCAATTCATGGTTCAGATTAAATTCATGGTCAAAGAAACAATTACTGGACACATTACAAAGAACATCATTAAGAAAATTATATGATATTGTACACCAAGGGAATTTTATAGATTTCCTTTAGTAATGATAATACAGCTAAAACTATCCTAAATCACCAGTAAAAAATAAAAATCAATCAAATAGTACCTACCATTAATAATTATTCACTTATGAACGTAATTCAAATTATTATTTGGATAGCTGTACTAATTTGATTGCTCGTCTAGAACTCATAGTGATCTGTACAGATAGTTTATAGGTACATATATGATCATAATGTTTCATAAATTTTAGAAGGTAAATACATGTTATAACCTACCACTATCATGCGACACTACAGCACTCTGTATGATAAAAATTTTGCACAGAATGACAGCATTATCTTTATTGATATTTATTTTTTCTAACTATTCATAATAGTCTTAGATTAATAGGGTAGGTACCTACCTACCAACTCCACCTCCCAATCATTTCGACAATTATTTAACAAAACGGCTTTTACTCAAGGTATCTCTTTTTAAAATTTAAAACTTCGAGGATCAGTTCTAAAAGTTATTTGCAAAATTCAGTTCCTCCTAGTAGTTTTTCGAACAACCCTTGTTTTCTGGACGGGTTTCACTTAAACGATTATTTTCTCGCACTTTGAACGTTACATCATTAAAACGGCCGTAAGTACCTCAAATTATACAGCAATAAAAATGAAAACCGTTGAAGCAAGAGCGTTGAATTTCCTATCTAGCAAGACGCTATAGTCTCGCATTGGCAAGCTTTCAAAACACCGACTAGCCGCCACTGCAATGACGAAACGCGTCGAGATAGGTAACAAAGTAGAACTTCGGATTTTCCTTTCCATATCGTGGGAGGGGAATGCTCACCTGATGCCAGATATATAACTGTAAATGGATTCTATCTATATAAGCTAAAACGAGGCATCAAAATGCGTGTTTTCGGACTCAAATTTTTCCTTTAGAAAATTTTCGTAAAAAAACAAAGCTATTTCAATGGCTCCATGGCTTTAAAATCAAAATTTTCGAAAACTTTCTTCATTGAAATCCGTTTTAAGAGTTTAAAGCTTATATATATATATATATATATATATATATATATATATATATATATATATATATATATATATATGTATGTCATTCCAGGCGATAACTCTCCTTAGGCTTGAGATAAAAATTTCATTCTTGCGCCAAAAAATCAAGCTTTCTAAACGAAAGGATGAGTTCGTTGGCCAGCACTTTCGAAGCACATTAAATTGGTCTAATTTTAAAAAATGTGCTGAAAACTGTTAACTCTGCCTTTTTTTTAGCAGGATATTACTCAAATAAAGTTTATCAACAATAAAATAGAGCATTCAAAAATTTATGTACAAAATTATGCTGAAAAAAGTACTTAAATTTCATCAAAGTTTGCTAAAAACTCATTATAAACTGCAAGAAAGCTAAAGTTCCAAAATTACTTCTTGAATAGCAAAATGTTAATTAGAATAAGTTTTTTGCCATAAAATTTACAGGTAACAATTTCTTTGCATTAAAAAGGCTCTAATTTTTGAAAAAAAAATCAACGTTATACTTTGCGATAATTTGTTCATAAGATCACGCTGCATGATTGGAACTTTTTTCTCCTCTCACCTGATTCTTTAATTCCCCACTTCTACCAGTTCTCCTCATCCAATTTTTCTGACATTTGAAACATAGGCTCCATTCGATCTGGCAACGTGCTTTTTAGGATTTTAGAGCCCGTACGACCAAGTGGTGGTGGGGAGGGGGTAAATATGATAAAGCAATCTCATCCTTTTCGTTGAAACGTAGGCTACTTTTGTCCTGCGGTGCCTTTCGAGCTGCTACGACCAGGTGGTTTGGGCAGGGGATGTAAGAGGTGGAGAGGTTGTAAATACGAAATAGCAATCTCATTCAGGCTGTAAATCCCAATCTTTTCCTCCTTGATCACCAAAAATGTGTGATATCCCCCCAAAAAGTCGCTTCGCATACAAAAGATGCCAAACCACAAACTGCATGATATCATTCGATTCGGGCCAAGCCAACAGTTGGATCGCCGTCTTTTAGAACAGTGCATTCGTTTTCTCAGTCTTAGGTGAGACGGTTCTTCAAGTCTGAAGACTAGCCTTTCATCAGAATCAAATCGATAGTCCAATCAATTTTTACCTTCATGGTTTTGCGTTAAAATTGTGTTCACTAGTTACAAGAAAGATGGATTACTCAAGGATATGGATAGCTTTTATGCGATGGGTGGGTGGGTGGGGGGGAATGAACAATTTATGGGTTTGGATCGATCTCTACGTTCTTTCCGGTGAATCAAATGTTGACTCTCACAAATCTTCTTGAATCCATAACTGTAGAGTGTGTTTCAAAACTACTGATAAGCAACGTTGGTTGCACGGGACGGTTGGTATTGTATTAGGAAATTGTTGAGTATTGTATAAGGACGGTTACTACAAAAATTGCGAATATATATATATATCCTCAATCAAGTTTAATTTTTTCTCCAACGTTTCTCCCCTGAATCGGAGCTTCTTCAGAGAGCTGATAAAAATATCGACGCAAAATTTATCTTCAACAGAGAAAATGGAGAAAACATCATGGAGAAATCGTTCCGCATCACAATCGTACACCGCATCTGGGGATGTAATCAGTGTTTTTTCACACTTTACAAACATTTTTTATGACAAGACGTCATTTCAACATGATTGAAGGGATGTCAACGTTGAAATAAGGATGAAGACGCCGGCGCAACCAGATGAGAGTACCTAGTTCGACCATTTTGTGGTAGTTTTTGGTACTTACAAGAAATAGATAATTTTATAATGAATCGATTGAAATTTTTGACAAAAATTATAATATTGTAAGCTAATGGTGGGAGGTTTAGGGTTAGAATAAACTCCACATGGTTGTGGTTCACAAATGTTTTATTCTAAAAGGCCTTATCAGGGATATTTTTTAATCTAGTCATAGTTCTCAATACTTATTAATTTAATTGCCGTAGACGTTTCTTAAAAGTGGATTCCCTTAATAGTAGGTCATGAAGAAATTATTTTGGGGATTTAAAAAATCTAAATGAGGGTTTATTAAATTAAATCACAGAAGTGGCAGATCTCTGAAGAATCATTATAACCAGAACCGTAGTGCAGGCGCAATACGGAGGGGAGGATAGCACGTATTGTTTTATTATAACTTGGAATGGTTGAATTATTTGGTGGGACTAAGGGATGATGGTTCTTCACAAGGTACAACAGTAAACCGTCCTGTGACTTATGGGAATGCACAGCCCTTACCTTGATTGGTAGGTATGTATATGGGGAATTGTCAATGGCCTTGGCCTCGTTTAGAAATACTAAGATTGATGGATAATTTAAGAGGTATAAAGTCCTTCCTGTTTGTTGGCTGTCTTTGGTTGTCAATTTTTTCAACAAAACTTTAAAGTTGGGTTTTCTATTCCCCGAATATTTGTTCGAATCCGTAATTCCCTTTGATTTGACCTTTTTGCATTGAAAATAACCTGTGTCTATTTCGCAATGATAATCTTGTAATAATCATATGAGGTTTATACAAATAAATAAATACGTACATGCAATTAAAATGGTCAACGTTATGGAGTTGGAAGGGTCTGAGGATAGGCAGACGAACAATCAAATAGTCAGTTAAATGGAACCAAATTGCTGAAGAGAGGTTTACATTTTAAATATGTGTTCCGTTTGAGAATCTAACCTCCTCTGGTGCAAATCAACGTCAAGTTCAAAATAAGCAATCTCAAAATTAAATATTTTTTTTTGATATACCTATATATATTTTTTTAAAGATCATTAATAAAAAAGATTCAGTCGAAACCATTTATTACATACGGTATATTCAAATCACCTATTTACTCCAAATAATAAACATTAACAATTCATGCATTTCAACTTATTACCACGTGCCACTTACTTTCCAAGAACCTCTCCAGAGACTCTGTCCAATATGTATGCGTTCTTCTGTTTTTTCCTTGGTACCATATCAAAGCACTCCTCATATCCGTATCGTTTGGCAAAGGACGAAATCCCAAACCTACGACAGTAGGTATTTTAATTTAGAGTATCTAACCATTTATGCTTGATTCTTTCAAACATCGGAAAGAAATAAATAGATATTTCTCTCTCTTACTGTTTGAATTAATAAACCCCCGGCGTTGACTAATGTCTCCCAGATATGCTGCCACAGCAGGTATCCCCAAAACGTTTGCAAAGCGTGGTAGCCAAATTCTTCACTCCTTCACTTATTGTAGTGGGAGAATGGGAAATTGTCATGTTTATTTTTTTAATTTGCTCAATAGAAAGATCTGAGCGAAAGCTTTCAAAAAGGTGCTATATGAAGGGTATCTGACCAGTAATACAGCTCTTAATTTCAATTGCACGATAACGTCATGTCTCCCGCCCGCCTGGGGGAAACCTCAGCTATCTTGCATTACTACGCCACACATAATCTTCCTTAATTGTTTATTGGCCAAACTAAACGGTTTTTTGAGCTGAAAATTGATACTTTAGGGGTTTCACAGTGGCCATGAAACCGAACTATTCAGTTTCAGCAGTTCGGTTCACTAGTTCAAATTTTATGAAATTTATTAGCAATCAATTATACTCCGATTTAGGGGTATTTGAGACTGTAGAGCTCGAGAAGTAAGTAGCGTTTTCTGAAGTTCCCGTTTAGGGGAAGTCTATACCGGACCTTCTAGAGACTAATCCTAATACAATCTTTGGAAGTTTCATCATCACCTGACCGTAATTATTAACGTATGTAAATAGTTTGCATGGTTCCCATCTCGTATTAAGAGAGAACTACAAAATATCTGTCAGGCCTATTAAATTAAATTTACACCCTAAGGTCTAAGTTTCCCTTCACTATTGAAATGACTTTGATGAGGCCTTAAAATGTTGCTTTATACCGGACAATTTGTATGGTTTTATAATAGAAAACACCAATTTTTAGCAGTGTGTTCAACTTCCAATTGTAGATTCCGATACTTTTCTTGAAAATATTTCTTTTGTTGAAATATCAACCTAGTTGAATAATACTTTTAACAGACATTTTAGGATATTCAAGATATATTTTTGCCAGATTTTTCTCCACAATTTGTGTTAAAAATGGTCCAGATGTTGTTATAGTGGTCCATACTTGAAGTGGGTTTACCTGGGTCAGTTCCAATTAATGATTCTTTAAGTTTCCATCGTGGAGTTCTAGGATCCAACGTATGATAAAATATCCACAGCATTATCCCAAACAAGGACGCTAATACTAGGTAAAATACCAAGTAGAACGTTCCGATTTTCGCTAAAACAAATAAATGGGAGAATACAGAATCATCAGAGATGGGGTTTTCATTTCGGGCTTATAATACCACGTAAGATATTGACTATAATGATCACCTACCCCAACTTGATCCTGTCCTTCCGAAAACTTCGTTGGTGTCAGGGTTATAAAGGAAAAGCTTTGCAGATCTCGTCCAAGGTGTGTCAGGAGGTTTCAAGTAGATTCCCGGGGTGACTTCGTCCACCTTTTTCTTCTGCACCATTTTGAGTTTCAACGGAGAGTCCCAACGGAATAAACGCGACGATTAGGAGAGGTTTTTTAAAAACCGAATTATTGAAACGAAAAAACGGTTTATAGAAACTTATGTATATGTGTTTTGACTACTTCTCTAAGGTTGAGTAGCACAATATCAAGCTAAGAGACATTCGGGGAAGGATGAGTTCTGGCACTTTCAGAGTGACTGGGCTGTGAAGACTGGAACTAGTGCTGCACAGCTTGCAGCTACCACAGGATATTAGCAGTTAGCCCATTGAGCTCTTATTGCCATTCAGCTTGACACACACTCTCTCACATGGACGCACGTTCACTCGCCACAAACATTGAGCTTGACCCTAATCATTTGTGCCTGTCCACAGAGAAGGTAATCGGGTTTTCTGCTCTAAACCGGTAGGGGGCAGTGTGAGAAAAGACAGTGAGACATTTCTCTTCCACACCTCACTTGTCGAAGCAGTATGGAACTACATATAAATATTAAATAATTCATGCATTGCAACTATGATATCTTAATCAGTACATATCAGAGTTTGTCAATAAAATATGAACAATAGGCAACCGTAAAATTTGTTGAAACAGACATGATACGATATTGAAAATGGGGGTCTTTTGTATTATGCGACCGCATAGGTCTTTTCTATTACACGACCGCAAAACAATTTTCTATAGAAACGTAATGATATTAAAGTAAGTTTTTCTCACCTCAATTGATGAAATTATCTATGAAATGAAAGGTTTGGTTTGAAAAAAGAAAGAAAGAAATACACTGTATTAAAAACGGTAGTTTATTATACAACCACATAGCTCGAAGAATAATTTTCTATAGAAGTGTTGTGAATAGTTTTTGCTTAATATTGCTATGTTCATAAAATAAATGCCCAATATACCAGTTGATAAGGTATTGTTAAACCTTGAAGCACTAACATAGACAACTAGACTCTGATGGCCTACGCACGGCGAGCAACACGGAGTAACTGATAAGATGAGGAAACAATACATTTTTCCGATCAATAAAAAAACAATACCTCCTCAAACTGGAAGCAATACTTTCTCAATGGATTATTGGACATTTATTTTATGAACAACGCAAAATAGCAAAAACTAGGCACACATGTTCTTGAGAAAATTGTTCGAGCTATGCTGTCGTATAATAGAAAAGACCCTGAAAACGTTCTAGTCATGCAGATTGATTGTATGGGTGAATGTTCTTTTTCGTAAAGAATTTTGTTAAATTGTTTTGATGTTTGAGCACTTTGTGTGTAAATAAGTTGTTAAATATAAATGATATGGCAAAGAATCTTTTTCTAAATACTATTCACCTTTATAAATGAAATTTAGTTTTTTTCTTCAACTTTTTGCAATTTTTATAGGGTTTTAGCATATTTTAATGAAATTCAAGTACATTTGTCAGCATAATTTTGTGCATGAATTTTGTAATGTTCTAGTTCACATTTGATTTGACGAGTAATTATGAACTGCTAATGTACTGCTAAAACTTTAAATGTAACGATTCTTTGCTGTTTTTTGCCTTGATTAGTAGGTGATTCTTGTTTAACTCATTTATGGAAATTTAAGCATTTCACTGTGTTCGAAGAATGCTGTTCAACAAACTCTTCCTTCCTTATGGAATGCTTGATCCTAGGGAGAGTTATAACCTGGAATGGCTTAGGAATCGTTTCAGAATGCCTCAAAACGGATTTCCATTGATTTCCTCAACTCGTATTTCATAATTTGTTGTAGGAGCCGCTGCAACAGTTTCATTCTTTCGGAAATTCACTAATACATAGTTACAAATGATTAGAATTTTGATTTTATCTTCTGATATTTCCATTATATTCCTACTAGGTATCGAAACCCCCCCCCCCCCCCCCTTCCCTCTAACCTTTTTTCCACAATCCTTGAGATGTCGGAGGGAAACGCGTTTTTGGGGTGCCTGGTGCTAAGTTTCAGTCTACAAAAACAAAGATGTAAGGAACTAATGAAGGAACATGGGAGTTACTTTTCCCCAAGACGAGACCACCTACAGTTTATTAAACAAAAACAGGAAGAGGAAGCCTCACAAAACAGTTTCTCCTAAAAAGAAGAAAATTCACCGAGAAGTAGAATGAAGTGAAGACAGATGACAAGATGGCAATGCGGAAGACATGGGTGATGAAGAAGATAGAGACGATTTTTTACTTTCTGAAATTGAAAATGGATGTTTTTATTCTACAGGAGATGAAATAGAAGAAAAACATTGGGTAGAATGCGCGGAGTGCAGAATTAAAAGTTCTTTTTTCCTAATAGAAAAAAAAAAAAAAAAATTAAATAACATTTCTTACACATTCTTATATGTTAGATGTGAACGTTGATTTCTCATTTGTTTTTTATTGAAAAATTATTGAAATATTTGCGTTTCCTCAATCAAATTTATTAATTTGTATCGATAAGATTCATCTTGGTTTTGAAGAGAAATTTGAGAGGCGATATTACCCCAGGGTAGTGGAGAGATTACCCCAACTAGATGAAAAAAGCTGTTTACTCAGCTGTATTGCTATACTTGTATATATTCACAATCTAGTCAAAATTGAAACGAGCAAGTTAGTAGACAGCTATTGGAAGAGCGAGGCCAGAGAACGAGTCCCAGGAAAATTTAATTGGTAGGTATCAAGAATAACCACAACATTAATAATTCAACTCCCAATGGGTTTATTTAGAGTTGGTTATATTCACCTGTTGATGAATAAAAGTTTTGGATTTAGTATATGAACAAAGCTAGGATTTTCTTTCTAGATAATAATTAATTGTAAAAAGATGAATATTAGATATCTCACCACTCAATTTAAAGAAAAAAGGATCTGTTTTCGACAAATTGTGGTACGCCTGATGGGACTGACAGACAATTGAAATATTGTGAGGAAGTTGAGTTGGCGGATTATTCTCCGGCATCTAGTCGATGAAGCAATTTCGAAGGTTACGAATGCAATCGAGGATAGGGATGAGTCAACTGCACAACGACAATTTGAGATTCTAACTGGGAAAGCAAATAGGATGATGGCTCTTGACGAGGAAATAACAAACAGAATAACAGAAAGGTCAACAACAATGACAGTAGAGGCGTTGTATCAAGAGCTGATAGCGATTGAAGACGCTCAGTGTCCTGTTACAGCAGTGTCCTGGATGTAAGGAAACAGTTGGAATTATTTTTGCAGAGCTCAACATCAAATCAAGTAAGCTACGTAGCAGATAAAGAATGTAAGGGTAAACGTAACCCAAAATTTCCGCAAATTAAACTGAAAAAAATTGATGGGGACATTGTAATATTATTGGTACATGTAGGTCGCTGCTTACTTGGACACTCCACTTGTTAACTTCTTAATCAGCTGTTCATATTCTAATTACCATTTGTTATAAACACCACATGTCAGACACCGCCGCCATTTGTCTATTCTCATATAATACATCGCATTAGGGATGGGTATCTTTACAAAAGTATCAATAAAGGGTATCGATACTGTATGGAGATGCAAATATCGCTTGAGCAAAGTATCGATATTTATAAATATCGAGTATCGATACCACATCCACGATGTTGCTTAAGAATAAGTTTTTCCCAACAAAAAAATTTTCAAACTGGAATTTGAATTATATAACTTAATGGATGGAGGTCATTGTAAAATAAAGTTCATGGTAGAAGATTTATTATCTGGGAAAAATTATATTATTTTCATATATTTAAAATTACTGTGTTGAAAAATCATGTAAGAAAATGTATTTACTCGAATAGATAAAATCACGTCAAAACGATAAAATAGACACAGGGATGGAAACGTTAGAGCAAATATACTTGAAATTACCACAACTCATCATCTACACTTTTCAAAAATATGAGTTTGGAAACCAACTTTCCTTCAAGTCGATTCCTTGCCGGAGTAACTGTGGCTTCATAACAAGTGGCCAATCGCTGATTTGCGAGTCGTTGACAAAGTCAACCAGAGAAAAATTGAATTAGGTAAGTTTGTTAAAGTTGTTGGGGAAAAAATTCCCGATATTTCCAAATATCGGAATGCAAGTAAAGATACTCAATAATATCGGAGGGCACAGTATCGTTACAAAAATATCGCTATGAGGTGGAAAATATCGATATTTTGAAATATCGAGTATCGATACCCATTCCTACATCGCATACACAATGAATCGCTCAAGTCTTTCTTATTCTTATATTCTATAATAATATTACAGACATAAAAAGTTGGTTAGCTTTTTGGTTTCAATTTTCAAAGATAGACGAAGATAAAAAATTGTCCGCCGTTGACAAGTTTACTTATTTGCGGGATGCAATGGTGCCAGGCTCACCAGCAGCAGAATTAGTGAACAGTACATAAGCGGAACCAAAATTTATCAGCAAGCTGTGAAACGCAAAAAGCAAGATTTAAAAAAAAAAAAAAAAAAAAAAAAAAAAAAAAAATTGATTTGTCGAAAATCATTTGATATTAATGCCATTTTCCGATGTTCCTATTTCGATTCCTTGCATTTGAATAATGCGAAAGCAAATAAATAACGTGACGGTCGCAAGTCGATTGATTAGAATAGTTCACTGATCGGACTAATACAAAAATAATAGATCTTAATGTAATAGTTCAATTTTAGGGTTTAAATTTTTTGAAATCTTCGTTCAACAACTAATTTTGTTTTGAAATCAATCTTCATTATTGAATATGAATAAGCCAGAAAAATGTAGGGACCAATATTTGCTCATCACAATTCTAAAATTGATTTTATTTAGAATTCTGTTGAGAAAATGTTCATTTATCATAAATTTCAACTATTAAAATAGTTGTGCTAAAAAAATTTAAGTATTCAATAATCTTATCAAAAAAGTGGAAAGTGATTAAATCAAATAATTGATAAATAAATCTAAAGATGAAATTATAAATGATATAAAATTAAAAAAGCTTTACTTATGACTTGGGCGTTTTTCAATATTTGTGAGATTGTAGGGGAACATGGATGTTCCCCATATACACTTCTTATGCATTATACATTTCCACTATAAAATTTAATAGTAATAAGACTACTGTTTACACCTAAATTGTACATGATCATTATACAGTAGTGTGTTTTCGAGTTTTCTCGATTGTTCATCAATGAAATTGCGCTTTGGTTATCAACAAACAACATTGTGGAAATTTTGCCTGCGGGTATAAAATCCTTGGCAAGCCCACTGATATATATAGCTTCGGTAAGGGCTTGTGCTGCTGCTAAATATTCTGCTTCACACGAGCTCAATGCGACGACTGACTGCTTCTTCGAACCCCACGACACGAGATTCCTGCCGTGAAAGACTGCATAGCCGCTCGTGCTCTTTCTATCCGCACTTGCTGCAAAGTCTGCGTCGCTGTACACAAAAATCGAGTCCTGAGAATTCCTGGAGTAAGTAAGACCTAAATTCTTGGTGAGTTTGAGGTACCTGAGAATTCTTTTTCCTGCGGTCCACAAATCGTCCGTTGGGCAGTCTAGGAACCTGCTGAGGTAGGAAACAGCAAAAGTTATGTCAGGGCGACTAATCAGCGATACATAGAGTAGACCGCCAATTAATTCGCGATATGGGACATTAACTGTTTCTGCATTTGGATTTTCTCGGAATTTATGTTCCATTGGAGTAGTGACCGTTCGGCATTCAGTAAGATTAAACTTCTCAAGCATTTTATCAATTGATTTTTGTTGAGAAATTTTCACGAAATCTTTCCCATATTGCAAGCTGAATCCAAGAAACTCTTCCGGTTCTCCAATAATTTTAGCAGAAAATTCCCTTACCAATCCAGCGATTATTTCTTTATTTTCTCCAGCAGTTATGATGTCATCAACAAAAATCAGTAACCAAACCTTTTCGTTTACATAAAGGCAGGCATCGTGAAGTGATCTTCTCAAATTATACCGTTCGATAAATTTATGAAACGTTTTATTCCAACGCTTAGGTGCTTCACGCAGCCCGTAGAGTGGCCGATTCAACTTCATTATCTGATCCGACTGCACTCCATCTGGGGGAAAAATATATACGTCCATGTCTTCCTGATCATCACTCTGCAAAAACGCCGTCGGGACATCCAGCTGAGTAACTGGCCAACCTCGAGAAACAGCAAAAGACAAGAAGGTTCTAACTGTAGGCATCCGAGCAACAGGACTGTAGGTGTTTTCGGCTTCTTGCTCCTGAAAGCCTCTCGCGACCAAGCGCGCTTTCGCAGTCCCATCAGCCTTCCGTTTGAACACCCATTTCGTCTCGATTGGTGTTTTTCCTTTCGGTAATACAGCAGGAGACCATGTTTTAAATTTAGAATGCGCCTCTAATTCATTAGCTATAGCCTTGCGCCAAATTTCTTCTTTCATCGCTGCCTTGAAACTATTAGGTACGTCCGTACAGAGACAGTAGGCACTATGTAGCTCATAGTCTTTAAATTTCTCAGGTGGTTTAACATTTCGCCCGCTTCTTGTACTCATTACGCCTTGATTCGAAGATGGATTATTCTGGTCGACTTTTTCTTCCTCTTCATCTCCTGTATGGTATTCGCTGTCACTGTCTGGATTTTTCTTCCTATGTGTAGGTTTAGATCTTTTCTTAGGAGTTTTCTTTTCTGGTGTTTTCACCGCTTCGATTTCCTTATCTCCTTCAAAATTCTCATTATCGTCCTGATATACTATTTTAGGATATTCATTATAAACAAAATCGTTTTCATCAAAGCGCACATCACGGGACGCTATTATTTTCTTCGTCTCTGGACAGAAAAGGCGATATCCATTGTCCTGATATCCGACGAAGCGAGTTACAATTGCTCTGTCTTCAAATTTACCTCGTTTAGGTAGGATGGTAACCCATACTTTTGATCCAAAAACACGTAGACGTTTGAGATCAACTTTACCATTGAAAATTTCTACGGGAATCTTTCCATCTATCGCTGATGAGGGTGATCGGTTCAAAGCATATGCTGCTGTTCTTATAGCCTCACCCCATAGCTCTTTAGGTAACTTCGTTTCATTCAACAATGCTCTCGTTTTGTCCTGCAGGGTACGATTCATCCTTTCTACTGCTCCGTTCATTTGACTAGAGTAAGCCATGGTGAGCTGCAATTTAATTCCATGGTCAGCACAGAATTTCTTCAGGTGATTGTTTGAAAATTCTCCTCCCCCGTCTGTTCTTATGTTGCAAACCTTAATCTGTTTCTCATTTTCCATTCTCTTCACATATTTTATCAAGTTTTCTGTAGCTTCGGATTTCGATTTTAAAAGGTAAACAACACAGTGATGAGAGAAGTCATCCAACACAACCTGAAAAAATCTTTCACCGCTGTATGTTGGTGTCTTGACCGGACCTGCGAGGTCACTGTATATTAATTCGCCGATTCTACACGATCTAGGCTCATTAGTGCTTCGAAATGGAACGCGGGTCGCTTTTCCACTCATACATGCGGAGCAAATGTTTCTACTAACAGGCAAGTTCATTGATTTTAGTGCATACCTGTTTAAATGAGCGAGGCGACGGTGCCACAGGTTTCCGGAACATTTACTAATTTTGGGTACTCCATTTGCTGAACTACATTCATCTGAAGCGACTTGGTTGAAGTCAACACAGTACAAATTTCCGACAGCACTACATTGAATGCGAATGTTTTTATCTTTGTTGTAGAGTTCGGCTTTACCATGAGAAAACATTACAGTGAATCCATTTTCATTTATTAATTTCACTGACAATAAATTATGTACGAGACCAGGAACAATCAACACAGGAATCTTGATAATGTTTTTGTTTACATTCTGACATTGAACGCGAAGAACTCCCTGAAGGTGCGCTGCTATCGTTTCTCCGTTTGCTATTCTTATATTTACTGGCTCTGGTAGCTGGCGGACACATTCCATGTCTCGAGCGAGCTCTTCTTTACACAAATGCAAGCTGCAGCCACTATCGATTACGAATCTGTATCTCGACTGATTGATTCCAAGAGACGAATCGATATTCAGAGCTACAAACGATATCTCGTTTTCAGAATGCGAGTTCTGTACCTGCAGGTTTGCCGAGCCGGAAAAATGGCCGGATGAATTTCCTTGTTGCGGGTGGCCCCAATTTCCTTGTTGTGGGTGGCCCCAACGTCTTCCGCCGCGATGACGATAATTTCGACCGCGAGAACTTCGTCTCCAACCGCTTCCTCGATTACGATAATTCTGCGAATAAAAGGCCGATTGATCAAAACCATTTGACTCACCGTTCTGATTGTCACTTTTCATTTTTATTTCAGCATCCAGTAATTTGTTTTTAATAAACGTCATGGTGAGTTCATCCTTCATAGTTTCTATGGCATTAACGGTTGCAGAGTATTCTTCGGGTAGAGAGAACAAGATATGGCAGATTTTATCAGTTTCATCTAACTTGCTTCCCATCGATATTAGCTCAGCGAAAATTGTCTCCATTTTGTTAAAGTGATCCTGAAGGTCATCTTCCATACGGCATCTCATATTCCTCAATTTCTTTATAACCATGAACCGAGCCGAGGTACTTTTCCGTTCGAATACTTCGCTTAATTTTGAAAGCATGTCCTTGGCGGTTTTCTCTTCTTTGATGTATCCAATATGCCGATCTGTGATACTTTGAAGAATAATTGACCTTGCAATCGCATCGTGTTCTAGGAACGTCTTCAATTCTGCGCGGTCCGTCGGCTTTTCCTCCTCTACAACGTATTTTGTTTTCTTTTCCTCCATGATTGTAAGGACGCGAAACTTCCAGTTTCCGAAATTTTCAGAGGATAACTGGGGATATAACTGCATGAGAGCAGCGGCAGCTGCATGCGTGTTCGCCATTTTTACTGTTCAACAGGTGGTTTTCTTTCCAACACAAGACGCGACCGACACAAAACGTTAGACGACCGAAATTCCGCGACGTTATATACGTTACTACGCACTACATAAAATCTTTACCCGAATCCGACTTTCAATCATTGCTGTGACTGGGCTTTCCATAACCTGTTTAAAACACTTCGATAGCAAATACTATCTATCTTTCTTTCATTCTTCCAACGAGTCAAAAACGTTTTAATTGTTCAACAACATATTCTCTGCAAGAAATCCGGGCCAATTAAGGGAAATATGAATGAAGGTTCATATGAATTTAGGGGGCTGTTTTAAGGAAGAACGCACTCCTTTATTACGTTATGAAGTAAGTTCTTACCAAATAGTCCCAAAATTGTTGAGGAGGTGTTTTATACCTTCACCATGAAAAAATTTACAAACGTATGTATAAAATGGATAAGAGGGCGAATACGTTTCTGTTGGGTTTTCAATAAATTCGGATAGACATAGAAATAATAGTAGGTAATGCTATTTGTTGGATCAGTTGCTTACTTGTTTCAAACATCGAATGGGAGTGAAGGTTATTGAAGGGGCATTTAGGTTAGGGCCCCATCCTGCGTCTGATATTAGAATTGAGAACAAAATTACTTTGCGGTCGGCAAGATCAGGGCTTCCGTTTTGCATTGCGGCTCGACCAGCATGAAGAAACAGTTTGGCAGAGGCGTCTGAATTAGCGACACCAATTTTCAAATTATTATAAGACGTGGTGGAGGATCGTGAACCGTTACCATACAGGATGCCTCTAATGGAGAATGATTCAAGGTTGTAGCCCTGACAATCGCCCTTAATAATGATTCAAGAGAAATGTAAAAAAAAAAAAAAAAAAAAAGTAAGTTTATATACATGTAAGTGCTGGATAAAATTAATTTTATAAATCTTTTATTTATTTTTTATGAATAATGGCAATTAGTATAACTGTTGTACAGAACAAGGTACTGTTTGCCACTATTATGTTATAGTGGCGCAGTAAGTGTAAGAAATTATTCAAACAAAAATGTCTTGTATATATATATATATATATATATATATATATATTAGGGCTTATTGTGTTGAAGTCAGATCTTGGATGTGCCTTGGCCGCGACAATCGTTGATGGGATGGGCGTTCAAATCCAGTCGTTACGAGCTAGTTTGAATGGAGCATGTTGGAATTCAGAAAGTTAGTCATTGTCATGTTAAGAAGGTCGGTGGGGAATTCAAATTTGAAATCATTATATATTGTTTCATTGCGCACGAACGGCGGTGTGTTCAGCACCGTTCGTTATATGGTTCTGTTCTGTTGACCTTCAAGTCTCCGAAATTGGGATTTTGAACATATCCCCCAAACAGGGAGACCATATACCCATATGGACGTATCAGAACTTAATACATCAGCACCTTGTTGAAAAGGCTGAGATTTGGTTTCGCAAAAAGAGTTCTTAGTTAATTTGTTCGGGATTTTCGGCATTGAAGAAGATTCGTAACGTGATCTGCAAAGGCAAGAGAAGAATCAAGATAACAATGTGGTTTTTTGTCAGGAATAGGTTGATCTTTGTATTGAAGGATTGGTTCAGCAAAACCCGGTATTTGTAGGTAACTGTAGAAGATTTGGTTGGGTTTATTTTTAATCGCCATTTGTTTCATCATTTCCCAGTTCCTCAATAAACTGTTGAAGCTTTCTGTGAGCGCTGTCCTCGGGTTTGCCTCTAACCGCGTAAACCAAGTCGTCGGCATATAATGCGGAAAAGTTAGGTTCAACAGGGAGTGGTATGTCGTAGCAATATACAATATATAGGTAGGGGCCAAGCACGCTCCCTTGCGGCACAGACGCGCGAACGGCTCTGGTTGTGGATAATTTATTGATTCTGTACACAACAAAGCTCTTTTCGGACAAGTAATTCTCAATGAACGTGTACAAGTTGTATGGGAGACGGAAACTTAGCTCTTGTTTGTGGCACACGATCGAACGCTTGTCCTGCATCAAACTAGGCAGCCCTGCATATCTCTCTTCTATGATAACATTTTTTTAATGAAAACCAATTTTATGAATCTATGTTATGTACCTTAATGGTATTTTATATTTATTAGAATATAACATTCATGCATTCTGTGGACTTCATTGTTCCTACAAAGGTCATTACAGCTAATACTATGTAGCTATCGATAATTTGAGATGGTAGTTATTGCCAAACGTACATTATAATGGGTGAAAATTTTAAAAATTTAGGATTTTTATGAATTTTGCCACATCTTTAATGTGATTTTAATAGCAGCACATTAACCGCAGGAAAACCGCACATTGATCTAAGGAGAAATATTTTTAAACTTGTGTTGACGAGCCTGCGACATCAATCAGATTAAAAAAAAAAAAAAAAAAGAGTAGGTGCTTGTACCTACCGGCTATGTTCATTGGTATGCAGAATGTTTAGAGTAGAGTTTGAACTGAGGAGTATTTATTAATTTCATTGTTTCGTGATTAACGGAATCGTTTTCCAAGTCATTTTTGGTGAGTTCCTACCGTTTTTTTTTTAAATAAGATAATTACTCATAGTTGTTGTAAAAGAGGTAGGCAATGTAGAGACATCACTTAAAACCAGAGGGAATTCAATTTAAGTCTCCATATCTCGAAACATGAGAAGCATTGTGGAATCTTATATTCAGTTGATGGCATCTTTTTTGTGGAATTCCTTGATTTTTGTTATTCGATAGACACTCCAAATACCTCCAAAAACTCAGCAGTAGAAAATTGCACACACACCTAAAAGAAACTATGTTAATGTTCAGTGTACAGTACGGGTGACGTTTGAATTCTTTACTTGAATTGTCTATGCAAAGAAAAAGAGAGCGAACAACGATCCGTGGCAATTGAAATGAAAAACCTCGTTAAGGCTTTTGCGAAGTCAGCACACTTTCATTGAGGCATAGGAATAGGGTTGGCAGACGTACATCATATTATAGTAAGTAACGTTCTATATTTTGGGCCGATGTACTATACAAAACAACGTGTAATATAAAGTAAACAAAAATGTACTATATTTTTACCGAAATTGAGGGAAGCTTTGATAGATCTTGCTTCATCGTTTGGCCGTTCATTTTCACCATTTCATTAAAATTGTTCTTACCATTCCTATTCAACTTTATTGCAATTTATTTTGCAGTACCTTATTTTTCGATCCTAAACATTTAATACTCTTCACTTTACTTCATTCATGGTTCTCTTAAAATTATATCATTGCCATTATACCAATTTTTTTGTAATTTGTTGTGCGTAGCGATATTATATGTGTGCTTCCTAGGTATTCCATGTACTCGTAGTTTGTGCCTTCATTACTTTTCCCTAACCATGCTGTCACATTTGAAATTCTTCTGCTGGAATTATCACTGCTACTATTGATTTCTTAATTTTTTGTTCATTTGCCAAATAAAATATCTACTTTTGTAAAGCGTACAGTAGTTTTTTATGATGTGCCTACTATATGATTCCAGTATCAGGGTCATAATCTACCTACTATATTTTCCGACAACCCTAATAGAGAACTACTATGTGGACAGGAGTGTTCTCTGACTCGAGATCTCATTTCCTTTGGATCGTATTCCGATGAGGAACGGATAAGAGAGGACGAAATATCTAGCGATGAAGAGGTACAATGAATCGCTCAACGTGGTCGGAGGGTGTGAATGGAACTGACTCCTACAATAGTACGGTAGGTAACTAATCTAGGTCATGGAACCTGATGGTGGAACTGGGACAAAGGGCCTACGGTTCACTCCCACCCTCGACCTTGGCTCTTATTTACGATCAAGGTCCATGAATGTAGATTGAAAGGGTCATCGGAGGCCCCAACTGCCGTGTTGAACTAAAGATTAGTGGCATCCAATTGGCACCGCAATAGGAATTATAGGAGAAGTTATTTCTATAAAATCGGAAAGTTAACCTTAGAACAGCACAGCTGATTATCTATCTAGATCCTAATCAGTGGGGTGTATTTATAACACCCCAAATTTTCAAAGTTCACCAATATATTTTTTTCGCATCTATAATTATTGCATTTGTTTCATCACCTCTATTATAATTTACGATAAGGAGAACATACAAAAACACTCCTATGAAATAAGTAAATGTATACATTTCAATACAAAATATACATCAGTTTTTTAAATGTAGATTCTTAAAAGCTGACTTGGAAAAAAAAAAACTTGAAAAATTTTGACTTACTTTTTTAAAGATTTGTTTTGTATAATTTAGAATCGTAGGGTTCATTGCACACTTTACATAAAGAATCAAATTGAAATTTTCATTATTTGCAAGTTGACAGCCTTCAACAAAACAGGTCCGGTGGTAAGTACACATGGGAAGTTTTGTCTTCCTGTATTTACTTTTGTCGCAAAATGAACACTTGGCATAATTTTCTGGTAACTGAGAGGGATTATTGGTGCCATTAGTATCGTTCCGCTTCACCATTTTGCCAAACAAAAAGGCAAATAAAGCGGATTTACAAAACTTGGGAAAACGCAAATGTTAACTGCTCATTGGGGTGTTAAACCCCCCGCATGACTTTGATGACTTTGACAAACTCCCTAAACGAAAGCTAATGAATTACTGAACATTTTTCCATTGCTGCCGTTGCTGAGGAGGGTTTTTGTTTCATTATTGGCATTACGCGTCGTCATTTTGCTAAAAAAGGCAAAATACGGGATTACTAAACTCAGGGAAAAAGATAAGCGACAGCTGCACAGTGGGGTGTTGAACACCCCCACATAACTTTGACAAACGATCCAAACGAAAGCCTATGAATTACTGACATATTTTCGGTGCTGCAGGGGAGGAGGATAGTTGGGATCATTTACAAGGAGGCGTTGAAGGCGGAGAGGTCTACCCAAAGTTCACCACGTGTCCCAACATGCCGTGGGGTACCAAACACCCACTGAGGTGTTCCAGGGTTAAGTCATACTTAATGATATCTGGATAGAGATTATAAATATTCAGTGGATTGGAAATTATTTGAAACATTCAATCCAATTCGCTTCAGAAGAACAACTAAGTTGACATCCCTCTGAAGCTAGGCGATTTGCTGGATGATTTAATCGATGTAGGTATTTTTGATCTATTTACGGAATCTTCCCTTGTTAGATTTTACAATGTACCTAAGAGTAGTTCCTACTGTAATATGGTTGTTAAGAGGGGGGGGGGGGAGGGGATTAGTTCCACGTTTTACATTCATGTAAGCTTATAATGGAGGGGATACATAAAATTGAATCATGATTCTCATCAAAAATCATAATATAAACCAGGCATAGGGACGTCGCTGTGCAATACTCACCAATATATTTGTTTTGAGAGTTATTAGTGATTGTATCCTAATTAAATTAAATGGTGAAACTTTTCTTCTCAGCATGGTAAAAGTGCAATTACTCCATAAAAATTTCTGCAAAGTAAAAAAGATAAATAAAAATAATAATAAAATAAAAATAAAATAACATAAAATAAATAAAAATAAATGAAATGTAGAAAACATCTGATGAGTAGCGGGACCAGTAATAGAAATGAGAAAACTGATATAAATTGTATAGGTACTCGAAATAGAGGAAGTTCTCCCTATTCCTTAGTCAGAAAATCAATTTGCGATTCACAATCATGTTGATGGAATTTTTCAAATTAAAACCCTCAAGTAAGCCACAAACGGTTGGACGTGATGCTGTAAAACTAATACTTTATTGAAAGCTTTTGACATATTGATATTTGAACATATTAACCCTCAATATCAACCCATCGGATTAACTAAAATGACAAGCACATCCTTGGAGGTAATGTGATTTTTAATCCAACATCTTTAAGCTTCAATCCAATATTCGGAATCAATGCAGATTAAAACGTGAACCAAACAAATCAAAATTACATGGTTTGGAAGAATGAGGAACAAATTTAATTTCATGGATCGTTATGGGATTTTCTCAAATATATAGGTTAAATGGCCGTTGGGGGTGGGATATGTAGGTTGTAGGGGTGGATTCAACCCTCAACTTGTGCGGGGATGAAAATTCCATCCCCTCTCAGTATACGGCCGGCTTCGGTGCAGTGAGTTTCGTAGCGCTGCAGCATTTTCTAGGTAAGATAGCTAAAGTTATCGTTCAAAGCTTACATTTTTCTTTTTTTTTACTAACTATGAATTAATAAATCATACTCGTATAAGAAATTGGTGTATTAAATTGAAATACAAGCGAAATGAATAGCACGTACTCTCATAAATATAATAAGTGAATTTGAAGTTGGGCATCTACGTGATATTTAAAAACGTGCCTGATGCCAATATAGCTTGCTTTATAAAAAAAACTACTGTAGTATCTTAAAAAAAAAAAAAATAAAAAAAAAAAAATAAAAAAATAAAACTTCTTTTTGGGATTGGTACTCTTGAAAAACATCTCAACATTTTTGTTTTCCAAAGCTTTTTTGCAACGGAGTTTGTAATTGAATCCAGAAAGATTTGCTGCATAACATAGCAGGCGTGCGGACGTCATTAGTGGTAATGCTTTATTATGCCTGGAAATTCGAGATATTGGTTAATTATCAGTAACAAGTAAAAAATTAGTTCCATAAAGATAGTAATAGAAATTTAAAACTCCAAAAATTATGGCAAGTGCCTTTCGATCCAATTGACTATAATTTTGTTCAGACTCGGATAGTGAACGTGAAGGATATGCGTTCCGGTCTTTCGACTCCTTGGATAACATGACAAAGAACTGCTGCTAATCCAGAAGGGCTTGCATCTGTCGTGAGAACCAACGGTAGTTAAGGGTCGAATGGTACAAGTATCCTGTCACCACAATGTTCTGCTTTGATTCAGAGGTATGCTATTTCGCTTTTGGATTTCCACATTCATTTGACTCCTTTCTTCAGAAGTACTTGTAGCGGATATGAGAGACTCCTGCGTCCGGAATAACTTGGGTATAATATGAGACAAGTCCTAAAGAAGCGTTTCACTTCTTCTACATTCGAAGGACGTTGCATTTGCTGAATGGCTTGAATTTTCTTCGGGCTTTTACTGATCTTGTTGAATTGCATGTCTTCCTAAATATTCAACCTTTTCCTGGAAAAAAATAGCACTTTCGCTTGTTGACGTGGAGGTTGAAATCTGAAAGTCTTTGAAGACATGCTAGGAGATTATTCGCACACTCTTCCATTGTAGTACCGTGACATATAATGTCGTCGAAATATACCTCAGTCTTTGGTAACCCTTTCAAGATTTGAGAAAGGATTCTGTTGAACTCGGAAGGGGCAGTTCGATTCCGAAACTTAAACGGTTGACTTTCTAGGTTCCCTCGATGAGTTGACATGGTCTGGATTAAGGTGGCTTCTTCATCAACTGCAAGGTGAAGGTACGCTTGTTGAGTTCAAGTTTACAGAAGAAAGCTGAGTTCCGTAAACTGTCAATCACATCCTCTATCTTTCTGATAGGATGATTAGCATGGACTTTACGATCACTGACCCCAATTTCGTAGTGTGCGCGGAGACGAACGCTGCCATTTGGCTTCGGGACCAGAGGTGATCCTCAATCCCTGCATGTTACAGGCGTGATGATATTATCTGCCTCAAGTGAGTCCAACTTTTTATTCACTCGGTCGAGCAGTGCATTCATTCCATTCTCTACTGAATACGGGTTTGGCTCCTTTTCAAAGTTGTAACGAAATTTTGAATCCTAGTACACACAAAACTTTTCCTTCGAAAATCGGGGCAAATTTTTGAAAAATTTCATCGAGTGACTTGAGTGGTTGAATTTGTGCAATATGTGTTTGGTTCATATCAGCATCCCATCCTCTTTTTGCAACTCGATACCCAAACCTCTGATCCATTGTCGTCCTAAAGGTGCTTCATCTCCAGTTGGAACAACGTGTAGTTCTCCTTTCATCAGGTGTTTTATGTATGAAATGTCTATAGTCACATTAAAATTCCCCTTGGGTTTTATAAAGTTTCCCAAGTAGGATCAAAATGCTAGGTTTGAAGGTTGTAATGGAATATGTAAATTCAAATGTTCAAATTTGTCTTTTGGAAGTAGGTACGGTAATTTTGCACCACTATCTACTTTGAAGCGATGAGGTTTTCCATTAAGATTAACCGAAATTATGTATTTGTCTGAATCCTGTCCTATTTCAAACAAATCAACAACATCGCATGATTGATTGATTGTATCAACCTTGTTTACAACATAGTCAGTAGAATCATTGTCACAAAATTTGTTAGCTATATTATATTTGCCATCAATGTGGCTATACAAACTCTTGAAATATGACCTACATAGTTTTCAGAAGCAGTGTGATTGTCGTCACCACATCTAAAGCATAACTTTTCTATTCCTAAAGCTTTAAAGTCAATTTACCGTTGATGTGAACGAAATTTACGAGGATATGTGGTTGAGGAACGACTGTTAGATCTCTGGCGTGAATGACATCGTCTGGATACACAATACTCTCGTAAATAGGTAGATGGTCTCCAGTACCATTTAAACGTGAACTTGAAGCTATTGGTTGTACTTGAGCTTGGAATTGAGTAGAAACTCAAAAGTTGTGTGTGTTGTTCCTTGTTCGATTAGAGCAGTGAATTGATTTGCATTCATTGTTCTTAATGGTTGAGAAAGAATGTTGTGATGAATTTTCTGATGTATAAATTAATTTTACCAGTCTCCAACTGAAATGGCCTTTAGATTATAAATTGAAATTATGCACGTGTATTTTCGTGAGTTGAACTCGAATCATATTATTGTTGTGTATAGTATATAGTGGAGTCATTACACACACCAATACATACTTATAACAGATTCCAAAATATCATGTGGGATTCTCCTATTCAAGAGATTTATTAGCTTATCACGGACACAATATGACAGTTCTGTTTTTTAACGTAGATTACGTTTTTACGGAGACCTTCTTGCCAATGCTGTCATCCAACAACGACAAGAAAAACGGACAAGTAATAACGACATTTACAAAAAGGCTAGTGTAATCGCTACCTTGTGATCTAATTTCTTTGCTATTCAACCTATGGAGCTAAAATTTGAAATGGAGGTGAAAAAAGAGTACAACGCTCATCAATTAAAAAAAGTCTTTCTGAAGCTTTCAAGATAGCCACGCCTGAAAGACTAGTGATAGAGGATCCGAATGGTAACACTATGTCTTCTAACTCTACTTTGTAATCACGTTTTGAGAACGACTTGAGCCAGTTGGTGGAATGGACGTGTTTTATTTACTCAGTTACAGTATATATGATTGTCCGAAGTGTTTCTCATCAAAAGGCTCTCAGAATCATCAAGAAAATCATTATAGGCCATCGAGTAGTGAGGAGTAGGTAGAAGTTAGAGGTGAGATAGGAGGTAGAGGCGAGCACTTTTAATGGTCCGGTAGCATTTAAATTTAGGGTGACTTCCTAGACCTGTAACTAAATTGGACTGTAAGTTAGTATAGATCATAGATTGACAGATCAATAGGTATGATTTGTAACCAAAATTGTTAAACTAAGTAGAAAAAAGTAGAAATTTAGATACCAGAACAATAATGATAGATCACATATAAAATTTTAAATAATTATTCTTAATCAAATCATCATGTATTTTTATTTTATAATAATATTCTTACTAACCGTTCGTCCGAACCCATGATGACGGTCCTGAATGCTGTGAGTCACTTTTTTCGTCTTGAAAAATGGTGCGGATGCCACTAATCTTCTGCCCACGTCAGTCAATTTAGTTTCCTTTCTTGTCTGTTCTATCGTTTGTAAAAGAGGCCCTTTTCCTTTGTTACACATCTCTCATGACCCTAGCAGAAGGATAATATCATTTCATTGGAGTACAACCCATAAGTTGTTCGCGATAAATAGGCTGTTTTAAAATGCATCTTACTTTGTTATTTTAATTTTAAATTGTTGGTGTCCGCAATGAGAAAAATGGGGGAAAACAATTAAAAACGGGTCTTCCCCTCTTAGGTATTTTGAATGCTTTGCCTTATAATTCATTAAATTCATTAATCTTAATGGCTGATTTTTGGTAGTACCATACTCTTGTGTAGGTATAGAAATCCAACCTCAAAAAATTTGTATGTAGTTCAGAAGGCTGTAATAGGGAGATGAAAGTGAAGAGAGAGAGAGAGAGAGAGAGAGAGAGAGAGAGAGAGAGAGAGAGAGAGAGAGAGAGAGAGAGAGAGAGAGAGAGAGAGAGAGAGAGAGAGAGAGAGAGAGAGAGAGAGAGAGAGAGAGAGAGAGAGAGAGAGAGAGAGAAGAGAGAGAGAGAGAGAGAGAGAGAGAGAGAGAGAGAGAGAGAGAGAGAGAGAGAGAACGTTTGAACGTTTCATAAACAAAAATTACGGTAAAATTAAACTTTTTTTTCCTCATAGATCTTAAATGAATTCATCACAACATGCAATATTGATTATTCCCTGAATTATTACTAGATATCGATGACATTCTTAGAGAATAAGGGAAAGCCAGTTAACCAAGTGGATTACATAACATTGGAATTGCAACCATTGTATGAAAAAAGTTCAGCATTTTTTCGTCAATTTGTTTTAAATTGCACGACTTTGGTCTAGATTTTAGTGATGTTAGGTGTACGGAAAATGAATAGTCGCAAACTCTCGAACATTTAAGCTTGGACCTCGTGGACTTCCCGCTGGCAATCTCTCTGAAAGCCGTTCACGCGAACAGTACCTTTACTGTCGATGGCCGTTAAAGGCCCATTCGATAGGGAAAAGGTGATGGTCTCGAGCCCATTATTGGCGGTTTAGGAAGCGAGTTTTTCTCCGAGCTATATTGCTTCCGTTGGCACGCAACCGTTTTCCAAGTTTTCCTTTTTCTCCATAGCTTTTTTGCCTGAAGTAATATTTTATGTATGGCGAATGCTGCTCGTGTTGTACGGCTTCGAAGCCGTGTGGCGTGGACTATGGTATCGGTTTCAGGATTTGTTGGGTTTTCGTGGTGATGTATCACCCTTTATGTCTTTCCTTCTTTCTCGGAACCGTATTATTACTTCTTTAACAAACTGAACGGGCAATAAATAGGTATTGACGATTCTGAACGCATTGTAGGTATGTCTATACCAAAATTATACGTGGGTAGTTACCTAAGTTTGGCAACTAAATATCTAGATATCCAAGATATCTGGTCAACAGATATTGACTACTGCCATTGGAAGGGGGGGGGGGGGGGGGGGGGTGAGCAGCAGTGGCCGAATCCAGAAAAAGGATGCCATCTCACTAAGTACTTTCTACGTACAGTAAATACCTACAGTAATAGCCCGGTTGAGAAAAAGACTCAACGCGAGTTTCAAAATGAGGTATGCATTTGAAAAGGTTCCACTGCAGGAAAGCTCATAAGTGTGGCTGTAGTTCTCGGCTACCACAGATCTGGGCATTTTGTTATCACCGATCGCTTTCCTTCCTGACTATGACTTCTCATTGTAAGTAGGGTTTGTTAAAAGTTACAAATCAGAGTCTGAACACATATAATTAGCACTATAAATTGAAAAAAAAAAAAAAAAAAAAAATTGCACTGTGCAAGTGACGTTGTTGTTACTTAGCATTAGATTCTTGAAAAAAAGCACATAGTATACAAGTTTAACTTGTTTCATTAAGTAGGTACCTAGAAGGCGTTTCTGGGAAGTAGGCTTATATCTTAGCTCACCGGGTTTAATCACCATTTTAAGCTCATCGCAAGCGTTACACAGGGTTTCCTCCTTCTAATGAGCCGAGATAAACTTCTTCCTCATTAAAGCAATTTCCTAGCTCGAGATTAATCGTAAGACCTAAAAGCAAAGCAGTCTTTTTTTTCCTTTCTAGCAAATGCAAAACCCAATGTCTCTTACCTAATCTTACATTTACAGAGGGTATATTTTCGACTTGACTTTTAAACAAATATAATTTTTAAAGATTTCAAACTCCAATATATCGACGTAGACGATTTCGAGTAGGCAGCAATTTCTAGGAGTATGTATGGAATGAATTATGATTGGATGAGATAGCTATTTAGGTGGAAGGTAGGGAACCTATTTTGGCTCGAAATCACAATAACATTCTGGAATACTTAGTTGTCAGTGAGATCAGCTATATAGCTACCGATGCAGCTATATTTTGATACTTTCATTGTTACATTACATTCATTTTATTAGTATTAGCTACCCACGGAAGTTGTGCATCTTAGCTAAGTTGACGTGAAACGTTTATTTTATCCTCTAGAACTCAGTGTTTGTGGTAGCTGCTATAGTTGGTTTGTTTGAAGGGAAGGAGGAAATTGAAGCCAGATAGCCAGGATTAATGATCTAGCTGGTGTATCACAATTTATCTCTCAAGGCAGAGTCAGTTAATTAAACCTTCAGTGGGCGAACTTTCGAACCCAGACCAGCCTACCTTCTTGTTTGTAGCCATTTGCAACAACATTGGATTTTGTGTGTCCATCTGAGTTGTATTTCATACTTCATATTGAAGTGTATCAAACCCGATTTGCAAGGTATTTCTCAAAACTAGTTATGGAATATACAGATATTACGTCATAGAATGTGTCAAGTTTTACTCACATATTAACTGAATTATCTGATGCAAGGAAATCATCATAAATGTTGGCATCTACAAATTCGAATTCCATAGTTAACATTTCACTATTCTAAGTTGGATTAAAAATAAAAACTCAAAATTATTACTCAACGGTTTATTGTTTCTGGTATCAACCTGCGCTGATCCCCGGTAAGTGGATTGATTGCCCTTCCCCCACCCAGCAATTGAATATATAGACATGCCCTTGTGTTATTGCAATACCTTCCATTTAAAATAATAGGGGGGGGGGGGGGATTCTATGGCTGTATTGCAAAACGTCATCAAAATTGTATGAAAATTTAGAGTGATGGGTTTTTTATGATTCACAATTTGAGGAAGGAATGGAGGTTATAAAGATTTAAGTATACTCAGATAAATCAGTGTGCAAGGCTTCTAAACATCTCGATTTCTAAGTAATAAGTGATTAATTTCCCTATTTAGATATGTTTGAGAAACTGTAACAACTATTGTATAATAGATCTAGTCGAAAGTCATTTTACAGCTTATATATGTCAGTACAACCACGAAGTACTTGAAATTTCAACATGCTGTAAGTACTCATCGTTGTTGTATAAACTTCTTCGAGTTCACCACTTCGATTCTTTATTGGTTCTATTTCAAACTTACGATTGTAAACAATATTTATCAATATTTCAAACTTACGATTGTAAAAATGTTTTATCAATATTTCTTGTTTCATTCAATGTGGTAAGATATTTCAAGAGGATGAGTAGTTTGGTTCGGATCGTAGGAGGATTCTATAGACCATTGAGAGGTGTTGATACCTAGGATGAGGTGCCAATTGGTTATATGAGTATTGAGAAAATAAGCCAATATGAATTATAAGTAATTCTCTTGAAGGCGCAGAGTGTTTTGAGCATCAAACATGGCCAAAATATGTATCAAGTAGAGCGCCGAGACAACTGCTGATGTGGGAGCGTGCAATTTCATGGGAAACTAGTAAATGCATAACCCTCAGAATCCCGGGAAAATGCGTTAAAACTCTGTGAAAATGGTGAAGTTATTAATTTGATTGGAGAAGATCGCTAAATAAACCAAATGACACAAATACAAACATCCCCAACTAAAATTGGCCAAGGATTACGGAATGAAATAATTTCGTTGAATTATCCATAAAATTTGACACAAATCGAACCATTAGTTCGCGAGAAACTAATATATTAACTTCTGTTATACGCATGCGCAGAAAAGACTACTAATCTGCTACTTAAGAATTTTTATTAGAGACCATTTCGGGTTCAAAAACTGCGAAATTTCTGAACATTTCACGCGAGGAGCAAGGATCACTGAAGAAAAGAATAGAAAAACTGGCAGGTACAGAACTGAAATTGGTGGGAGAGGAAATTAAGTGTACATGTTGATTTTAAAGCAAACAAATTAAACTCAGAAACTAAAACAGTCATACCTTTTAATCCTTGAGTCATTGGTTAACAATAAGTTCTATGTACCTACATTGTTCTGCTGAATTCACGCTTACGGACTTCCACTATTTCGACGCTAACACTGAACTGTGCGAAATTATGTTGTACCGGGAAACTCGGTAAATGTGAAGAGCGCTTTAGGTCCACCGAATGTGGGGGTTGGGCGGCATATTATGATCGGTCACCCGTAAAATCTAGTTATTTACAATCCACTGAACGTGTATATTCTGCTATTGCGATTCCATGGATCTGACACTTGGGACTGTCGCTGGAGTTCACTGGCGGGCGATGATAAGTCATGAGAGGGTGTTGACGATTGGATACAAATTGAACGAGGCCGTTCCTCCCTTCCGGTCAACCCTCTCGCTAATGACCACTGCCCCAAATTGGACAGCTATACTTCTCTCATCGTCTATTCCATAATTTCAACTCCAACATCGTTAGGAGACGGGTTTCTATTGAACTAACTAATAATTATCTTCACTATTGCTTTTTAATAAATTATTATAACGTACCTATCTACGATGTAAATAAATATATATTGCTTACGGGTCTACCTTCAAGTGGAGGAAGCATTGTTTTCACTTTCGGGAGATGACATTTTTGTTCTTTAAAATCAAAACTTTCACTCGCGTTTTACTTTTTAGACCATTCTGAACAACTTTGGTAGCGTGTCTGTCTGTTTGTGTATGCTAGTGTGTCTGTCCGTGTGTCCGAAAATCCTTGCAACGCGCATAAATTCTAGAGTTTTCATCCTGTTTTGTTGAAATTTTTAGGTAATGTACGTGTTGGGCTATAGATGACCATCTATCAGTTTCATTTACCACAAATCAATACTCTACCCTACTCATGCGCAAACATGAATCCCATCAGACATCATTTCCTTAAGTTCTTTGTCCGATCTCGCTCAAATTTGGAGGATACCTAATCAACCCCTACCAATTTCATCACTCAGAAATTGATCTTAGTTTTCATTGCGCAAAGCCAACATCCATCAAGCATAATTTTCTAAAAAAAAAAAAAAAAAAAAAAAATAAAAAAAATAAATAAATAAATAAAAAAAATAAAAAATAAATAAATCTGAGAAATTTGGAAGGTTGTTGGGAAATGACGATTTGATTACCCCATTTGAGCTTCATCACGATCGTGTCATTAGTAACTGTGGTAGCATCCCTTGTAACAAGCATGACTTTTACGGTTTTCATCCGATTTCGATGGAATTTTTAGAGATTGTACTGCTTATACTGTGAATGGTCCTCAATGAACTCTATCGCTCTTGATTCACTGGGTAGTTTTCGCTCATGCGCACATGTCCTAATATCGCTAGCATAATTTTCCATTGCATAATTTACCCACTTTGGTCAAACTCCCAGGAACCCTTCAAGGATGCTTTCAAGATTATGAAACATTTTGATGATATATGCATTCATGTTACGTACAGCAGAAACTATGTGCTTTACCCAACTTGGCAAAAGTTCATATACGCTGTAACGTACGTTTACGGTACGTTACAATGAATTAACTCCATTTCCCGGTGAATGATTCAGTAAGTTATCGATAGCGTATACTAATGTACAGTAATACACATTTTTTGAGAATTTTCATAAAATATGAAGCTATTGCAATAGCTCTAAAATTTTTAAAAGGTAATTTTCCTGAATTTCATCCTTAGAAATACGTTTTGAGGCATTCTGATACGATTCCTGAGTGTGTATTTTCGTTCCAGACGGAAAATTTAAGTATTTCAACAGAAAGGACGGGTTCGATGGGCTTTTTGAGCACAATAAATTGGTAACATTTCATGTACATGTACTGAAAAAATTGCAATGGCAAAAAAGTTCAAATGTTACTAAATTTCTATTTCAACAGAATATTGATCAAAAGAAGTTCATCAATTACAAACTTGCATAAATCGTTCTGAAAAATTTACTCAACTATCATTAAAATAATGTGCTAAAAATCGATAAAAACTGAAAAAAAGAAGAAAAAACTCAAAATGTAATAGTGAAGTCAAACGTTATTTTAGAAAACGATTTTTTACCTTAACATATGATATTGGTCAATTTCTGAGCAAAGTGTTCCAATCTCAAATAATATAAAATATTTATAATGAAAAAAATTAAGAACATTCGCTCGTATGATCATGCTGCATGACTAGAACTTAGAATTATTCTATTACCACGTTCATTTGTAATACTAATCAGACACAATATTGTATTTCAGACTAATCATAACGGATTGTAAAGGACATGATCGTCCATGTAAATTGGCTGATATTTGTATTATTTTTGTAAGCGCACACTAGTGCAGCTGCAGGTTGGGTTGCTTCGTCGCATTGCAATGCATAAATGTCGATTTAAGCACATTAGTTGCGGGTAAAGGCTGTGGGTCGGGCCACAGGTCATCAGAAAAATGCGCTAGTTTCCCCCCTGCACTCAGTGTTTCGTCCAGCATAGATTCTTTTTCCGCATTGGACTGACGATGGATAATCCGGCTGGATATTGCACACAGCTGTAGGGGCGGATAGGTCCGATAGATTATAGCGGGCTGGCGGAGACATACGCTTAGCAAATTTTTCAATGAATTATCTCCGTCCCACCACCTTCCACCCCGTTGTAGTGTGCGCTTACCTTTACCCCTCAGTTTCCAAATGAAAGGACTTCCAACAGTTTTCTAAAAAAAAATCAATATGTTCACTATCCGCCTAAGATTGCATCCCTATTTCAAGGATTATAAGAGAAATAGGAATCCTCAGCGTGGGAAGACATGCTCTTTGAAGCGGGTGGGCCTTGAAATAGAATCTAATGCTCTTTACTCGGAGACGGTGGAATGGTAAGGTGGTTAGGTGGTGGGACGAGGGTTGAGGGTGGGAGAATTGATTCCCTTCGCCATCTGAAGTGGCGTGATAAGGAAAGCCGTCTGTCACTCCGCCAAGCCAATGCGGTCGCATCAATTCCGTCCTATAATGGATCTCTACCAGTATTGCCCATTACGATGAGTGCAGAATCTTCAACGAATT
Organism: Adelphocoris suturalis; assembly: GCA_030762985.1. Taxonomy (NCBI): domain Eukaryota; kingdom Metazoa; phylum Arthropoda; class Insecta; order Hemiptera; family Miridae; genus Adelphocoris; species Adelphocoris suturalis. Next base: position 105,768,842 of record CM061042.1, read on the forward strand.
TCAAGTTTCAAGACATTTTCCTTCATACTGTCGCATTCGATCTGCCAAAATAAATATCGCTCAAGAAAAGGGCTATTAGGTTTGTAATTTATTTGCATAATATACCTCCGAAACGAAGGGATTTCAGATTTTAGGCAGAAGGGACAAAAAATAAATAAATAAATAAAATAAAATAAAGAATACATAAAAAAGAAACCATAGGTAACCTAAAGCTAAAGTATTAGATAGCCAAACTACGCAGATAACTTCTCTACTTATAAACAATAAACCCCGTTCATAGTATTTATTATCGAAACTCGATAATTATATCTTTAATTGTGATTATAATTGATAATAATTATAACCGAGTTTTACACTATAAATCACGAGTTTTTAGTTTATTTGTTATGCTCGAGTTTATGTACTTATTTTCAAGGGTAAAACTAGTTCGTTGAAGTGTAAAACTCGGTTATAACGGAGTTGGGGAGATCTGCGAGACCATTCGATTCAGCGTGAAGAGATACGCAGAAACCGGTCCCGAAATCGTATTTTCCCAGGGGGTCTTTTTTCACGAAAACCCTCAATTTCATTAAAAAAAAAAAAAAAAAAAAAAAAAAAAAAAAAAAAAAAAAAAAAAAAAACCACGCTTTTCAACATAACAACCTGCTTTTCTCCCAAAATTAGCCAAGTAAAAGTAAAATTGACTAGACTGTTCAAAAGCTGACGGTTTGCGAAAGTTTTTCCAGTAGCAGGAGAGAAAATTCCGTTGGATTATCCATGCCGTCTAGCAGGTTAAAAGTTTTTCTAGTTTTCTAGCAGGTTAGTAGTTTTTCATTTTTGAACATTTTCTGACTTCAGGGTGGATTCCTGACTATGTTATTTGCACAATCTAGCAAGTTAGGTGGCCTATCCGAAAGAAAATTTAACGAGATCCTCAATTTATTGTTTACTCTAAAACTCAAGGTAGTTATGGCCATTTTAGTAACTTAAGGTCGAAAACACGAAAAAAAATCTTAAAAATTGAATAACTTGAAAACAAAGCGTAGCAATCTCTAGGAGGAACTTTCGATCGGAAATTAGTTGCAGAATACATGGGTGAAGTTTGGATATAACGAAAGATACCATGTATTTAAACACATAGAGAAAAGCGTCAAACTGTAGAATTCTTTTCAAATTCACTCCTTTATAATTTAGTAGGAATAACAATCGCGTTCCCAACGGAAGTCAAATTTTAATCTAAGTAGTACAAGGATCACATAAAACTGGAGAGAAGGCAGTTGGAGCAAGAGCCCAAACTCGCCACCGAGTGCCATCCTTCCCATCAAGACTGGCACAAATGAGTAAGCCCTCGCAAGAACCGCTTATCGCCAGCGTACTCTCGTTTCTCGACCGTTTCTATCATTTTCCTTAATTTTACGGTTTTGCTCAGCTACAGCTGTGTACAACTACAGTGGTAACTCACCCTTTCTATAGATATGCTTGGTGTTTCCGAAAACGTCTCTGTTAGGGACAAATAAGGCAAGAGTGTACAGCAATTGACTGTTATTGATCTCAAAACGGAGCACGTGGAAGCTTTTTTGGCATTTTTGTTACACGATTTTTGTGTGAAAAAAGTTAAAGTTTTAACTCTCATTTTTCGTTTTAAACTTGACCAAATTCGGTTACCATAATAATTGTCTGAGTATTGCTGCCTCGGTCTACATGTATTCGCAAGTATTCGCTACTTTCAGAACTCCCACAATCTACGTCAGAATTTCATGAATTTTCCATAGATTAGGAGAGTCAGGCCTTAGATGGCTCGTTAAGAAATTTAGCCGCAATCACTGAACGACTGAAGCCTCGCAATCTAGTATTATGATTTGCCCAAATTTGGAGGATTGTTGAGCCTTCCAATGTTCTCTATGAATGAGAAATTTTACCCATTTTATTCCATCAGCTTGAAGGTCTTGCCGAGAGTATTCAAAAAGGGGTAATATTTAGGGTTGCAGAAACTTTGCAGTCGGTGGTTTTCAACGGCACAGAATCCAATTCCCTAGACCAAAAAGGAGAAATTACGACACACGAAAGTTGAGCAATGCTGAATCAGGTTTTCTATCAATTAAAGACAGGCACATCAATTCTAGTTTCTGCACATTTGTACAAGTGGAATCCTTGTCTCAGTCATAACTTGATTTTCACACGATTTTATGAAATGAGATTGCTTTTAATGTTCTAAATGCTCCTGTGCATGCGCCAATTTACAATCTGCCCCACATCTTGCAACTGAATGAACTAATTTTGAAAGAATGTTGATTGATGCCTATTTTCTCAATAATCCTCAATAAATTCCTTCATGATTGGAACAATCATGCGTGGTTATGCAACTTGAAATCCTTTTAACACGCATGACTTGCTCGATTTTCGTCGGATTTGTATCATATGAAAGTTTTGGTTGTTGCTTTGATTTGGACATTATATTGCGCACTACTTTGTGCGGAACGCTGCGATTTTCCGTAAAAGTTTATTTGGACATCTAGTTGAGGATGGAAAATAAATCGGATCTCAGCTTGAAATAAAAATCATTATTCAGGGCAACTTTACATCTTGTATGCACCCAACCCGCTTACAGACCAAGGCTACGCGTTCTGGATACAAATTCGTTTGGATCTTTCACAACCTGCGGTAAATATTCTGTGGTATTCCATCCGGGGTTTAGGTATGAAATACGTTCTCAACTTCACCTGTCAAATATCCGGGGTACTGTATAAATTATTCGGATATACATGTAAGTAGGTACTACTTATACTCGTACATAGAGATTGTGTTCCCTGTCAAGGATTGTTTAGGTATGTAATACAATGGACGCTTTATATTGTTAATGCGTTTATTTGTTATCAGTCGGTTATTGTTAATCGAAACACGTCTCGGAACCAATCGGCTGGTCGGAACCAATACAAGGTGCTCTGTTATTGTAATTAAAAGCCCTAAAATCGCGTGTAATATTATTTTGAGGTGTTAGAGATGGTCAGAAAATATAGGAAACAAATAAGTAAAACTTACAAAATTGAGAGTATTTCGCCGTATCGGCTTCGTCAGCTCTAGTGAAGAAGCTCTTCATCTTATTTCTTATGTACATACATGCGTGTGTGTGGTTCATTCCACACGATACTCTCCTTTGGATTGAGATAAAAATTCCTTTCTTGCTCACAAAAAAAACGAAGTTTCCAGAAGAAAGGGTGGGTTTGTTGACCAACACTTTTTGAGCACATTAAATTTGTCATATTTCAAAAAAATGTGCTAAAATATCATTAAAAACGGCTATAAATAATCGTTAAATTTTATATTTTTTAGTGGAACTTTAGTCAAAAGAAGTTTATCATCGATGAAGTAGAACTTTAAAATTGTAAGTATGCATAAAATGATGCTGAAAAACGTACTTAAATTTCATTATTAATTGCTGAAAAATCGATTTAAAAACGGCCAAAAAAGTTAAGAATCCAAAATCTTTTTTGAATAGCAGAATATTATTTAGAGAGTTTTTTTGCCATATAATTGAAAGTCAACAATTTCTTCACACTCAAAGTGCTCAACTTTCAAAAACAATGTATTGTTATAGGTACCTACCAAATATACGATAATATTTACCAAAATTCACTTACATGTCATACTGCATGACAGGAACTTTTAGTTTTTAAATTAGTTTACTCTGCATTTTTCCTTGAGTGCGATTGTAATTTGAGTTAGATAGTTAAAAGATGGGGATATTTACTCTTTCATTAAATTTCGCAATTGTATGGCTTGACGTAATGAAATCTTGTATGAAACACTGATTTTAAGTGTTCTTTTCACTTGAATTTTAACTGTGATCGTATTACAACTTCTGTGTTAAAAGTATGTTCGACGTACTTTAGCGTTTTTATAAACTGACTTCATTAAATTTGAAAAACCAATGCACGATCAAGTATTCCGTGAGAATTCGCAATAACTATCTGAATTAATTAAGATAGGGATAATGGTGCCCATATTATGGTTCAGAAACGGGATTGGTGCACGCAATAGCGTGTGCAAAGGAACACTTATCCGTGGGCACAGAGAGATGGAGAGAGACTCTTCAAGGGTACATATAGTATTGTTTAATTATATTTGTCTGAAAAAGAGTGTGGTACAGTGGCATATCAAACATGAACCTCGATGATGATCGATGGTTTTAGTAGTTCTCTCATCTTGTTTTTGATTTTTCCTCATTTTGGAGGAAAAATCATGGATTTTTGAGTTTTCCTCATTTTTTAATCACCTGTAATGTCTTGATTTTTCTTAATTTCTTCGAATTGTAATGGCTGTTACATCCATTATTATCAAGAAAAATTATATTATCAACTAATACCGGTGGAGTTGATGAACATAAACATGAACTTCGGGAATCGTTTCAGAATGCCTCAAAACGGATTTCAATGAAGACATTTTTCAAAAATTTTGATTTTAAAAATTTCCGAGCCATTGCAATAGCTTCATTTTTTCCAAACATTCGCATAAATCGACCAGAATTGCATTTACCTTACTTATTTTCACACAGCACAAAGCGTAATAAAATTTAGTTTTTTCGGTGTTTTCCCAAGGTTGGTATTGTAAATATCAATAAATGATCATTACAAGGTTCAGCTAGAAAAAACACCCCAAAATCATTACTACATGTGGAAATTGAATATCTTTAAAAACACAGTATTTCACAATTTTTGCACTTTTAGAGAGGTATCGCTCACACTTACGCGCACTTAAAAAATCGTGTGATGGGTCATTTCTTCATGAAATTTCTCGTGAAATTCGAATCTGCAATAGAAAATGGAGGTTTCAATTTTAAAAAGCAAAGTTTTTGTAATTTTCGCCACTTCTGCCGCAAGTGGCGCGCGCTAAATTATTTTTCCAGAGATCTACCTACGTAGAAAATTATGAAGAATGGCGTTGGTCTTTACGCTGAATTCAAGGGAAATGAAGGGGGGAGTTACCTTTCTGTGCGACACCCTGTATACATATAATATATGTATACAGTCGTTGCCTTGTGCTTCAAATCAAAATGTTGAAAAGACTTCATGTTGAAAGAATTCAAATTGAAAAGAGCGCCTACGGTTGGATCAAACTGCTAATTGCCTACACTGAATTCTAGCGGAGGAAGTTGTAAGCAGATACTTCCCAATACTATTGATTGTCATTATGGTAGGAGCATCGAAGAAGTTGAACAAGTCACGGCTAGTATGTACTTATGGGATGTACAGTGCGAATCAAAGTGTGTTCACGTGTCTAATCGTATGTTCAGTAATAATGAGTATCGTGTGAATACCAGTAGGTCGAACGGCCGCGTTAGTAAGAAATCAAGAAGAATGATGCCGTCTGTCATACGCGTCCACATAACTTCCTAAATTCCACACGCCCACACGCCCGCATACATAATCTCCTAAACTACACATGTATATGTGTCATTCCAGACGATAACTCTCCTTAGGATTGAGATTAAAATTCCGTTCTTGCGCCAAAAAATCAAGTTTTTCTAACGAAAGGACAAGTTTTTTGACCAACAATTTTTGACCACATTAAATTGGTCAAATTTCAAAAAATGAAAAAAAAAAAAAAAAAAAAAAAAAAACGGTCAAAAATCGTTAAATTTATATTTAGAATAGTTTCATTCAAAACAAGATTATCAACGACTAACTAGGGCATTAAAAAATTTTTGCACAAAATTATGCTGAAACATACTTAAATTTCATTAGTATTTGCTGAAAATTCCATAAAAACTGCAAAGAAAATTCAAAAATCCAAAATATTTTTTGATTCACCGAATTATATTTAGTATGAGCTTTTTGCCGTAAAATTGGTTTTTATCAATTTATTTATATTACTAAAATTGCTCAAATTTTAATACAATTTTACATATTATAAAACGATAGGTGATTTAAGAAAATTCGCTCATACGATCATGCAGCAGAAATGGAACTTTTTCTTCACGCTTTCTTCCCAAAAACAGATTTGTGTCGCGCAAAATCGGTTTCAAACCCAGGGCAACGTTTACTTACGTTTGGCATGCCGTTCACTACAGGCCTACGTTACAGGCCGCTGAAGTAGTGGGCTGTATAACAATTTGGTTACAGACGTTTATTATTCTATTGAAACCACCATCTTTGTGGTCATTCCCTTAGAACAACTACGATCGTTAGAGAGAAAAGCGGAGAAGTTGGTCTAAAACCTTTGTTCAATTTTAAAGTGTGTGCTGAGGTTCGCCTTAAATCACATTCCTCTTAATGTGAGAGGGTAGGTATAGGTGGTAAAAGTTAGGGATGCTCCAGAACAAAGAGCTCCCTCTTGTTATTTACGACCGCCAAGTAGTTAAAATGTGGAACGGAGGGAGTGCGGATGGTAAAACTTTCATAAAGCTAAAGTGAAGTAGTGGTCGGGAAAAGGCAGGTGAGTTGAGAAGAGCTAATAACTTTCTTAATAACGGCCTCTGGACGGGTTTTCCTCGGCCCCCCTAAATCAACCGAACGTGGTCCGCATCTTGAAATATGAAACAGGCCGATCGCTTTTCTGTCGTTTCAGTGTGAAGTTGACATCTCAAGACTTGGTTGTTTCTATAGAAATTCTCGTTACTATAGATTGCCCCGTTGATTTCTCATTCCAAAATCTTTGTAAAATATGCTTTTGGTAAAAAATTATAAATTTTGTTCATTACGCTTATTTAAGTTAATATACGTACGTTTATAACTTACTAGCTGTGCCCATTCGCTCTTCCAATGACTAAAATGTACCACCATATATATTTACAATAAATTGAGTTATTACTACCAGGAAAATAATAGTTACAATTAATATACTCGTATTCTACCACACCCAGAGATACTCTGTACACAAGTTCCGCATTTTGAGTTGATTAGGAAAATGAAGAGCAACGACGGCTCTTGTTCAATATAATCCTTAGCAATTTATTCTGGATAATTTTAATTTTCATAACATTGGAAGTAGGTATTCATTATCATTATCATGACATCTAATGATTAAATGCGGATGAAAACACAAAAATTGGTCAGCTTAAAATTGGGTCTTAATAAAATTAGCTTTTATGGCTTGACTCTTTCAATCTGCCATGGAACTTGGAACTGTCCCAATTCCGGTTGGTCCAATATAGGCACCCCTGATAGACGCCGACGGGTCCCGATTTTCCCGTATCCAAAGTAGGGGCAGCCCTAAAGAGTTGAGCGAGGTGGATGTGGTCATTGGGTGTGACATAAGGTCATAAATTATATACTAAGTCAAAGGATATGGAGTCTTTCAAGTTCATAAACATTGAAAACAACACTGCTATTTTTCTCAATTCCAAGTTTCATAAAGGGGGGCAAAAAGGCAAGTTTTACTAACCTGCAAGCCTGGTTTATTATTGAAGTACGTGTAAAAAAATTATGGGATTAAGAGCATTTCCCCTTTACACATTACGGGATGCCTTTATCATTTCTCCTTTTTAGTTAAATTTGGCGATGAAGAATTGGTGGTGAACCGGCGTATTCGAAGCAGTTAGAAGATATGAGCACCGACGATAAGGTATTATTGAGTGAGCAGAGAGGTAACGCATTTCTGACCTAAATCTCTCCCTATCGCTCCTTTCCTCCCTTCAGGGTGGAAGAGATCATCTCCAAGCCTTCAGCCGCTAAGCCTTTTCATTCACGTTAAATTAAACTCTTTTTTTCATTTTCTCCGGACCTCAACCCCTTTCCTGACCCACTCTTTACAACTCGAATCATGAAATAAGTTCTGTATTATATTCGTTTCAACAGATGCAGATCTCCATGGACTAACACATAACTTCCCTTTTATAAAAACTGGCGGCGTTACCCTCCAGATAGGAGGGAAGATGATCGATCTATGTATTGGTTGTAGAAGACATTTTATTAATTTAATAAAATAAACTGGAGGGCATGGAAACCGTAATGAATATGAAAAAAGGTATAAGATGCGGGGTGTGAAGGATGATCATCATAATAGGGTAAACAAACAGGGATTATCATTTTGATTCGTAGTACTTCAATTCAAAAAGTAAGCGATGCTTCTTAATTATCATCAGTTCATCTTCCTTATTAGTGGCCTCCAATTTTCTTTTCCTAGGGTGAAAAGGAGCGAATTTATCCCACTCAGCTGATCAGGAAAGAGCCCATCATTTTATACTTGCTTCTCCGTGCAGCACACATCGAGGGATCCCCCACTCTTCTTTTCTGCCATCGAATACTCTCGATACTATCGATCCAGCCTCCCAACACATCGATGCAGTCAGAAGTTCGGAAAAGGGAGGGGATAGAATCGGTTCCCTCCTCCGCCGTGCAGCGGCGCTAGTCTCCCACTTTTATCTCCCTCCTACTGAATAGTGAAGTATTGTGATTGTCTCCTAGTACGACAGTTGAAGTGTAGCTCAATAGATATGATTACGGTCTCGTGAGACTAATGTCGTGGGTTCAAATCTGGCTAACTGGTGTATTTTTTTTGCTCGTAAAACTCCCGAAATGTACTTCTAAAACGTCATTCTGACCTGCATGTACAACTAATTTGAATTTTCACTAAGGGATTGACTACTTGATGTTATGTATATTTGAGATGCGAGCTTGTGAGCATCCAGATTACCAAACTATACACATCATTCTGATCTACATGCCCAACTAATCTGCATTTTTACTAAGTGATTGACTACTTGATGTTATGTATTTTTGAGATACGAGCTTGCGAGCATCCAGACCACCAACCTATACACATCATTCTGATCTACATGCCCAACTAATCTGCATTTTTACTAAGGGATTGACTACTTGATGTTATGTCTTCTTGAGATGCGAGCTTGCGAGCATCCAGACCACCAAACAATACACATCATTCTGATCTACATGCCCAACTAATGGGCATTTTTACTAAGGGATTGACTACTTGATGTTATGTCTTCTTGAGATGCGAGCTTGCGAGCATCCAGACAACCAAACAATACACATCATTCTGATCTACATGCCCAACTTTTATTTTCTAAAAATGTTAGCAGAGTTTTAGTCAAAACGAAATTGCCAACAATCATCTAGGACATAAAAAAATGGTTGCACAAAATTATGCTGAAAACGTACTTAAATTTAATTAATATTTGCTGAAAAATCTATACAAACTGCAAAAAATATTTTTTGGATCGCCGAATTTTATTCAGTTTGTTGCTGGTTTTAACAATCTCTTTGTACTCAAATTCCGATACAATTTAACATATCACAATACAATAGGTAATTTGAGAAAATTCGTTCATACAATCATGCTGCCTGACTGGAACTTTTTCAATTTTGGCGCTCAGAAGGTAGTTTTATTTCAAAATCAAATCGATGTGTTGGGAGGCTGGATCGATAGTATCGAGAGTATTCGATGGCAGAAAAGAAGAGTGGGGGATCCCTCGATGTGTGCTGCACGGAGAAGCAAGTTCATTTTATTCGTTTCCTGAAGTCCCAGAGAAGCACCTTATTTCAAATTCCTAGGGTGAATAGGAGCAAATTAAGCTGAGTCAGCTGATCTGATTGTCCATTTTAATAAATTTTTCTTTTACACAAACCTCGCCCGTTCATTTTGCTAAGTTTGAGCGTGAAGGTACTTATTCATTACTCGATGTCCCCGAGAAGCTCCTCATCAAATGTCCAATTCCTAGGGTGAACAGGAGAGAATTTAGCTGTCAGCTGATCTGGTTCGAACCCGTCATTGAATTCGCCTCTTAATGTCCTAGAGAGGCATCCTGTCAAACATCCCATTTCTAGGGTGAAAAGGAGCGAATTTAGCTCACCCAGCTAATCAGGAAAGAGCCCATCATTTTATTCGTTTCTCGATGTCCTAGAGAGGCTCCCTATCAAATTTCAAATTCCTAGGGTGAATAACAGAGAACTCAGCTGAACTGAGTATTACAACTTGAGTATAGTGACGAATTAATCAATGTTTTAGTGTATAAAATCACAAGAGATTGTTACAAGAGTTCCTCGTAATAGAGTTTTACAAAATACACGAAATGAATCCTATACAATGAAAATTTAATAAATCAATAGCTTACCAAGAAAAAAAAAGCATGAAAAGAAAATATTACACAGCACAAAACAGTAGGGGTTTAAAAATTAAAAGTGCCTCAATCATGAAATTAAATTTAGCTTTCAAAATCTGGAATCTTTTTCGGGAAAGAAAGGCAATAAAGCAGTTAAAAAAAAAAAAAAAAAAAAAAAAAAAAAAGCTATGTTTTGATGGGTGCAAAGCAGAGAGTAATTTGTAAGAGAGTAATTTGAAGATTATAACGTATATAACAAAACAATATATACTCTTGAGCACAGTATCATGTATCTCAATTTTATAGTTTTTGTATGGCAAAGGATCATAGCATCAGAGTTCTGAACGTGTATTGATAAAGTGCCATTATCTTCTTTTATGTTCATCGTTGAAGTCCAACAGCTCCACTATTTGCAATTCTATGGAGAAGGCAGAGTCTACCGCTGGTGATCGAATGAAGGTACCCGAATAACGGGATCTATAGGGCTGATACAGAGGGCGACTCATCAAAAATTGAGAAGTGGTTTATCAAGTTGAAATACTCTACCACATTCAGAAAAGCTAAAAGCTCCGTTCCGAATTTCAGCATCCAAAGCAATATGACCTAATTTTGCTCTATACCAATTCGACATGCTCAACCTTAGAACAGGAACTTTCTGGGTATGGTAGAGTTTAATTAGAACTTAAAAAACCATTCATTCTGATCAGTAGAGTGAGCATTGTACCAAATTTTGCTCCAATTCAACTTAAACGCTGAACTTTGGAACGAATAGAATACGAGTAGAGAGTAAAGGGCCCCCTTCAGGAGAGTGGATAGAAGACCCCCTTCTTTATCTATGAAATTTAAATTTGGTGGCGGTTGCTATGGTGGGGGGGGGGATGTTTGAAGGGGGTACGTTAGATGGATAGAGGATGTCCTTCTTTATCTATGAAATTTAAATTTGGGGCAATTCGACAATGAGGGAAGGCGGGGGGAGTGTTTGAAGTTGAGAGGGGGGAATTTAGACCTAAAATTCGAAGCGTGAAATGGCGTCGCTTGCTACGCGCAAAGCAGACATCCAAACATGCAGAAGTTGTACTAATTACTAACAGCAGGTCTCATGTTAGGTTGGTATCATAGTAGCATACTTTCATGATTGTACAAGCTCATTTCACAACTGATTTTAACTCAAAATGATGGACTGACAACACTGACAGTTGAGGGTGAAGATATTGATATGAAGATTCGATGAACGTATATTCAAATAATTCAATTTGAGATATGTATGATTGAAGAATACGGTCTAGTGTTAAATTGAATGCTTGGGCGCTTGTTTCACAAGATTACTTACACGGTAAGTTCATAAGTGAACCATTATGGACATAAATTATGGACGAAAAAGCTATAGAATATATCAAGCGTTTGACAGCTCTGCGTTTGTTATTTTCTCTAGTAACCTCTAACATTATCTCTAAACTATTTTCGACACAAAGGCCGCTATCACTTATCATTTCTCGAAATACCTGGCCAAAGGACCTGGCCACGGGTAGGTTGCTCCGATAACATTGACTTCACAACTCACAGCGTTGGAGCCCCTCGCCCCACCTCCCGTCTTGGGCAGCCCTTTGTGGCGGCCATTTTTGTTCGAATTTCAGGGCTCCTATCCAGACGTCTCAATTTCTGCGTGTTTGGATATCTGCTATGCTAGCGACGCGATATTACGTTTTGAATTTTAGGTCTAAATTCCCCCTCTCAACTTCAAACACCTCCCCCGCCTTCCCTGATTGTCGAATTGCCCCAAATTTAAATTTTACAGGTAAAGAAGGACTTCATCTATCCATCAGACGTTCCCCTTTCAAACTTTACTAGCGCAACTTCAAACCTCTCCCTCGCCTGCCGTAATAGTCGGACCGCCACCAAATTTAAATTTCGTAGATAAAGAAGGGCTTCTCTATCCAGCAACCGAATTTCAGCTCTTTTAAAGGGCAAGAAGGGTCTCAAGTCGCCATACTGTCCTTTGTAACCGTATATAGGATTTCCTTGGTAGTACTGTCACAACTGATTAGAAATTTATGTGATGAAACACTGTGATATATATTCATGTCTTGGAAGAGCGAGCTGGCACAGCTAGTATACGTATATTTTTACAGGATGTCACGGTTAAGGTGGTCCGTACGTCAGAGGTCGATTTTAGAGTTCATTTCTGATGGAGAGTTGATTCTAGAGATTTTTTGTAAACGCTTGGTTTTCGAGTAATTTAATTTTCAAAATTATTTCTGTGTTTTCGACCTTTTGTCAGTAAAACGAGCATACCTCCCTTACTTGGTTACGTAAATTCAAATTTGCGGTTACCGTTAGAATAGGCATTAAATTTCCTATCTGACAGATGCCTGAGCTTTTAGCGAATTTTCGTAGAAAATGAAGCTATTGCAATGGCTCAAAAAATTTTAAAATCAAAATTTTCGAAAAATTTTCTTTATTGAAATCCGTTTTGAGACATTCTGAAACGGATCCTAGAGTTTAACATTTTTTCAAATGTATATTATGTACATGTCCTTCCAGACGATAACTCTCCTTAGGGTTGAGATAAAAATTCCGTTCTTTAGCCAGAAAAATCAAGCTTTCCAAACGAAAGGATATGTTCGTTGGCTAGCGTTTTTGAGCACATTAAGTTGGTCAAATTTCATAAAAGTTCTGAAAAAATCACTAGAAATAGCAAAAAACTGCGGCTAAAAATCATTACATTTATTATTTTTTTTTTTCAGAATATCGCTCAAATAAAGTTTGGTACTTTTCCGTTAAACCCCCCCCCCCCCACCCCAGTCAATTCGTTTTCAACACGCCCGCCCGAGGTTTCTAGGCATTACTTCTTACATAGATTATGTTATGTTATGTATCTTTGAGATGCGAGCTTGCGAGCATCCAGACCGCCAAATTATACACATCATTCTGACCTACATGTCCAACTAAACTGTATTTTTACTATGGGATTGACTACTTGCGAGCATCCAGACCACCAACCTATACACAGTATTCTGATCTATTTGTGCGAATTCATGTGCATTCTAATTGTGCGAACTCATGTGGAGGCAATCAAACCACAACCACGCCAATTCGTTTCAACAAATCCTCACCGACATCGGCAACTTCTGAAAACACGGTAATTCTTTTTTCCTTCTTTTTTAAAAATAATATAATTTCTTCCCACAGCTTGATATTGTCACCAATTCTACGTAAACATGTAATCTAAGTAAGAAGGAATGCCTAGAAACATCGGGCTGGCGTATTGAAGACAAATTGCCTGGTGGCGGGGGGTAGAGGGGGGTGAACGGAAAAGTACCTAAAGTAAGGAGGTACAAAAAAAATACCCCCCCCCCCCCACACTCCCTCAAAAAAAAGAAAAACTGAGTCACACATATATGAAAGATGGATTTCCGAAGTCCATTGCGTTTAATAGTATCTGTAGATAAAGTCAATCTTTTCCCAAATAAAATTGGTACTTTAGCCAATGAAATGGTACTTTTTGCTAATAATATTGATCTTCTTTAATAAATTTGGCCTAAAAAAATTATTACAATCTTTTTACAAAGAAACTTGAACTAAAAATGAATTTATCTGTGAAAAAATTAATTTTATTTGCAAAGAGATTCATTTAATTGCAGAAAGACTAACAGTATTTGAAAACAGATTAATGTAATTTCCAAAAGACCAATTATATATTTGCAAAAATATTAACTCAATAGGCAAATAGTCTATACTAAAACTATCGAGAAATAGCGTTGAGCTGCCATTTTGTACGGATCGCAATGGGGTGAATCGGAAAGAAATCATCTGATGTATAACAAAACGAATTCGACCATTCTGAATTTCACCGATGTCAGATTGGAAGGTATGGGAGTGGCAAGGCTGAAATCGATTACCACAACGTAAAGGGTTCCTCCATAATAATTTATGCCTACTACCATTCAAAGTTTAGCAGAATAGGACTACAGCGTTTGTGGGAGTTTTACGTATGGCCATTGACTCAAGTTTCCATCAGGGGATTTCATTCACTCAAAAAGCTCCCCGCATAGAGTAGGAATGGAAATTTAGATTTTGGAGTGAATAATTAATTCGCTCCAAAAAAGTGATAACAACGGGTCGGTTTCTTTGGCTAGCTTGGAAGCAAAACCTTCAAACTGTTCAGAGACTGGGCGTTTGAAACAGTAATTCAATCGAGATTTAGCGAATAAGGGTGGGGTGGACCAGCTGCGTGAACTCTCACGGGTAAGATATTTTCGGATCCTTTCGCACATTGAACGGCTGGTTCTGGATCTCTTCTTTAGATTCAGTTACAAAACCATTCCCCTATTTATATTGGACCTACAACTACAGTTGGAGACGGTGCGAGATCGTTCCGGCCAACAAATCCCTTTAATAGCTTATCGAAAGCTACAAGCCTCCAATATTGTTAAGAATATACCGGAATTCCTGCACGTCCCGCACCGACTACGTTAAGATATTACTTACAGCATATGAGGCGAATACCCATTCACAGAGAACATTCAAGCTTGAAAAGAACGTTTTCGTTATCAGAATAGTCCACGGTATACTACCGCCGTTTACAGTTAGTTCTTATACCGACCTATCAAATGTAGGGCGGAGAAAAGTATAAGCAGGAATCTCAAAACTTGTCCGTAACAGAATCTGTTTTAAAGCTGCAGCAGGAATATATCAAAATACTTGAAACACCAATTCAACAAACGCTGCAAATTATTAGACAATGTTTGTTATTTCTGTATTAGATAGTCCTCTTACGCAGGTAACAGATGTATAATTATTAAACGTAGTTTATAGTACATTATAAAATATAAGTAAGTACATAGATATAGAGAAAACCCAGAAAAAACCCTGGAGAAACAAGTGCAATTAAATAAAGAATTGATTGTGAATAATGATATTTTGAAATTTGATATTTTGAATTTGATTGGTATCCAGTCCTTAACTTGATTTTTATTGATATATTTTTAAATTTAAGTTACCATTAAACTTAATCAACAGCCTTAGTTCCAGGGGTGAAATATTGGAGAAAAAGAAAATCTAACTCAAGGAAAAAGACCTATTTTTGTAAAGTCAAAATGTTTCAAAAATTTCCGTTTTCATACCGGTAACTTCCTTTTAATTTTACTCTGGTGATGGCAGAATAAGGACTAGGAAGACCAATTTAGCTATAAAATATGTCAGGGGTACCTGCTCTAACAGTCATAACAAAAGTTGTTTCTAATAATTCATCAATTAGTAAAGATTCAAAATCGATCAGCGTTAACGGCATTCATCAAAATGTCCTTAGTCCAGTTAGGAAGCTTCCAACTTTTCACGTTTCGAGCGTGGGACCCCTCGTACAAGCATTCCTATGAGCAATCACTCTCAGTTGCACCAGAGGTCGTAGCCGCAAATAGAGAAGTAATTGTAACTTTTTTCCTTTCTACGTCTACTGGCTCCAACTTCAAATGAAGGTTTGTTACTGTTAACCGAGATGTAGCAACATCAGGATTTTCACTCATGTGAACTCGCTTTACAGAAGCCTACATATACACAGAATACACAGAATCTAACCAAATGTTACTCTAATATAATCATAAAACATAAACATAGCCCCAACCACCATAGTCGTAGTAGTAACTTCTTCATAGTCGTACTCGTCTACTCCATTCCTATTTTAAGAGGGTTAATTGCAAGGTGCAATTTACCTGCCTCCTCAAGCAAGCCATGTTCCGAAACCTCAAGTGTGCAGATAGTGCTTGAGGGAATAGAACTCATTCTGAGTCTCCAAGACGCTTTTTTGCTCAGTCTACCAAACTGTGAGTTAAAACTCTATTATTTTCTAAGTTTATTAATATATTTATTATTTTAAATAAAGTGCCAAATCAACTCCGTAGAATACAACACAAAATTACAAAAATTATCAATTAAAGATAACATGTTAATATTCTTGTTATAGGGCTTAAAAATGGAAATGAAGAATTTCTGTGAGATATCACCAAATCCAAACATTTGTTATTAGCTCGACCAATACTCAAGACCCTGTATACCTTAAAAGAAAAAAAAATATATATATCTATGCGGCGTTAAAATCTTGGATGGTGTTTTTTGATGTATGAAACGGATTTGTAGGGAGTCTCGGCCCTTCTCCCCTACATTTGAAATTTCGAAGCCATCTAAATAGCTCATTCTTTCTTTGAAAATTCGCTAAAAATGATCGGCTCAACCCACCAAAAATATCGTTTTGGTATCGTTGATTTCGTTATCAAAAATTCTTTACACGTGAAACAACTCTATCCACAGTTGACGTGAAAGCTTCGGTGCATGTCCAGTTTTTCCTTAATTACGAAGTGGTTTATCCATGTGTCGTCGTTAGGGAAAACTGAGTCCTCGATAGAGAGGATTGTAATATAGTGTTAATTCGGAACTTGCTTATCAATTTGCACCCTTCCGCATAGAAATGGGTGCAACTGTTTGGAGATTTAGAGCTGACAAACAAACAATATTCTATTTTATAATATATAAGATGTAGGGGGGATTTGCGGACATCAATTGACGCCCGAGTGGGATTGGTGTTTGAGGTACTACAGAAAGAGCTTAGAACATCGTCTTATCAATTTAAATTTGTCGAAAAGAAGGTAATTGCTGACAGTGTATATGTAATCAGCTATCACTTTTTAAAAAGTCCTTGTTATTTAGGTGTGAACCATACCTGGTGAATGCCCAAAGAACATCATAGTAATGGAAAAGAGAGTTTCAGACCTGCGTTGAAATGTTGGGTACTACGGGCTGAGAAGAAGGACCGGAAATTTATTGTTGGGAATGGAGGGACGGAGCTACGGGCCTCGGAACCTATCTACAAGAGGCTGGGTCCTTTTCAGTGGATTTCAGATAGAGGTATTGGGTGGAAGAAGAATTCCCGAAGTTACGAACCCGAAATAAACTGCTGCCTGCACTGCGTCACTCTACCACCTCACGTAGAAGTTGGGTAGACATTCGTTGGACTCTTGGTAGATAGCTTTTGGAAAGTTTATTTTCCGATTGCGGTTACTTGTCGGGTCACTCACTACATCAAGATAAATAGTAAGATACAGTACAATAGTAAGAGAAAGGCGAGTCTTTACGCCCTATTGTCGTTTGAGGAGGAAATAAAATGGCTGATGCAGCTAAATAATGTGCGCCACACTCTGTTACTATTCAGCGGTGTGTATGCGTAAACATTATTCCAGATTGGTTAAAAATATAATTGTGGAAAATACAAAATCTAATTGATTGATACGGCAATAATTTGTTAGAAGTTAATAATGTATAACCGTATTTTTTTCCAATTGCTGAATTCCATG
The DNA here is from genome assembly GCA_030762985.1 of Adelphocoris suturalis. Lineage (NCBI taxonomy): Eukaryota > Metazoa > Arthropoda > Insecta > Hemiptera > Miridae > Adelphocoris > Adelphocoris suturalis. The sequence goes on from CM061042.1 coordinate 105,786,221, forward strand.
GTGTGCAGTAAAGACAGACAAGAACAGTGTTTTTCCCAGCTTAACGCATTCCTAGTTGTGAAAGCCATAAAATTATTGATGTGCTGATGTGTAATTGACCACAATTAAGTTCGGTATCTGATGTGTACTACTAATACACAATGGTATTTACGTATAGAATTAATTAAACTACGTGTAAGCAAACAATGAATATATTTTGTTAATACAAATGTAAACAATCTAGTTCCCTTAGCTACTCGTGTGTGATGTTAATCTACCCCACTCGTCCCCGAGACTTCAATTACGTCAGTGAATCGAGAACTAGTCGTTGTGTGGGTGGTTCATTCTTTCCTTGATCTTCCTACACCAAATCCGAATGGGCTGTCCAGGAGCTGATTAACCTGTCGAAAGTCCGATGTCCCTCTACATCCCGCATTATAAAGTAGGTCCCCTTTTTTCTCTAGGATTGTTCCGAAGTCAATTTTTTTGTTGGGGTTGTGGTAAACCCTGAATGCTACCAGTGTTCCTACCTCAAAGTTCCGAGTAATGGGAACTGGGTCACTGCTAATAAGCAGACTCCTGTTTTCATCAATAGGCTTAAGCAAGTCAATTTTGGTTCTCAGAGGGCGTCCTAAAAATAATTGTGCAGGCGTTTCCCCCGTCATTCTATGTGATGTTCTTCGACAAGCGAAAAGGAAATTCATCAATGCCTCTTCAATGCTTTGTCCTTCCAATATCGCCGACCTCAGGGAGTTCTTGAATGTTTGAATGTTTATTCTGCTAGTCCATTCGTTGAAGGATGATATTTATGGTGCAGCCAACTTGTGATGAATGCCTAAACTCTTGCAAAAATCTGTGAATTCATAGCTTGTAAATTGGGGACTATAGTCAGAGACTAGTACCAATGTGGGTCCGAAATTGACTAGAAATCGATGAAGTAATGTGACTGTTCGGATCGTAGTGGTTGTTTTTGTGGGGGCTATATGCATCTATGACAATCAGATAATAAAATTCCCTTGAAAGACCCCAAATAATCGACATGCACCCTTTCCATTGGGGCAGCCACATATTGCCACTTGTGGAATGGCACCTCAGAAACATTCTTTTTCGTTTCCTGACAATGAATGAATTTTGCGGTCAATTCTTCAATGCAGCGACCAACATCTAACCACCAGAAATAGCTCCTTGCTAACGCCTATGCTTTAGTCATTACAATATGGCCTTCATGCAACTCATCAAATACTTTCTTGCGTAGTGAACAGGGGCACTCGGTGACCCTAAAACAGACACCCCTGTGCCATAGGAAACTCCTCCAGGTTGTGAGCCCATGATTGGCTTGACGGTAAATAGTTGCCCGTTAGTAGAGCTTCTACAAGTTTGAAAGCCTCAGTGTCCAATTCCTTCCTGATAGTCTTTGCTGTTACTGGAAGAGTACTTGTGTGCTTTATCAAAAATATTTCCACGTCATTCGTTAACTCATCCTTTGATTCCGATGTAAAGGAAACCTTGAAAGGCTATCCGCATTTCCATGGTCTTCGCTATTGCAGTATTTCACTTTGTAGTGAAAAGCTTGAAGGAAAATTGCACAGCGTTGTAATCTGAGTGCTGATAAGACCGGCAGGCTCTTGTTTGGGCTGAATATAGAAATCAGCGGACGGTGATCAGTTATCAACACAAAACAATGTCCATAAAGGTAATGGAAACACACACCCTTCTGAAAAAACATACCTGTAATGCGTGACCCGAAAGAGCCAGTTGATGAAGACATGAGGACAACCATAATGATAATCGATTCACTAATCAGCGTTGATCAGGCTATGGTTGTTGGTTGATTTGACAATTCATTTTCATTATAAACGGAATGGTTTCATTGGGAAATATAAAATAATAAAAAAGCATTGTTTTAACTGTGATACGATAAAAACCCCAACAGCGGTTGCCTTGTTAATACGTTCAATAGTTGGAAACCAATTATTTGGATCGGTTGTTGTTGGAAAATCAGTATAAACTCAACATAACAAGGGGAAGTTGATTAATTTTCCCGTTTCAAAAATAATGACGGAAATTTTCGCAAGACCCAAGCCCAAAAACATATGTTTATTATGTATATTACACATGATATTTATATTATGTTAATAATAATTGTTATCTTTTAATATAGTTTTTACATACCACGTGAGTTGGAGATTTACAATAATAAGCATAATATGAACTCATAAACAGGATACTGGGAATCAAATGTGTTGGATTTTAGTACTAGTATTTAGCGACGATGCGGTCTTACAAAGTAAGCTCTTCAGCGATACAGGCCCATGCGAACGTCTCCCTAATGAGTTGGGCACTTAAGAGGCGAGTTGGGGCAATAACAGGTGTTAACAAAGTTGCCCGCTTGTTCACCGCAGCTTCCCGCTTTCGAGATTGTTTGGGAACTAAACAAGGGGCTTGAGAGAATCCCATAGTGGGGGATTACGCCCAAGCTTGACATTCAATATTACTGTGCCTTGGCTCAATGGTGTAGCTAGGCGTTTATTAATAACGGCATACGTTTCGCTAAATTAATCTTTTCCAAAGCTCGGCAAAGTTTTGATTGTAAAGGATTTGAATGATCCTTTGAATGCTGTCAGTAGGTATTTGGACTGAACTACATCTCAATGATATTAATAATAAAAATGAGCTAAAAGTACTGTAAACTTGTTTACACCCAAAAGAAAGAAACGCATTACATACATAATCGTAAGGGATGAACAAGTCTAGGTATTTGAAGAAATGTGTTTCGAACTGTTTTTTAATTCTCTTTCTGATTAACGCCAATGATTTCAATCATTGTTTAAATTTTGAATTCAATTTATGGGTACCTAACACATTAGGTGAGTACAAATGATAGTCAAAATATCATTTATCCCAAAACTATCCAGCCCCATTATATTATCCTGACAGGCTTAAAAGGACGTAATTATAATATTTATGACGTAATAATTCTAATAGAATAGGTTTAAAAAAATGTTTTCATAGTTTTAAAATATCTTCACAGATTTCAGTGTAACTTTAATAAGAACAGTTAATATATGAAACCTTCCAAATTTATCATAACATTTTGAACAGAATGGGAGGAAAAAAAAAAATTTACTATCAAACCGAATCAATCTTTATTCTTTATTGTCCCTTGACCCAACTAACTTGTAAATTTACAAGTTGTCACATCTTCATTTGGGAGCATTTCATAAAAATCGGTTGAAAATTGTGGAAATTAAGCTAGTTCCAAGGATTTGCGAATACACGGACACACAAAAATACACTCAAAAATACACAGATACACACACCCCGACACACACACATGCAAGCACGCATACGCACGCGCACACACCCACACATGCACACACACACACATACACATACAGGCACATATAGAAAAAAGCCACGGGACGAAAGCTGTTCAGAAAGGTCTTTTACCACAACAAAAAACTTTTTCTTATTTATTTTTTTTATTTTTATTTTTTAAACTAAAACTTCTCTATCTGTCAAAAGTAAAAACAATGCTTCCGTTACTAATAGGTAGACTCGGATGCAATTTATGAGATTAGACTTTGGGATTATATTTATCATTTTCAAGCAAAAAACGATTACTGTTACCTAGAAAGTTTTCGGGATCTCGAGTTTTCAATGGTTGGGCTCTCTAATGCTACCCTTTAGTTTAGGGTTGATAACAATAATTGATGCCGCGCTTCTAGGATCATCTAGATCCCAAATGTGATTTTCGTTCCAAACTCATAAAGTTTTGTCTTTCAGTTTCGGAGAAAAGCTCTAGACGGGGGATGAGGGACGGCTGACAGACGGATTTTTTTAATTCGATTTTTGGATTCTGCGCCTCTTGAAACGTAAACAAAGATATTTTCGGGAGGGGGGGGTTAACTTTTTTTTCTTGGTCGATTACAAAGATTCATTATTGAAAATAATAAACTACAAGAGTAAATGGAATTCCTAGTCCGAGGAGTCGGGAATTTTTCGTACTAGCAGTTGGGAAATAGGAGCCATGGTACCTACGCTAACGATGTCAGCGATTTTTTGAACTATTACACAATTATTGTAACTATTTCGGCGATTTATGTGGATTTTTAGGTCAGCGCTAAGGTTTCCTAATAAGTTCTTGAAGTACAGTGATTGGAAATCTCTACATACGAGCGGATATGTAATACCTCAGACCTTTATATTTCACGACTACCAGTGCTTCGATGCCAATTAGTCCGTCAGTATGACGTTTAGTTTTACATAATCGTTCCCAATACGGTTCGCAATTACAAAATCTTATTATATTAAAGTGTTCGATGTTCGATGACTTGATTTGGCTATAAACATTTAAAAGGATTCTACACTGAATTGGAGTTTGAATAATGGATCTTGGTCGGAATTGATCGCTACGTTATGAATGGAGTTGCACCAATCAAACAGAGTTATAGTGCATTATTGCAAGATACATATTGGTTTGAAATATTACCCCTTTGCACTCCAACATCGGGCTCTCACCAGCAAGTGAGGGTGGTTCGAATGCCCCGCGAATTATTGATATTAACCTAATCAACCTCGGCCCGATCCGCAACCCCAATTTTCAGTACTGCCACAACTACGGTCAGGGACCTTGCTAAATTATTAAATTCCTTTTTTCATGTATTTATTAAAGACACTATAGAGCAAATTTTACAAAACACAAATATTGCTGATGATATGTAGATATTTCGAAGATGTCAACTGTTGTTGATAGCTGTGCTAACAAGGAGAGGGCCAGACCAGTCCTGCTCAGCGTTCGATGAAAAATAACCCGTCTTCAAACGGAAACTTAGGGAATCGAGAAAAATATAAAAAGCCAAATAATGTCTGAAATTGACTTTTAGGAAGTTTATGTGGCTATCACGTGTTTAAACCGATTTCAACGTAACTCGTGTGATTAGAGAGTTCCTGGTTACTGCGGTTACAGATCTCTCGGTGCACGTGAACCATGATGAGCTGATCTGGTAATAACCGACAGCTGAAAAATTACTACAATCGCGCGACTTGAATAGGAGACCGCTTGATTGACAACGCAAGATCGAGTCTTGGTACGTTCTCGTTACCACGTCTTCTACGCCCGTAAATGTATAAATCCGAGGAAGGTTTCGGTGATAAGCGTGTTCCGTTCACATTTTTTGTATTAAAATTTATACTAAATAAGTATATTAATTATATTATTTAAAATATAATAAATATATGATTATAATAAAATATAATGAATTTATTTATATTCATCTTATTTTCACTCGAAGCATTCCATTCATCGAGTGCCCAAAAACAACTTAGTCAACGAAACGGAAGATAAAGGGTTGTCGAGAAACGGATAAAATCTTCTCATTCCAATTATATCTACCTTTTGCAAGATACAAACATTCAACTACTAAAATATCAAAATGTATTATTTTGCTGGGTTTCTCCCCAAAATGCATAAAATCTTTATACTTACACCAACCTCTATATCTACAAACCATCTATACACCAATCTATAAACCAATATTACTACTAACAAAGTTGAGCAAAAACTTACTTGAACGCTCGCCAGTGTTCCTGACGGATGTGTCTTCAAGATAAACCTGGAACACATCGTCTAGCATGATTTATAAACCTACGAAGTCTAATACTTCTCTTTGAATTTCATAGCACAAATAAAAACGAAAATTCGCTTAAACTCCATAGCGGAATATAGTCAATCATGATAACGTAAAACTAAGAAATCGGTAATTTAGGAAACTGGAAATAATTTATGCAATGAAGTACTTTACATTAGCACATGCTTAGAATGGAGTATCGATTTTGAGAAAAATGGATAGGTAGGGAACAATCTACAGACTTACCCATAAATTCCAAGAAAATGTAACCAAAATCTAATGGAAACTAGAAATTAATCTGGCTCTTAGGAAAAAACTTTTGCGCATGCGCAAGAACTAATAATGAGACTCGAGAATTTCATGAAAATTTTTTCATTTGCTTTTTTTTTAGGTTATTTGTTATTCCAAATAATTATTATTTTCATACTCGTAATAGTTTTTATATTTAAGTAGAAGGAGAAGAAGTTGGTTATATATTTATATTGAGGAAAATAAGATTTGGAAACGAAGATAACGATTTACGTAAGATCATTTGTAAAAATAGGAAGGGTTTTCTCCCCTCAAAAATGTATAAAAGCTATCTCAAAACATCTAATGTACTGATGCAAGATAACCATTGCAACTTCTAGGACAAAATTTCTTCTCGAGTTTTCGTGGCATAATTTCGGTTCAGGAATGTGGAGTGGGGATGAAATTAATCCGCTGTTACTTATTAATTATTATAGACATTACTCAAAATAATAATGGCTTAGTCTATGCTTAATGTTACAGCATATTCGTAGGCGCGGGACCATTAGGGTAGAAACGGTGGGAATGCAAGACCCGCACGACCGCTCGGTCGTGATTGTTGGGTGAACGAAGTGCGCCTTGTGATACCGGCTTGGTTTCTTAAAAATGACTATAAATATCATGGCAAGTACAGTAAATACGGCGTTGGCTGAATCTATCATTAAATTAATATGGTTTAAGGTACTAAGGTCAGACATTGCCTTACTTGGTTAATGAAATATTTAGGACATCCAGGGCGGAATTTAAAAAAAGTTCCGTTCATGCAGCATGATCGTATTAGCAAATCATCGTAAATTATCTTATTGTGTAATGTTAAATTGTTTTGAAATTTGAGCGTTTTAAGTGCAAGGAAATTTTTAACTATTAATTTTATGGCAAAAATGTATTCTAAATAATAATCTGCTATTCAAAAAAATGTTTTGGATTTTTAGCTTTTTTTGCAGTTTTTTATCGACTTTAGCATGTTTTAATGAATTTTAACAGCATTTTTTAGCATAATTTTGAACATAAATTTATGAAGGCTTCATTTAATAGTTAATGAACTATATTTGAGTAGTTTCGTAAAAAATAAGTATTTGTGGTCTTATCTTTATTTAGAAAATATTAATCATTGAGCTCACCCAGATTTGAGCTAGTAGATTTTATCAGAGTGTTGCACGGATCGAGTGTATATGACAACTGGGTATAGAAGCTTGCCTTTGCTTAGCATGGTTTCAGAGAATTTATAATTACCTTACCTACTCGTGGTTAGCTTAATTTATAATGTTAGATTCACAGGCTCAATGTGGAGCAACAGGTTGTGGAGTAACGGAGAGAAAATATACATTATTCCTAATTCTAATTAGGGAGCTATTTACTAGGTATCTATTATAGATGTATAGAAAATTTTAGTACGGCTAAGAACTTACTGATCATTTTGAGAAAATCTGTGATCAAATCAGTCAATTCGTTTGCGCAAGTTTGCGTGATTCTTCTTTTTTTCTTTTAATTATTTTTTTCCGATGGGCAGTGACCTACACGTTACATCGAGGGCTAAACCCTCAAACTGTTTCTTGTATTTAGCGCAACTGTAATGTAAATTTGTATTTTTACGATGAATTTATCTTGTTACAATTTAAAAAATGTATTGGTACGTATGTAAACGTAGTAGTACGTGTTAGATGAATGTATCCATCTAGTTACGGTTGTTGATTCGAGGATGTTGGAGGATGTATGTCACTGATACAGGGAAAGAATTGTTATTTGATTATCACGATGAGAAAATGCGTGTCTTCTCATAATTCATATTCTTCTACCTATGTCGTTCTGCTGGTAAAATATTTGCGGCCTGGATCGGCTCTTCGGAACATACTAGGCTTAAACTCCGCATTGCCAACTGGGTAACGTTTTAGACTAAATTGATAATCTGGAAATTAATATAAACCTGCCATTCTCCGTATTTCTGTGTTCGCAACGCTGGGCAAAAATTACCTCGTACTATTAGCAAGTGTGGAAAAAAAAAAAAAAAAAAATCTAAATTTCACATTTCTGTTTTGCGAAAGAACCATACATTAAACAAGGTCTATTATTTACACAGTTCATTCTCCAGATGGATATTTACGATTCATTTAATGATACTTCCTGAATTTTCTTTGTTTCTTTCTTAGTCATTATAACTTGTAAAGGAAAAATTTACGGTGGAAGTTGGAGGCAAAAGTTTTGTTTTATTAACGAAACATCTTACGGGGTGCCGCGCCCCAAAGTGCTCTATAGAGAGATGTAGCGCACCCAACAGGCACGTAAAATTCTGATAACGAAGAAAAGAAGTGGTTATTCCTTTGATTAATTTTGTTTTACTTGTGCAACTGAATGTTATATTCTCTTTACCCAACTTCGTAGATGGCATACTAACCAACAGTATGTACCATAAAATATATAAATATATTTTAAAAAGTCTGCCAAGTTGGGTGTGGCACATAGCTTCCTTGTTTCCGAAACATGAAAATCCGAGATCATTGAACATTTTCAAATGAATTTGAAAAATTCCATAGCGGAAAAGACTTAATCAAGATGTAGAGTAAAACGTCATAACTGTTAAATTAAAACACGAAAAAAAAATAGTCAATGGAATTTACTTTTGCGCGTGCGCAAAATGAAGTGATAATGTTAGAACAATGAAATTGGCACGGGACTTCTATAGCCTGTACATTCCCTGAAAATGTCATCAAAATCGGATGGAAACTGTGGAAATTAGCTATGCGCAGTAGCTATTAATGACACAATCATACTGAAATCGATATGGAATGATCAAATTGTCGTCTCCCAACTATCATCCAAATTTGAGAGAGATCGAACGACTAGGGTGTGAAAAAATGGAGCATACTAGAATTTACGTTTGCGCACGTGCAGAGTAAAGTATTGATTTGGCAACATTGAAAATATTAGGGGACCGTCAACTCCCTAGCCTACATATATTCCCTGAAAATGCCATCCCAATTGGATGAAAACTGTGGAAATAAAGCTTGTTACAAGGATTTGCCAATACCCGACACACACCTTTTTTTAAATTTTATTTCTATTTATTTATTTATTTATTTATTTATTTATTTATTTTTATTTTTATTTTATTTTTTTTTTTTTTTTTAGAAAACTTCCCCCAAAGGCGAAGATAATACCATTAAATTGAGAAAATAAATAAATAAATAAAGGAAGTGGGGAGGACGCCCAGGTTTTCCTAACGCCGGCTCTAGGGATGAGGGAAGTTGATAAAATGACTACCAGTTCAAGTAAGACCCCCTCAAGACACGGGTGGGGATACCACGATTCACTCGCGTGGAGATGCCCAACTCGAGTAACTCTGTGACATTTTCCCGCACTACACCTCTCGCCGTTACACGTTCGCGGCCATTACCCTGATGTTGTTGGGCAACGCTCCTTTTAGCTCAGAAATCGCTTGCCGCAGGCCATTTCTGTCATACTTGTTTATCTTAGCCCGCCAGGTCTGCTCCACGTCCACGCTGCCACTGACAAATTGGACATACAAGATTATTGCAGACCCTCTGGGCTTGACAGCAACAATTATCCGGCTCCTTATCCTGGTCACTCGGCTTGTAATAAATTCTCATCAGACTATAACCAGAGTTACCGATAGAAGATGAATGCAATTAAATAATAATTTATTTGACTATCAGGTGTCGTAAAAAATGTTTTTCTCATCATTACGCTTGATAATTTGACGTTACATGCGCATACAACCGACCTCATACTACACAACCTAGAGTTCTCAACCTTTCTCCCATAGAACCGTCACAAAGGTTTACCATACCTACCAGATTCTTTAAGGACTACTACTTTTCAGTGATTCGTAAATTAATAGGTTAGTACCATCATTGACCTCAATCAAATTGATTGATTCTTGAGGCATCCGTCGGGCTTTTATGGCCAATGGGGTTGTCAGGGTGAGACGGATATAAGTAAAAAGTCTTCTTCGAGTGTTTTTATTGCTAGCTTTCGAACATCAACATGTCATCCTCAGGCGTCTTCGTTTCTAAAAATACGTACAATAGGTCGTTACAAACTAGTCATAGTTTGTAACGACCTATTGTACGTATTTTTAGAAACGAAGACGCCTGAGGATGACATGTTGATGTTCGAAAGCTAGCAATAAAAACACTCGAAGAAGACTTTTTACTTATATCCGTCTCACCCTGACAACCCCATTGGCTCAATCAAATTTGAATGTCGAATCCTCTTAGTTGGGTATTATTTTATTTGACCAAGAGTCTTCTCTTTCAGGGTCATTCACACAGAGGGAACCTGAGTGGGAGAATCCTTTTGCGCAGTGTAACACGAGGTTTGAGACTTTCTTCACATCCCTCGTGTCTTTTTTCCATTCCCTATTGTAACTCAGGCTCGGGCTTGTGACGAAGGGACCTGTCTTTCCCCCTTGTAGAATATTCAGGCAACCAGTCGGCCGTCGAAGCCATCCTTCCTCTCCCCTTGCCACCAAGTATTTCTTTTTTCTGTATCCGCCTATTTTTAACCGAAAGCGGACTACAAGGAAAGACTGTGACTCAGCAATTTTGTTAACTCATGTATCTCAGAACATTATTATCCGAGCCCCTATTCACATACTGATTTAAGTATCTACAAACTAAGATTCGCTCAATTTTTCAGGTGGTAAATATTCAACTTTCTCAATCTTTTGCATCATAGGTTGAATGGAATATAGTTCAGGGTTTACTCAGCTGGTAAGAGTGGCCCCTTTGACGTTTCATCCAAGATTTGCTTGTTACAATTATTATTTCGCTCGAGTATTATCGATCGGGTAAGATCGATATAAATATGTGTCTACCCATTTTTCCGCCAGTGAGCGTCACCCAACGAAACGTACCTCTATTGTTTTTAAATGGAAGTAGATTTCATCATAAGAAGTTCAACACCAACTGCACATTCCTACGATAAGTAGTTTTCACTGTATTTTTCGAAATCACTTGCACCGGCGACCTCACAGGTCTCGCTAAATGCAAAACAGATACGTGGGTAACCCTGTGATCATTGCCTGGTTGGGAAGCCGCCATGGTGGGTTGAGACTGGAATTGATGGGGTTCACTCCGGGTAGCACATTGTTGAAGTACTCCGATAATTATTTTCTCATATGGTTTTTTTAGTTACTTAGTATTAATTTTCTGATGTCAATAAACATTCATTCGAAGATTCTGAAAACTCTGAACGGGTGTATTTTTGTTCTATTTTTCTACTATAATTTCTATTATGATTTCTAGCCTTCTGTAAACACAGAAAAACATTAGGTTATGGGCTTTTAAGTCTAGGGATCATATACAGATCAAGAAGTAGGAACTAAGAAAAGATGGAGTTTTCTAAAATTCCCCAGATCGGGAAATTGGAAGGGAAGCATAATTGGAGTACTTGGAAATACAAGATCACTGTACTCCTACGAGGTGTCCCCGGTGCACTAGACATTCTCAATGGTAAGCTGAAAAGGCCTGTCGGAGACAAAATAGAGGAAGAATTGAACAAATATTTGAAAATAGAGAGTGATACCTTGATTGTCATGACAGGAAATATGGCTGAAGAAGTCGTGAAACTGATTATGCGTTTTCACACAGCTGTAGAGGTATGGGAAGAGTTGCATCGACTATTTGACGGCGTGAATGAAGATAAGGCGTATGACCTGTGTATGAAGTTTTTCCGTTTCAAAAGAGATAACACAGATGATGTTGCTACACACATGAGCAAGCTCAAGAATGTTTGGAGCGATCTGAAAACTGATATTGAGAGTGAAAAACAATGTAAGCTGCCAGAATTGTTTCTCGTCTGCAAAATTCTCGATACATTGCCCGACTCGTTTTTTCCATTCAAGTCGAGCTGGACGCTTGTGGAAAAAACTCAAAGGACTGTTGAAAACCTCACTGCTCAGCTTTGTGCTTTCGAACGTGCGTTGAAGAGTAAAGAAGATTCTGCTGACGAAGACGGTGAAGTGCTCGTGACTCAAGGCTACAGACGAAAAGAGTACGGTAAAAAACCGGCGTTTATTTGTAATTATTGTAAGGAACTAGGGCATATAGTACGCTTTTGTAAGAAATTGATAGCAGATGGTAGGCCCCCCAAGAATGAGGATGCAAGAGCTAGTTCAACAACAACCTTGGTCGCTGAAACTAATGAAGTTTTATCAACTGAATATGACCCAAATGTGTGGTACGTTGACAATGGGGCAACTAATCACATATCATATAGAAAGGAATTATTCAAATCGTTTGAACCTTTTGCTGTCCCTCGTACTGTGACCACAGCGAATGGTCACACAGTTGGAGCAATTGGTAAGGGAAATTTAGAACTCGAAGCGATAGTGAATGGTGAGCTTTCCCAAATAAATATGACAGATGTTTGGTTAGTTCCTGACATTAAGAAAAACCTTTTTTCACCTCTGTCTGCTCATGACAAAAATATAAACAGTGTTTTTTCATCAACTCAAGTTATGTGCAAGTTAGAAGTCGATGGTCGGTGTGTTGTGATGGGGACAAGGGAACGTTGTGGTGGTCTGTACAAGTTAGACATGAAGGCTAAGGAATGTGACAAGCGGGAGGTGGAAATCAACGTACTTCCTAAAGGAAATTTACTTCAGCTTTATCATGAGCGATTAGGACACCAGAATAAAAGGCATGTAAAGTCATTTATTGCAAACGAGATAGGAGTTAATGTCAAGTTGGACTCTGAGCTATGTGAAGCATGTGTGTATGGAAAGGCACATCGTCTCAAGTTTGGTAATAGACCAAGATCAACTAGACCAGGAGAGTTGATTCATTCGGATGTTGGGGGTCCCTTCGAAAGATCATTGTTTGGTTACAAATATTATGTAGTCTTCAAAGATGATTTCAGTAAATTCAGATTTGTGTACCTACTAAAAGAAAAATCAGAAGTCCCGCAGAAACTCCAGTTGATGCTGAGGGAAGCGAAAGTAGTTGGTCACAACATAAAAGAGTTTTTAAGTGACAATGGAGGAGAGTACGACAGTATTACTTTTAGGTCTATTCTTGAGAAAAATGGAATCAAACAGAGATTTACGATGCCTTACACCCCAGAACAAAATGGATGCAGCGAGAGAGAGAACCGTACTCTTGTTGAAACAGCTAGGACTATGATGCATGCTCATGATTCTTGTGTCAAACTTTCTCCTCGGCTGTGGGATGAGATGATCGTATCAGCTGCATACATTTTGAATAGAACAGGACCTACAACAGTGGATGGAAAATCTCCTTACGAACTGTGGACGGGTAAGAAACCAGGAATCAAGCACCTCAGAATCATAGGGAGTAGATGCTTTGCTCATGTTCCCAAGCAGCTTAGAAAGAAGTTCAGTAAAAAAGCAGTTCGAGGATTACTTGTTGGGTATGAAAATGATGAAGGATACCGCATTTGGGATGACAAGTCCCACAAGATATTGCGCTCCAGGGATGTGGTTTTTAATGAGAAACCCTTGGAACCTGTAGATGAAGAAGAACAAAAAACAACACTTTTTCGAAGAAGAGAAAATTATGAAAATCAAAAGACAAAGGATAATGAAGACCAAGAAGAAGAGGATATAGAAGACAATTCGGATAGCGAGGAACCAGTAGCTACAAGTGACGACAGAATGCTTCGAGACCGAGAAACTCTAAGAAGACCTCAAAGGTTCGATGATTTTGTGATGGCGGCATTTACTGATATGTGCGAAGTACGTGAGCCATCCACGTTCCAAGAAGCAATCTCGTGTCCAGAAAGCCAGCATTGGAAAGCTGCAATGAGAAGTGAATTAGATGCATTAGCAGAAAACCGAGTCTGGGAAATGACATCCTTACCCAAGGGGAAGAAGCCGATACCCTCAAAGTGGGTATTTAAGGTGAAAACAAACCCTGATGGAGCCGTCGACCGATTCAAAGCTCGGCTTGTCATAAAAGGGTTTTCTCAGAAAAAGGGAATTGATTATGATCAAACATTTAGCCCAGTTGCAAAAAACGGTACGATAAGAACTTTGTTGAGTGTGGCAGCTAATAACAACATGGTGTTGGCACAGTTTGATGTTACAACAGCCTTTTTATACGGATATCTGGACGAAGATATTTATATGTTACAGCCAGAGGGATATGAAGATGGGTCTGATCATGTTTGTCATCTGAGGAAGAGCCTATATGGTTTGAAACAGGCACCTAGATGCTGGAATGAGAGATTTGTGGAATATTTGAAGAAGATAGGATTTGAATCTAGTGAAGCGGATCCCTGTCTGTTCATTAGAAAAGATGATACAGAATGTATTTTTCTAGCACTTTATGTTGATGACGGGCTTGTTGCAGCAAGTTCTACAGGTCTCAACGACAATTTTTTAGATCAATTGAGGCGGGAGTTCAAGATTACTACCAAGTCAGCCTCGTATTTTCTTGTAATCGAGATTCATCAGAGTGACGGATTGATTACAGTGAACCAAGCTGCCTACACAAGAAAAATTTTGGAGCGGTTTAGTATGCAGGACTGTAAATCTGCTCCAACTCCAATTGTACATGAGAGCAAAAGAAGTGATGAAGTCACATCAGGTCAGTCAAAAGAAGTGAAGTTTCCTTATCGCCAAGCCGTGGGCGCACTCATGTATCTAATGGTTGGAACGAGACCTGACATAGCATACGCTGTCGGAGTTGTATCACGAACCCTTGAAAATCCAACACAAGAAGATTGTGTGAGAGTGAAGCGAATTTTTAGATATCTAAAAGGAACCGTGGACTATGGATTGACATACTCTCAGAGCTACAAGCAAGGTCTTCTCCAGTGTTATAGTGATTCCGATTATGGAGGAGATATAAAAACAGGAAGATCTACAACAGGAGTAGTTTGTCTTCACTCTGGAGGTGCAATTGGTTGGTTGAGTCAACGACAGACTTCAGTTGCAATCTCCACTACTCAAGCTGAAATAGTTGCAGCAAGTGAGGCAGCTCGCGAACTACTCGTAGTTTGGCTCAAGCGACTATTGAAAAGTTTGTTGGGGAGTATTGATAAACCCCTACTTTATGTTGACACTGAAGCCGCATTGAAGTTGACGAAGAATCCAGAATTTCACAGACGAACAAAACACATTATGATTCGATATTTCTTTGTTAGGGAACTTGTTCAAGAAAACAAAATCGAAATTGAGAAGATTGATACAAAATCACAAGTAGCAGATATTTTGACGAAACCCCTTCATCAGCCTTGTCATTTCGAGTTGACGAAAAAGATGGGACTTTCAAAAATAGTTAGCGAGGGAGGGTGTTGGAATACTCCGATAATTATTTTCTCATATGGTTTTTTTAGTTACTTAGTATTAATTTTCTGATGTCAATAAACATTCATTAGAAGATTCTGAAAACTCTGAACGGGTGTATTTTTGTTCTATTTTTCTACTATCATTTCTATTATGATTTCTAGCCTTCTGTAAACACAGAAAAACATTACACATTGCTTCGGGTAATGGACAAAAATGAAAAAAATCATCATTTTAGTTAACCGAAACTACTTATGTGGGCTTATTCAGAGAGGTCTAAAGGTGAGAAAAACATCACCAGTTGAACCTTCATTGGTCACTTAATCACGATGTTACCTGTAAACAAAAGGATACCGAGGGAGAGCAAGATATAGTCGGGAGACAGTAGTGAGTTCTCTCGAATGGGTACAGTTCTCCGCTTATAAATAACTATGAACGGATATTTTTGATGAAATTTTAGCCGGTACCATTGAATGTGCAATAAGTAGATGTCAAACTTGCTTAAGAAAACACGATTAGTCAACTTCAAATAACATTTTCTCCAAAAAGCTAAAATCGTTCCTGGGAGTTTTAAAAATGTTCGTTGAACTCTCCCGAATCGAAAGAAAAAATGTTTCTTTTCCAAAACTTTCCTTAGAGGTCCATTTTAAATTTTTTCCAGAAGACAACTCAAAACGTTCCAGTCATGCAGCAAGACCATATGAGCGAATTGTCATTAATTATCTATCCTACGTTAATTGTATAGACATTTAGGCAATTTCAGTATAAAGAAAACCTTCAAAATCAATTTTATGGCAAAAAAAAAAAAAAAAAAACTCGTTCTAAATGAAATATGGTGATCAAAAAGAGATTTTGAATTTTTAGTTTTTTTTGCAGTTTTTATAGATTTTTCAGCAAAAACTAATGAATTTAAGTACACTTTCAGCATAATTTTCGCAAACATTTTTCAATGTCCTGGTTAATTGTTGATCATTTTGTTTTGGCTGAAACCCTTTTAAAAAATGCAAATTTAACAATTTTTTGGAGTTTTTAGCCATTTTTAGTGATTTTTTTAGTACACTTTTTGAAATTTGACCAATTTAATGAGCTCAAAAATTGGTGGCCAACGAACTAATCCTTTTGTTTGGAAAGTTTGATTTTTGGCGCAAGAACGGGATTTTTATCTCAATCCTAAGGAGTGTTATCGTCTGGAATGACACACACACACTTTTTTTTTTTAATAGAAGAAGGGAAGTTGCAGAAGGATGAGGAGAAAGAGAAAGGATGTGCCCCTATAAAATGACCACCAGTTCAAATAAGACCCCGGTGTGTGATACCACGGAGCACTCCCGCTTAGATACACACACACGCACACATATATAGGTGTGTATTTTTCCATTTTATCAGAAGTTTTTGTCGCTATATCTTTCTACTTTACCTATCATATCCAAATTTATATATACATACATATATACATATGAAAAAGCGCAAACTTCAGGGATCGTTCCAGAATGACTCAAAACGGATTTCAATGGAGAAAAGTTTCAAAAATTTTGATTTTTAAATTTTTCGAGCTATTGCAATAGTTTCTTTTTCTACGAAAATTCGCTGAAATTCTCATGAGAACTATATACGAAAAATTGGTTGAGAGGAAAAATTGTAAAGACTTATCAAATTTTATTAAAGAAATTTATCATTATTCAGACGATAAGGAAGACGTTGCTAATGCCCTGAATAAACAGTCCACATTGACCGCCTCAACCCTCAGAAGTATGTGGGGTGCCTGTAAAGGATATCGGAACTCATTTCTATAAAAAAAGCAAACGTATCAGGATAAGTAGGATAAGTCATTTTTTCCGACTACCCCATCAAATTTATTGACAAAGCATTCCCAGGTGACTGGCGGCTCAGGCGACGGAGGAAGTTTTTGAGGAGTACGAAATAGAATCAGATTCGTCATATTCCGATTTGTCAGAATCAGGCTAAGTTTTTGAACGTACATAAGCATAAGAGGAAGACCAAGAAAATCCTACCTGGAAGATATATACCACCTAATGGGATGCACCTCTTACCATCAGCTGAAGAGGGCTGCAATGGATAGGGACGAATGGCTACACCGACAAGGCGCTGCCTTTAGAAGATGATGATGATGAAGCGCCTAGTTCTATTCCATAATAAAATTCGGTTAACGGACGCCTTATAGAATGTGAAAGTTGTTCCCATCTGAAGTAGAATTTTGAAAGTCATTTATGGCATTTGTCACGTGTATACGATATTACTAGACATAACTTCTTTTAATGTTTTAGGATTCGTTAAATACAGTTGAAAAAAGAAAGTTCATAATCTTCTATCTATTGCATTACTAGTTAAGAGCTCAAGATAAAAGTAAGATCATAGTCCACAAATGTCCGATTTCATTGAGAAATTTGTGGGAATTGTTGGTTCTAGTAGTCCGTGCGTGAACTCGTAACTTCGAGAGTTCTAACTTTAAAAGAATATAACCACAAGGTTCGGATTTCCTTCCCATTTCCCACCTAACATACCTACTTCTGGATTTATATGCAAAGTACGATTTTATGTGAGCATTGATATTTAATTTTGGTATTCACGATTTTACACTGAGAAATATTCCTAATACTGACCAAAACGAGATACCTATTTTATTTGTATTATAGTTATGCCACCCTAATAATTAGTCGCTTTGTTCACAAATTTTCCAAAATTTGAAATCATTAGCTATGACAGTGTGAGCAGTTACAGTACCCTGTTGTTTGATTCTTATTCATTCCTATAAACTGAGTCAAAGTAATTTCAAAGGTCCTGTGGCCAGGAGATTTATAATGGACAGAACCACTAGGCTGTTTATAACATTCCAGCGGGAGGACTAAAAAGAGCTGTCAGGAGAAACGTTATTGCGCTGCGGGACTCGGGTGAGGCTTCCGGCTCCCATCTTTTCATCCTTCCACCTGGGAGATGCTGTCCCCACCAACTACACCAGAGGCTAATGGCGCCACCGTTAATTCATTAAACAGCGTCAATAAATAAACACAAGCCTCCCTCAGCTGGGTTCTCTTTGTTATTAGTGTAATGCTGGGGCACTTCAATGCAAAAAGCGTTTTCCAAGGCATTTGCCGTGAAAAGAACTTCAAATTACGGAGAAAAGTGATACCAGTGCCGGATCAGGAAAAAGGTCAATACAATTTTATAAGCTCGTTCAAGGATGAGAACTAGGATTGTAATATTTAAGTTCTTACTTCAACGAAAAATGGCTATGAATTGTATAAGGGACTTGATACGAGCTAACCCACTCAATTTTTGATAATGTTGAAAAAAGTGGCAGAAACATACTACTGCTAAATCTGGCATGAAACGTTAAAATTATTATCAAGCAAGCTATCCCAAACAATTCCTGACATTTCCATCAGATTTGGTCGAATAATTTCAGTTTTTGTCTCTAACAACGAATTTTATGTTTCCACACTGTGAGAATTATAGGCTCTTCTATAGGGACCTATTAACCATAAAAGTCCCAAAAAGGAGAATACCATATAAACAGGAAAATATAAAGAAAATGCACAAAATAAGAGAAAATAAAATTGTACTTCAAATTTAAAATGCAAAAGATTGAAATGAAAAGCTCCTCTCTGCCGGGAATAGAGTAAAATTAAAATATAGAGAAAATGGAAATGTGAAAATATAGAAAATATAATGAAAAAAAAAAGCAAACTGAATACACTGATTCGAAATATGAAAGGATACACTAAAGAATCAAAACTTGAAAATTAAAATAGAGAAAAGAAAGATTGAAAATGAATTTGAATGAGAACTTGAAAGTTAGAACCTAGGAAGACGGTCGACTGACTGACGAAACAAGAATGGGTGTATGATATGGAAACACGTGCAGGTTTCCCCCCTTTCCCACCTTGACTGCTATTGTTTAGCTCTCATCCGTGAGAATGCGCTGAGGTGACACTTGAGTTTTGAGAGCTGTCACAACAGTCGCATTGGACATTGATTCAGTTTTGTGGTGAAATTTATAGAAAATTACTTTGGATTCATCCTTCAATTAACCAACAGTTTTGAATGGAATGAGTC
The DNA here is from genome assembly GCA_030762985.1 of Adelphocoris suturalis. Taxonomy (NCBI): domain Eukaryota; kingdom Metazoa; phylum Arthropoda; class Insecta; order Hemiptera; family Miridae; genus Adelphocoris; species Adelphocoris suturalis. The sequence continues at coordinate 105,805,460 of CM061042.1, forward strand.
CTGCAGAGTGTGGGAAATCTGTGTTTATGGATATATACGTTTGGGCATGTGCATACGCCATTTTCGTTCGACTGGCAGGTCACAAACATTCCGTCTAAAAGCTAATCTCAGATGTTTTCGCCGATACCAGACAGCGTGACTGTAGGTTTGCTCGGGACAAGGATTAATCATGACGGACATGGAACCAAAATTGTTCAGGAAGCTGAAACGCAAAGCCAGTGACAATTCTGATTTCTGAAGATAAAAGATTATAACCATTTCCATCACCCTGCACTAATACATAGTATGAATTTAATGGTGACATGGAAGTTAATGCGACTTGAACACAATCGTTATTCCCTTGGATGGATCTTTTCCTACTGAAATACCTGAAAATCTTACAAATTACGTTAAATCTAACATAAACTTTTGAAATTCTCCTGAAAAATCAAATATCTATAGCAGTTTCAACCTTTCAAAATTCTTACCTTTCTTCAATTCTTTCAAAAGAATATCAATTATACGTTCACCACCCTCTCTTAGAGCAGAAACAAAACGCAGAAAGTAAGAAACTCATTTAAGCCATAACAATAATCAACTTTCTCAAAATTTAAAGTTAAAAAATTTTGCTTTTTGTGAATAGAAGGTAACTTTGTGAAGAACGTTATATTATCGGCCGAAATCGCGATTTCTGGTGCACCTCCTACAAGGGGGTCTTGATCCAAACTGAAATCAAATCGCCACCTATCAGAGAGTTGTATGTGGTCGTCTGTCCGTTGTCTGTATAGAGAATTGTGCCCTTCAGGAATGATATTGAAAAATTCCAGTTTTGGGGTGATACGCATGCTCAAAGCACCCTGTGAAAATTAGCTCTTTCGTAATTTAAGGGTGACCAAATGAAGTTTTTAGCGTTCTCTTAGAGAACTTTTCTCCCCGATGACTCCAACTATTTTGATGAAATTCACATGAATTTCTTACATTTTCCTCTTTGGTTGGGTACAAATTATTTCCACAATAGCACTCATCCTCGTAAAAATTATTTTTGGAGTACGTCGGGGGGACGTTTATGTCCCAATAATTGACAAATCCGAAAAATGCGATATATTTTTAAAAGCTACATCTTGGAACCTATTTGGTCAACAGAGATGGTGATGGTCTCAAAACGTAGCAAATTTACTCCAATTTAAAATTGTATTCGAATCGGTAGGTGTTACCAAAAAACTAGTCCTTTAGGGTAAAAATCACTAAAAACCGAAGTTAAGTCGAAAATTTCGCCGTTTTATCGATTTTTGACAAGGTTGCGTTCGGAGCTCGAGGTCCCGAAATTCGGATTTGTCGAAAAATCAGAACTACGTACCGGATGTGACGCACGGTACCCCCCTGAGCTATGCAGACTTCGTCGAACCACATGATAAAGAACCTCAACCGGTCCTTTCTACTCCAAGAGGGTTAAGTTGACTTAAAAACCTTTATTATTAATATCTTCATTCGTTCTTTTAATTAGAATAATTTTTAACACAATACTCATTTTTAGCGCATTTAAGAAAAAAAAAAAAAAAAAAAAAAAAACGCTTTTGTGTTTACTCTGTCCGTTTTATGTATGTATGTGTATCCTCATAAAAGCGCTTTAACTCGAGAACGGCTGGACCGAATTTGACGGGATGGGTCACAAAATGGTCAGCTAGTAATTCAAATTAAAGTGGTAGCAAAAATCGGCAGTGCTAATGAGCAGCGTGAGCTAATTTAGTGATTCAAAAATTCAATTTCCGTGCTGTATATCCTATGACGCTAAGATCTAGAAAGGAACCTCTGTGATTTTAACTTGCCGAACCACCCCAATCAGCTGAAATTCTTATTTCGTCATTCCTTGCGAAACAGTACACGTGGCTCACTACGTAAGATCTGAGCTCTCTCTCTCACTCTCTCTCTCTCTCTCACTCTCTCTCTCTCTCCGTATATATATATATATATATTTTTCTTATTCAGTATCCCATCAAACGCACAGACAAGGTTTCGATTATATAATAGGGTTACACAAGACAAATGTAAAGATGGGGGTCTGTGAGTCGCTTCAAGCCTTTTGAGGATCCTCGGGAATATTAGAGGGTGGAGAGGGGGGGGGGGGGGGGGGGGTCCGTTGCTGAAAATGATAAAAATTCACTCATAAGAATAAAATGTTGTTAATAACTGACAAATCGTTTGAAACATAAGTATAGGCACAAAACCCCAAAACTGGAATTTTTCTATATCATCCCTGAAGGTCGCAATTCTCTACTCAGTCCACGGACAGACATACAGACCACATACTACTCTCTGATAGGTGGAGATTTGATTTCAGTTTGGATCCAGACCCCCTTGTAGGAGGGGCACCAGAAATCGAGTTTTCGGCCGATAATATAACTTTCCCTTTCCTGCCTTTCGGAGAGTTGGGAAAATGAAAACGGAGGGGGGGGGGGGGGGTTTCCTGTAGAAAAATTATCAAAACTCACTCAGAAGAATGAATTGTTGCTAAAAGATGGCATTACCGAAAAATTCGCTATATTTTAAAACACTATACGAGGAGGGTCTGGATAGTTCGTTTAAATATTTTTAGCTGGGGCCTGAGGGCTAGGGGGAAGAGCACCCGAACGGTTTCTTCTCTCTAGACAACTCTAGAGAACGATCGTGTCTTGAACGAATTTTTGAACCTAACCTACTTTTCACGTGCTGTCGGAAGGAAAGTGGCATGCTGTAAAGACAGGTAGGAAGCTGAAGGCGTCTTTTCGGATCGCGCATCTCTGGAAATATCTCTTGGTTCTACGAATTTGACGTGGCAAGAAGCCTCCAGGTTTTCGAGTAGGGAAGACATCCAGTTAAGGACCCGTTAGCGTTTTTACTTAATATCACTGACAGTTGTCTAGAGTGACGAAAATGAGAATAAAATGAAATAATAAAACAAAAGGCCTGGTTTTTCAACGGCTGAACGTAAAAAACAAAACCCGGTCTGAGCGTTCGGGCTTATTCAGAGCTAGCTGAGATGTTTATTCCCTTACGAGGTTGAGTGAGGGCTTACAGTAAAATGTGGGGACCACTGGTGTTGAGCCCACGACAGTGAGAGAGGATAGATATGCCACATGAAGGATCGAGTTGGTGGCGAGGGGATGGGGAATTGGTGAAACCCAAGGTTTAAAGAGTTGTCGGAAAAAAAGGGCCGTTTCGAGAGGCCACTTCCCACCCGTATAACTTTCCCAACGCTCAAACAAACTTTTCATCATTGGAATAATAAACGAGCTTGGACCTATCTGCCGGGTCACTCGTTTTTTCAGTGGGCCTAATTTATGTAGGTAGATTCATTCGAAATATTTCAAAAGGGGGAAACACAGAAGAAAACTCTAACACTTTCAAATTTCACAGCTCGTAATTCTTTACATAGCCAAATTAATTCGTGATATAGCAAGCCCATGTTCTATAGGGGTAGCTTAGCCCCCCAAGGGCTGTTTTCCTATTGGTCACAATAACGTGGCTTCCTATTAGCTGTAATGGTCTTTAGACTTAGTATAAATAGTACCTGCCTAAGTCATGTTTCTTATTCTGAAATAAATCAGCTAAAGAGACACTTGGAGTTATTCCTTTCTACCTCAGTTCGAAATAACTTCCTAGTTATTTGAAAGTGATTTTGACCTCTCGAGATTAGTTTCATAATAACTGATACAATATTTTGAATGCATGGGTTTTAATCCTTTGATCCAGTGGTTCCAACTTAACTTCCACCGGCAACCATCATGAGATTTTTGAGACTCGCGACCCACCAGTTATATTATATACTTATCAACTTTCCTCACTTCACCCATTCACCTCTTTTGCTCATATTGCAGCCACCACTCAATTCGAAAGTACAATGTGATAAAAAATTCATGAACTATAAATGTATGTGTGGTACTTACTAAAAATGAATAAATAAAAAATAAATAAGGTAGATAGATACAAAACATTACCCAGAGAAAAAACTAAAGCACACTTGAACTGAAAGGTAGCTACTCTGTATCTCTGTAGGAGGGGGGGGGGGGGGTAACTAGTAGTTACTGAATACCAAAGAGGTCCAACCGAAAAAGTTTCAGTCTTGCATCACGATCGTATTTAAGCGAATTTTCGTGAAAAATCGTATTATATTTGATACCTTGTTCTGAAATTCGAGCGCTTGAGTGCAAAGAAATTGTTAATAGCTTCATGGAAAATAAAACTCATTCTTTATGACATTCTGCGATTCAAAATAAACTTTGGATTTTTCCCGGTTTTTGCAGTTTTAATCAACTTTTTTTTTCTTTTTTTTTTTTTAAAGCAAATAGTAATGACATGTAAGTTAATTTTAACATGTATCATGTTTTAGCCCTGGGGTCCTAGCAAATTTTGCGAGTCAATTTTTTTCCGCGCACGAAACATATAGTGTTACAGTGATTTCCGCCTACAACCGAGTCGTTGCTAGGGAAATGGTATTTCGTCGTTTTTCATCCCACAAAATTCGTTGACCATTCGTTCGAAAGCTCTCGATTTATCCAACAATATTATGTTAACTACTGCGAAGTGCGTGTCCAACAAACTAAGTTATGAGCATGGTTATATAAATAATTGTTTACACACAGGTGATCATTCTCAATAATTGATATTGTGAACATGATTGCAACCGCTTGGAATCGAGGAGAAAACATGATACATGGTTGCAATTTTTGGTTCTAGAACAGAAATAAGTTGACATAAGATTCGGGTACAGTTTACCTTCATTTTGCATTATTTGTGCATATTTTTTTAATGGTATATTTTATCGTTGATAAGCTTCTTTTGACTAAAATTCTGCTATGAAATATAAAATTCAACGGTTTCATCCGTTTTTAGACATTTTTAGTGATTTTTAAGCACATTTTTTGAAATTTGACCGAAGTAATGGGCCCACAAACTGCTGGCCTACAAACTCATTCTTTCACTTGGAAATCTTGATTTTTTGGCGCAAGAACGAATTTTTTAACTCAATCCTAAGGAGAGTTATCGTCTGGAAAGACACACACACAGTTAAAAAAATAAATAAATGAATAAAACCCTCAAAGGCAGAGGGGCCATTAGGGGACCATTACCTTGTAAAAATAAATAAATAGAAGAAGTGGGGAGGACACCCAGGATTATCCGATCTAGAGATGAGGGAAGTTGCAGAAGGATAAGGAGGAAGAGTGGGATGGAAGGAGTACCCCTATAAAATGATCACCAGTTTAAGTAAGAACCCCTCAGGAGGCGGATGGTGATACCCCGGAGCACTCCCGCTGAGGTGTCCCACTCGTGTAACTCCGTGGCACTTTTCCCGCACCATGCCCTTCGCCATGATACCGTTGTGGGCATGACCTTGATGTTATTGGTGGCCACTCCTTTTAGCTTGGAAATTGCTTGCGGCAGGTCATTTCTCTCATATTTACTTATCTTAGCCCGCTAGGTTTGCTCCATGTCCGCGCTGCTACTGACAACATGGACATCCAGGATTATAGGAGAACCATCGATCTTGTCGGCAACGATAGCTGGATTCCCCGGCCACTTGACATATGATATAGTCTCTCCCATTCGACATCTCAACAAGCGCCTGCTATCTGCTTGGTCCAAGGGCAGTGCTGCACCACATGGTACAGGTTTTAGATGCCAGAATCTTGTGAAAGTGTGGAAAACCACCGAAGATATAGATATCGGACAGATCAGTGTTTGGTCTGGATTTCAACGTCTTGAATTGATTGAGACGACTTTCCGATCCGATTCCTTGCAACGACGATCGTCAATAATCACTCGATATTGGATGACAAATCTCAAATATACGTGTTAATTGCCGTTTTTGTTGTTTTTTGGAATGCTGAATTGAATGGATTAACACTGTTCAAAGCTCAATCTTGACTATTTTTAGAAAATATTGCCCTGATAGGTACTAAATTTTAGCTGAAAAGTTTAGAAATCTTCTCCAACATCGCGAGGTGCAATTTGGATGTTAGTTTTTCGGGAGCATATGTATCCCAACCGGAAGTGCTAGAGTCCAGATCTGAAGAAACATATGAACCCTTTATGGATTAAGACTTTTGTTTTCCATTGGTAATACTGATTACTCAAAGATGTATTTGAGCTATGAAGTTCGAAGTTAGGAAAATTACTTTCTGTCAAGGGTAATTTCAAAATATTTCTGGAATTTTACTGAAAGAATCTTCTGTTTCAAGAAGTTAAAAGGAACGTTTGCATATCTTCTTTTATTAGTAAAGCCGATGGTCCATAATTTATCTTATACATGTTACCCATCCCTCTCCTCGGAACACCCTCTCTTTTGCCATGATTTAAGAAAACCTAAATTTCTTCTAGTTCACGATAGATGAATTTTAAAAATCTCTGAAACGAGAAATTGTAAAATACCGAATAATAATGACCCATTTGATGTGATGAAAGTGAGGCTAGAGAAAAGTTGAGCTACGGTAGTTGTGTTGCTAAAAACCGCATGTTAAGGATGTGATCTCCCAACGAGCTGCCATTTCGCACTATGCAATTTGAAGTAGTAAAGAAAATAGAGGAGAGAAGAAAATAAGTATTGTAGTTCTAGCGGAAACGTTCCCATCGTCAAAGATAATGTAATGGGATCGGCTGAGCTTGAGGGTCTAGTAAAAAGCCCGTCTCGGAAGGCGGAACCAATAATGGCGAATCCTCTACTTTCATTACCCCCGTTCCTCAGGTTATATTGGCTTTCGCTTTTTCCACATCGCTTTTTCCTTTCTTTTGCGTTTCTATCTCTTTTTCGATCTGTAACATCCTTTTGTGCCCCTCATAAAGGCAACCTAGCCAAGGAGTTGCATCGGTTCTTGAACTGTGTTGACTAAAATCACGCTATTAAAACTTAAATCACTTCTTATAATTCAGTACCAAGACAACACAGACTGGAGTGCAATTGAAATTATTTTTAAAACTTCCAGTTGGTATTGAACTTCGTTGTGGGACATATACGAATCATTAGCTGAGCCAAATATATTTTGGTTCTGTTTAATTATTAAAATTTTTGTACTTTCTTAAGACATCTCTTTAGCCTACTTTCATTTGCATCTTTCATCTGTCTCGATATTCGAATGCTTGTCTCCTCTGTATTTCAACACTAATTCAACTTTGTGCCGTTCTAATATTCGAATGATTGTCTTTTTTCTTGTCTCTCATAGCCACTTTCGGTTACATCTTCATGTTGTCTTGATAATGGAATGGTGTTTCGGGCACTATTGTTCTTTGTATCTGTCCATTGCCAGCTCCAAACCCACATATTATTAGGATCTTCTCTTTCTACAACCCTCGACTCTATAGGTCTCTTTTCTTTCGGCTATATGTATTTCTCCAATTTATACCTCCCCTCCATGCTTCATACCACCAAAGTTCCATCATGGAAACCGGTACCCAAATCCTGCATCAATCTCTTGAGGATGAAACTTGCCCAACCGATCCCGGGTCACTAGCTCTTGTTAGCCTGCTCACTCAGGTACACGATTTCAGACTGCCAGGGTGGAGACGTTTGATGAAGGATGGATCTCACACCCCCACATATGCCACACCATGGTTGCTTGCATGAGGACATGCTGCCTCTTGGCCCCTGGAGTGCTTGCTGTACCGCCCGATGTCCGTTACCGCCCGACTCGGCAATTCACTAGGAGGACGAAGCAGGGAACAGCCCGAGAAAAGCAGGTTACATTAGTAGGTTATCACAGATGCCGCTCTGTGTCGGAGAAGAGTGACGCGTCGGAATCCGTTTTTAGAGATTGTTAAATTGGGTCACCGGATGAAGAGGGCACTTTGATGAGACGTGGCTAAATCATTCGAGTCTGATACTTCATTTCATACTTCACTCTTCATTTGGGTAGATTCGTTAGTACCTATTTAGGACGCATTAGGATTCTCTTCTCCCATGCTAGCGGTTTACAATAAATTAACATCTGTGTATAAAGTGCTTCAGTGTTTAAATATATCCCTACAAGTTTGCTCATATGCTCAAGTTTATTTATATTTACATATATAAAGGCAAAAGAGGTAAAAAATAATTAAATTTATATATTTTTAGTTGTACCTACCAATGCTACACAAAACAAGGTATCGACTAAGCAGAACATTAAGAAATTCATGCAAAAAAAAAAAAAAAAACTATTTATGTTAAAACTAATGAGCAATATTCATGCTGAAAACTAATTAGTCCGATTTTTATGAAACTCAGGAATTGTGTAGGTTAGCACCTAGAAATACCTCTAAATTTCTTCATTTGGATAACTAGTAGCGTGTGCGCATGAGCAAATTTGAATTTTTTTATATTTTTTATTTCTGATGATCTTTTGGTTTGATTTCGTTAAAATAGGGTAGATAGTTGGTTTTCAGCATTGTGCCTTTTCAAGTTTATCGCGGACAGTCGAGTCATAACTATTTCGCACGCACAAAACTAAACATGGTTGACACAAGCAAAACTCCAGGAATAATGGAGCCATTTTGATGAAATGGTCTGGAATTATAAAGTTTGTCGACTATAATATACCTACCTTAGAAGGTGGGTGTCCTAGGGTTATGGCAGGGTGTGCGCATGAGTAAACATGAGCCCTATTCATATGTTAGCATTTGTGTATGTCGAATTAGAAACTCGCAATCAAGTACTATAGTTCAATGTCTTGAACTTGATTCACACACACATTCGTACACTTGAATGAAACGTACAAGCATGAGTTCATTATGACGTCAAGAACACAAATTTTCAGAGCCCCTGAATATTTATTTTAGGTAGGTTGCTATACTTTGCTTTCCGTTCATTTAACCCTTGTAAAAACAAAGAGTTGTGGTCGTGGAAATTTTAATAAGTTGCCTAATGGGTTCACGCATACTCAATATTTATTCATGCAATTGTTCACTGTCAAATCGAGAAGACCAATTTTAGGAAAAATATGTGAATAAGATAGTGATGTCAAAACCATTACACGAATTAAATATTTGTGAAGTCAAACAGTCACCGTTCTCTTCAATGATCACAAATCACTTCATCCGAAGAATACCATTTCCAAGTTAGTTCCGCTTTTTGGCATGGAACACTTCCAAATGGTTATACAAATTAGGTAATTGCACTCTTCTCAACGTAGACATCAAAAGCGAAGAAAAATAGCTTGAGATTTTTTCCTAGACGCACCAGTGGTTTTATAAATTAAAAATAGAATTTGAGTTTCTGGGGGCCCTTAACAAACAACGATGTAATTTTGACATCGCCCACGTTCCGAGCGTGATGTCACGCTTCCCTGAGATTCGAGTGATCAAAATAGGTAGTTAAAGAAAATATTTAAGTCAACTTGAACATACTGGACCTGACGGCCGATTCTCATCAAAGTATTAAAAATGTCATCTTTACCCAAACTAACTACCTGACCTTCTTCCAAATATTAAAACTATTAACACCTCCAGATACTTCTCTATTTTGTAATATAAGACTTAATACAGTGTATATATATATATATATATATATATATATATATATATATATATATATATATATATATATATATACAATTTTTTAACATTCAATAATGATTAACAGGACGTTTGGCTGTATATTATAAACGTTACAATACCGGAAGCTTTGGTTGCACGACACCAGTTATTATCTACGTACACAATCAATCTACCCCATGTTTGTATGGACGTTTTTCACCTAATAAGAATGCAAAATGTATCAACGATGTAAAAATTCTTTAAAATGTTCATCTAAGGAAGTTGAAATTTGATAGGGAGCCTTTGTTGGACATCAAGAGATGAATGAAATGATCGCTCCATCCTGATCAGCTGCGTGAGCTCAATTATCTCCAGTTAACCCAATGAAGGTGAAATTTCATCGAACGCAGCTACAGCAGAAAATCATCTATCGCATGTTCTAAGGCTTTGAATTTCAGCCGTTAGGCAATAACTTTTACAACACTGTAATATTGTATATTATTATTGTGAGAGGAATGTCCTTCAACCATGACCTAAAAGCCCGAAAAGCCAGACTGGAATTTGACTGGAGATTGAGCTCAAATGGAGCGAAAAAGTAGTTAAGTGTGCTAAATTCTCTCCTATTTTACTTTATGAAATTCGATAGATAACGGGACACCAAGAATCAAATGAAATTAATGGATCTGCATCCTGATCAGCTAAGAGAGCTAATTTCTTCCCTTTTTGTCGTAGGAAGTAGTAATATGATTGAGAGCCTCTCTTAGACTTCAAAAGATGAATGAAATAATGGGCTCTACCCTAATCTGCTGATGGGATAAACTTCCTCCTGATCACCCGAGAAAGTTAAATTTTGGTGGATATAGTCTCTCTAGAACAACGAGAGGAATGAACTCATTTTTCATTTTTGCCGAGGCATATATTATAATCCTATGTTTTTCTAACAGAGGAAATATTTGCTCTGAAATCGCTCACGATTCAAAATGATTTTGGGATCGGGGCCGTTAATTCTTGTAGCAGCAGAATTTTCTTTTTGCGTGAAACATTTATCAGAAATTTTTTCTAAAACCATGAATATTTATGGATCTAGAGTGTTGTATCCGATGAAAATGCCAAAATATCCAAGGTTTGTTGCACAACTAGACTAATGTTGTGTAATATTAGTGTTTTACCTGGTGTTTTTACCTCTAAGTTCAAAATATCGTAGCTAAAGAATTTATAAGATCCGGCATTCTCTGCTAATGTCACTGTATAATGGAAATTAGTATTTTAGCTTTCACAATTTATTATTAACACGTACATATTTTGTTGCAGGAAGTTCGAATTTGAGACCTTGCAGTGACAAAAAAGGTAAGTCTTGCATAGTTTGCAAGTCTTGATATATACTTACTGTGTATAGCAGGCTACGAAACAAAATTGGGAACGATTTACTTTCTCGTGGGGAGAAAATCAGAACTTGGCAACGTAAGATTAGGCAGTTAAACTATTTTTTGAGGGATTAATAAACCTTTATGAACCCAAATTCACTGTGTAAGAAATAATCTAGAATACTGTGGAATCATTTCCAAGCCAGTGAAGTACAAATAAAGAATAATAACGAGGAATATCCATTAACATAATTTACTGTACACAATGAATTTCTGATGCCGTACACTCATGAAACCTTCTTTTGTGAGTGTTGCCGTTTTACAATTTACATAACCGAGGGTGAAACGCGTCGTTGAACATCTCTTCATCTCTATTATTGCGCTGACTTGAAGTTTTAAAGTAAAAACAGCCCCGGCTTCCGAATAAACGGGGCGTTTATAGCTGGATTCGCCTACCATTAAATATGCAACATACACATACGCCCACTCCTTTTCTGAGCTGAGTATTTCGAAAATCAGACAACGCGGTTGTTAATAATTTTTAACGTGAATCCAAATACTATAAAGTTTCGATCTTGCTTCTAAAACTTCTTCTATATTGGGAACCCTTAAGTTTTACAAAATGTAGATTTTGCTTTTACGCAAAATTTCATAAATATAAGACTTATCAGACTCTTTACTCGGTTCTTTTTCTCGCCAAACGCAGTATCGCATTTGATTAATTCTGGATTGCACCGAAATTGCGGTAGATTGTGGCACCTCGTTTTGTATTGTTTCAATAGCTGAATCGTGTGGTAAGATCGGTTTCTCTTTATTTGTGTGTGTGTGGATTTAACAGGAAAATCTTGAATTTCCGTGGTTTCCTTTATACTTTATTATTTTCTTGTGCCTAATTTGCTAAGATCAACTGTTGCCCACCATCATAGGATTAGCCGATGGATGATTAGAAACAAAACTGATGATTTTCTCCTCAAAAATTACTTTCTGGTTAAAAACACGTCATAATGAGGTTGAATTATGAGAGGGGTTCAGCATTCGTTCGCTCACTGAACGGGTTGCGTGAGGTTGAGAAACTTCTATAAAATATCTACGAAACTATTATAAAATACAGGGGTCCTCATTAAATATATTTTGCCATAATCGTGTTTTTAATGTACCTAATTATCACTGCCACCAGAAAATGTAACGTTTCAAATAACCGGATTATTTCAAAGTGAACGGTTTCAAAATTATAGTTGTTGAACAGCACTGGTTGTTAAACAACAACAACATAGTTTCGAATCATTGAAACGGTTTTAACATTGGAATAAGGTTTATATAAAAAAGAAGAAGAAGAAGAAAAAAAGTTCCAGTCATACCTAATATATCGTATTATATCCATGTGAAACGATGTTTTGAAATTTCAGCAGTTTGAAAGCAAAGAATTTGATAATTATTAATTTTATGGCAAAAAACCTCTTTCTAGACAATATTCTGCAAACCAAGAAAGATTTTGGGGGCAGGTCGATTCGGCCCTAAGCCGGGTCCAAGCCTAAGTGGACTCTCGGTTTGCTAATTGGGAGGTGGAGTCCGAGGTTCGAGACGGGCGATGTCAATCGGGCCCCGAGACCCCCAGTTCCTGACTTTTCCTATGATATGAACTGTGACCTATGATATGATGTACCTACCTACATTTTCACTACAGATTTGGACATATGACGACGGTGGGTGAGGGTCAACATGGCCCGGGGGTCGGATTATCTCAGGGGGGCCGAATTGACATATGGGCAGGTAGTTAGGAGGGCCGAATTGACATCAAAAAGGGCCGGATTGACCGGGACCAAAGATTTTAGATGTTGAGATTTTTCTGCAGATTTTATCGATTTTTTTTAAAGCAAATATGAATGAAATATTAGTATACATTTTTTCAGCATAATTTTGTTCATAAATATGATACCTAACGTTGAGAAGCTTCTATGGATTAATATTCAGGTAAAAAATATAAATTTAACAATTTTTAGCCGTTTGTAGCCATTTTTAGTGATTTCTTTGAGCAAAATTTTTGAAGTTTGACAAATTTAATGTGTTCAAAAACTGCTGGCCAACGAACTCTCCCTCACAATAGGAAAGCTTGATTATTTTTAAAGGAAAAGCTTTAAATTCTAGGATCCGTTTCAGAATACTTCAAAACCGATTTAAATGAAGAAAATGTTCGAAAAATTTGATTTTATAAATTTTGGAGCCATTGCAATAGCTTAGTTTTCTACGGAAATTCGCTAAAAGAATTGTATAACACAATGACACATCTACAATAACTTCAAATCGTATTACTGCCTTATACTCGTACTTAAGAATTAGGAAGTTAAACAATGCGAACAGTATATCCCAATCTAGATAGCCATAAGTAATGTAAAAGTAAACTTACTTATGGATACACGCAGTTTTTAATTTTTCTCGAATTTTTATGAAATGCGGTTGGGTGTCGAAGAACTGATTCAGTATTGCATCGCATTCGCACAAATGTTTAGATCCGTATTAAATGGACAGGATTCAACTTATTTTTGGGGTATTTTTATTTTTTTATATATTTTTTTTAATACCTAAAAAAACCCTCCAAAATCAACAATTTTTCAATAGCTTTTTTTCATTTCACAGGTTACTTGTCTCTCAGAGTGTGGTCAATCCTTATCCCTACCAAAATCGAGCCGATTTTGACGAAGTTTTCAGGAATAGTGTGAGTTAGGCCTTAGAAGGTGTTCTCAAGGTTACATATCCCATGTGCTAACATAAATTTCTCAGCACTCATATTAGCCATAATCTAATTACCGGAATTTTCTCAAAATTTGATGGTAATTGAAAGACCATATCAAGTATATTGTCCACATTATTTGTATCACGGCACCTTTGGGTCACTCAATTTTGATGAATATTTCACGAAATAAGTGGGATTCGTCGCTAGAATTTCATCGTTGTTGGACCGCGGTTACAATTATAAAGTAGGTAATACTGTTTTTGAGTTTTTATTTATTTTTTATTGCACCAAGTACCTAATAACTCATTAATAACACTATTTTGAAAATATATGGATAAGTATTCAGAACTAAGATGAAACAAAACTCTGAGTTTTGTTCATTATGACAGATGCTATTTTTTTACTTCTTCATATGTAGGCAAAGATCAAGTGGTTTGGTACGCCTTCTTGTGAAATCACTTTCGAGTCAAAGAGATGGTTGACGGATTCCTTGTTGACGGATAATCTTAGCCGATCGAGGTGACTCATCTTAGAGCCTCTCTATTTTTAATTAGTAGTATAGATTGCTTTTGATGATTACGTCTTATCGTATTTATGAAATAATCCCATAGAATTCGGAAATGAGAAAGGATGTAAACCCCATAGACATTTTGGTCTTCGCCATCATACTAGGTATAGGTAATCGAATTGTGAAACTCCTCTCTAGAGAAACATTTAATTTTGTCCTAATTGGACATTCCAACTAATAAATATAGCAGTTTTAATAAGCTCTGTGAAGTTGTTGTTTCATGTTCCAAGCTTCTCGATAGATATAATTCTCGTGGAACCCCCACAGAAATTGTTTCGCACCTATATTTGTTGAAATCAGGGTTAATAACTCTTTCCGTCGAGCTAAATCCTACCAGGAAAGGTTACAGGGAATTCTACCGCTTTTTATACCTTCCTTGGTTACGGCAAGATATAAACTACGTACGTCAACGATGGCCGGAACACCCCGATGACGGTCTTCCCTGTGGGTGGGACCAGTACTTATCGTATATTTGGGGAGAAATAGAAACGAGAGGACGAGATTTCGTTAGATCTGATGTAAGTAATGGAACAATACACATAATAAACAAGGGTAATTACATGGGGCAGGGATATCCCTATTTACACCGCGAATGAAGAACATTGAAAACCTTTTAGTCCAATCAAAGGGCTTTTTATTTTAGCCAATCATCATTCGTTTAATAGCCACTGCATTAACAAATTATTATTATTATGCATATGAAGACACCCATAGTAGTTGAAAAGTATACTTTGTGTCAGTCCTACCAATAAATGACAAGAGGCCACGAATAGGAGAAATCCCTTTCTTCAATATACAGGTATATATGCAAATATATTACTAGATAGAAGAAAGATAAGCACAGCATTGAGGAAATAAATTCAGACAGAATTTACATGAGCGTTTTTAAATCACAAAAGTAAATATACACATGAATTTAATGATGCAGTTCAGTGTGTCAGAAGAGAGAACCAAACAATAACAACAGGAAACCCCTCCTCATTGAATCGTGCGATGGAGCCACCCATAAGGGTGCTAAGGAGTTCGACGCATTTACAAAACGTATAGCAAATACACTGTCAACAAAGTGGGACCGACCCCTATCACAAACGCTGGGGTGGACGCGGGTAAAACTGCAATTTGCGGTTTACAGTTTCACAGTTTCAAGGCCCTACAATTTCACGCTTCACAGTAAAGATGTTTTAAAAAAAGGAAAAATGATGCTTGAAGAAATTCATGTTAGCAGTATAGATTGCTTTTGATGATTACGTCTTATCGTATTTATGAAATAATCCCATAGAATTCGGAAATGAGAAAGGATGTAAACCCCATAGACATTTTGGTCTTCGCCATCTATTAGGTATAGGTCACTGAATTGTGAAACTCCTCTCTAGAGAAACATTTAATTTTGTCCTAATTGGACATTCCAACTAATAAATATAGCAGTTTTAATAAGCTCTGTGAAGTTGTTGTTTCATGTTCCAAGCTTCTCGATAGATATAATTCTCGTGGAACCCCCACAGAAATTGTTTCGCACCTATATTTGTTGAAATCAGGGTTAATAACTCTTTCCGTCGAGCTAAATCCTACCAGGAAAGGTTACAGGGAATTCTACCGCTTTTTATACCTTCCTTGGTTACGGCAAGATATAAACTACGTACGTCAACGATGGCCGGAACACCCCGATGACGGTCTTCCCTGTGGGTGGGACCAGTACTTATCGTATATTTGGGGAGAAATAGAAACGAGAGGACGAGATTTCGTTAGATCTGATGTAAGTAATGGAACAATACACATAATAAACAAGGGTAATTACATGGGGCAGGGATATCCCTATTTACACCGCGAATGAAGAACATTGAAAACCTTTTAGTCCAATCAAAGGGCTTTTTATTTTAGCCAATCATCATTCGTTTAATAGCCACTGCATTAACAAATTATTATTATTATGCATATGAAGACACCCATAGTAGTTGAAAAGTATACTTTGTGTCAGTCCTACCAATAAATGACAAGAGGCCACGAATAGGAGAAATCCCTTTCTTCAATATACAGGTATATATGCAAATATATTACTAGATAGAAGAAAGATAAGCACAGCATTGAGGAAATAAATTCAGACAGAATTTACATGAGCGTTTTTAAATCACAAAAGTAAATATACACATGAATTTAATGATGCAGTTCAGTGTGTCAGAAGAGAGAACCAAACAATAACAACAGGAAACCCCTCCTCATTGAATCGTGCGATGGAGCCACCCATAAGGGTGCTAAGGAGTTCGACGCATTTACAAAACGTATAGCAAATACACTGTCAACAAAGTGGGACCGACCCCTATCACAAACGCTGGGGTGGACGCGGGTAAAACTGCAATTTGCGGTTTACAGTTTCACAGTTTCAAGGCCCTACAATTTCACGCTTCACAGTAAAGATGTTTTAAAAAAAGGAAAAATGATGCTTGAAGAAATTCATGTTAGCGCATGCTCAGAATGGAGTAATGATTTGAGAAAAATGAAATTGGTAGAGCACAATCTGCAGCCTAACTCACAAATTCCCTGAAAATGTAATCAAAATCAGATAAAAACTGGTCCTTGTTCCTCGGAGTACACTTTCGCGCATGCGCAAGAGCTAATAATGATGCAATCTTGCTGAAATTAACATGGAATAATTAAACCATTATCTCCCAACAATGCACTAAATTAGAGCGGCATTGGACGACTACGCATCTTGAAATGTAAACCAAAAAATGTTCAGGGGGTGATGAAATGTTTTTTTCTTGGTCGATTACAAAGGTTCATAATTGAAAATATAACCCAAAATTGAATACGTTGAAATGTATAACTGCCTATGAATGTAATACGCTACATTAATACTAGCTATAACTATAAACTATAATAATAGCTAAAACTATAAGAATAATAGGTACGATGAATGCAATTGTTTGGTATTATTATTACTTCTTAGTGGGTCCGCTGACCAGGTGCCTCACGAAGTATGAGGTATATAATGTTTGAGGTTGGTAATGAACACATTTCCGCTACCAACGATTGTTTTAAGGCAAGGATGCTAAATGTAGCTGTAAACATAATCCGATTCGATTCAGCGTCCTACGAATATAAAACGACCACGAATTTATTACGGTTTTTTGATGTACCGTCCAAAGTATTTGATGATATCATCACTGTATTGCGTCGGTTACATTTTTGATCGTCTAAAAGTGTTTCAATCGATTTTATGTGACGGAAACTATTGGAAACGATAGGTAGGTACCAAACTCGATTTTTGATGATTTGATAATGACTGACGTCGTCCTATTGTCCTTAAGGACAATTTTTAAAGCTTTCATAGTGGTTTCAGTCGATTATATGTGGCGAAAATGATTGAAAACGATACCGAACTCAATTTTTGGTTGATTTGACGATCCTGTCTTCGGATAGTCAACCAAATCTATACAGCTAATTCCAAAGGTCTAAGGAGTCTACCCTTGGTAGCCCTAAAATTTAGGCTTTAAGGGACTCAGGAGCAACTCTAGCTTGAAAAAAAAATATATATATATATACCGTAAATGGTGGTGAAGTGGGTACAGTTTTAATAGTTTTCCACCTCTTCCAGCCACAATTTTCATAATTTTTTTGTGAACTTCATACTGAAGTAACTTAAACTATCAACCTTTCGAATCACGTTTGAGTTGTTGAAATTCATCAATTGCAAGCTCGAGGGTGGGGGTTAAAGTTGTACTATCTTCTCCCACACTTTGGTGGTGAAGATGGTACACCGTCGTTTTACACCTCCAACCAGGTTGCAGAGGCTTCTGTACCAACTTCACCATCGTTTTTAACATCTACTTTCTTTCTACAAGTGGAGGGATGATGGAAAAATGGGACTAAAAAGGTCTAAGGTTGAATCAAACGCAAGAAAAAAAATTAAAAGGCCTTTATTTAGCAAAAAATGTGTTTAAAACAGAAAGGGGCTTTATTGAGCAAACAATATATATATATATCATGATGCAAAAATAATTTATTTTTAATTTTTAAGAACTTAGGTACCTAAAGAAAATCATCCGGATCTGCCCTTTTATACTTTACAACTCGAGCAAGTTAAGGATTACTGGTAGTTGATATAGCATCGTCGTGTAGGGGCTGAGCTGAGAGATTGTGGAGGATGTAGTTAGGTGTATCTAACATCTACTATAGGTTGAGCATTAGGGAAGCGTGACAAGGCATCATTATGAGGAACAGAAGTAGGTACTAATTTTATGAATTATAACAATACTGTATATGAGGCTGGAATTTCTGACCACCTTACTTGTTTTTGAAATTAATTTTTCTCGCATTAGTCATTGTTATAAGTCGGTGCCTACCTAGATAGGTTCCTACTTTTTTGGCGGAATTAGCGACTATTTACTGTGATTCTCAACCTTGATATTAAGAAAGTAGGTACCTAATACATAGCACCAGATCTTCATTTAGGGAGTACGTTTGTACTCGTAGTTGTTGCCACATTATTTATTATCAGGTTATCTTTATTTCGTAGGAATATGCACCTTACCAATGTGTGAAAATTGTGTAGAACGAGCTAGATAATCATGAATAAGAAGAATTTGTTCATACTAGAGACGTCCGTGGTATATAACTCAGCGTATATAACTGGGTTTCTAGTCAGGGCGGTGTCCAACAATTTTGGGGCCCCCTCCGTATGCTTCGCAATTCTTCCTTTACTGCATAATAATATAATTATCTAATAAGGCTGTCGAAAAATTACATCATGTAGGGAAGAAAAAACATGCTCAAAACTATAAAAAAAATTCCTGCACTTAATTGAATAGATAGAATAGAAATAAGTACCTAGCACACACACTCACTGACAACAATGACAATTACGAGTAATTAAAAACTTAGTGTAAATAATAATACTTTGAACATTTTTAATTCATCGCAAAAATTGTATTTTTATTTTTACAGTGTATATTTCCTTACCTCTTTTGTTATATGTGTTTTATTAATAGTTTATCAAAAATTCGATTTTTTTTTTGCCAAAGATTCGGGTCCCTTCATGCCTCGGGGCCCGGGAAAAACGTACCCTCAGTCCACGACCCTGATCTTGCGTTCCACCCAGCTACGTAAGTACAAGAAGATTTTTAGCTCGATCTCGACGTAGTTTCCCAGCCAAGACTGCTGGTAAGCTCTAGCGTGAAGGAGATCAACCAACAGCTTCGACTCTCCGACGCTGGAGGTGGTGGTGGTACGGCGGGAATACACGAGTAGGACCGGCAAGCCTCCAGTGGGACATACCCTCTATAATCTTAACGTTACGTACTGCAGTTTTTTCAATATTCGACATCGCTAAGACTATGACCATTGAAAAATATTGAAATTAAGAATATTAGGTCCACGTTTAGACCAATTTTTCTGTACCACTTATATTGAGGGAGTTTAATATCCCTGTTTTCCAAGATTTCTGGGTGTTTCAGTAGGTACAATTACTCATTCAAGCAACTAATATAAATAATCATGTCCATTTAGCAAATGAGGGGGGGGGGGGGGATCTCTTTTCTTGGTTGATTACAAAGGTTCATATACAAAATAAAATCAGAGTCAGCAAACACAAAACTGAAAATGTTACCTAGTTTTTATTTTTTTTTTTTTAATATATATATATATATATATATATATATATATATATATATATATATATATATATATATATCGTTGGTGATATGAAAAAAGGGCGAATTCCACATTTTTCGGAAAATGACTTTTTTCCACCAAAGATCATGTTTCGGCAAATTCCTTGCGATTGTATTTTCAAGGTAAACCAAACTTGGTCTTGTGCGAATATGAGACGCTAATATACAAATACAATCGCTAGGACTTTGCCGAAACGTGATCTCTGGTAAAAAAAAGTCATTTTCCGAAAAATGTGGAATTCGCCCTTTTTTCATATCAAAAACGATATAACACAGCACAACAGGGCAGGGCAGGGTATATATATATACCTACCTACCTATGCAATTCTACATGACAAGACAAGGCTTGAGTACCAAATTGGAAAATCTTTTAGTTAATTCCAATAACGAATGTTTGTAAAATAAAATTTGAAAAAATGCCTAAATTTGGCGCCCCATGTGAGGGTTGAATCAATGAAAAATAAAAAGTAACATAAACATTAAAATGAACTTGACCGATAGGTAACGTGACTGTGAATTGCAGAGCGATGGGCTTAACGTCAATTAATTCTTTCGATTGTACTTCGGGTTTGAAACTGACCACGACCATTCAGTGTATGTACTTCACTACTTGAGGAAAAAAAAAAAAAAAAAAAAAAAAAAAAAACTAAGATTGCTGAAGGCATCATTTCATGTAGTATCGGTTCATTGCGAAGGTGTAATACAGAGAAATACAAAGATCGGTGCTGTCGGTTTATTCACCCAGAAATATAACAAACCTTTGCGTAATATTCTGCAAATCTTTAATGAATGAATAACGTACTTACTCCTTCGGGGATAATCATTCACAAAATAAGACAACCTGGCTTAACAAACTGGCTCCCGGGCCCTTCTACAGCCATTTTAAGTCAATTAGAGCAGAGTAATCGAGATACTCATCACCAAAGTCAGTTAGTGCGAAGTGGAACGGGAAACAGCATCTCCGCCAACCCACTCGCCCAAGCCCACCTTCTGCTCAACGTAAATAGCTGAAACTGCATTGTTTGCTTTTGAGCAAATACATTCTATAATGCTTATATAGCTGTGATGATAAACATGATTTCTTCTTCTCCATTTTCTATAACTCTATACCACTTCTGATACCTGTACCTACCCAATAATATTAAACAATTTCACTTAAAAAAAAAAAAAAAAAGTAACAAGGTTAGTTACAAAATGTGGTTAGGGATGGCTCCGAAGTAGATATGGTTTTCGTAACAGTATTAATGGTCCTCATAAAAAAGGCCTCCTGTCCTTAAATTCGTTTTTTAAATTTATTAAGCTCAGGCATTGGGGCTTCTTCAGGGAGATTAATATTCAAAAGTGTAAAATATCTACTTACTTATAGTTTTCTTTTTATGTTAAAAATTGAATTTAAAGTTATGAGTTTTTTTTAATCAAATTTTTTTCAATCAGTGAAAAAAATTCAATCAAAATTAAAATTGTTTTCAATCAAGTAAAAAAATTTGATTAAAAAAAAAAAAAAAATAATAATAATAATAATAAAATTTAAAAAAATAAAAAACTTCAAATTCGGTTTTAACAAAAAAAGAAAACTAAAAGTAAATAGACATTTTACTTTTGAATATTAATCTCCCTGAAGAAGCCCCAGTTCTTGGGGAGAAACGTTGGAGTTTAATTAAGAAAACCCCTTTTAAGGTCAAGGCCTTTTTTATAAAGCTTGTTACAACCTGAACTGCCCGAATAAAGAAACATTATAAAGTAACAATAGTTTCGGTCAACTTGTGTCCTAATTCATCATGTTCTATTTTTTGCTTTAAGCATAAAACTATTTATACATTGGGTAATTTCACCAATTTATTTTATTCCTGATGCTGAAAGATGATTGGCCGCAACAGCGGCATAAGGAAAACTTAATGACGTCATAGAGAAACGACCCCTCCAGTGCATAATTTTGGAGAGGAACTTCAGCGCCGTCCAACTAAGCTTCAATTCAGATACTTTCTATCGGCATCTAATCCAAACCGTTTGGAGCTTTGAGGTGAAAAGTTACAGTTGTGTTATATCAAAGGGAAACTAAATATCATGGATATGTCCCTCCTTAACGTCTTATTTTTGCGATTACTACCTAGGGGAGAATTTAGTAGGTAGGTACCTGTCATAGTAGGTACACCTGTTATAATTTATAACAAGTTCGCTGTACACATGTCTTATTGATTACGCGTTTTATGGAACAGTGAGTGAAGGGTGCGTGAATTTAACAGCGGATACGTTTTCAGGTAAATCGAGAGATTTCCAACGAGTGGTGAACGAACTTGTTATTATGATAGATATTAATTAATTGTCGATGAATTCTGCTGATGATTACCCCATTCTTAAACTACCTTCTGATTTTGGGTGAATTAGAGTCATAGATCCTGGAAAAAAAACAACAAAAAAAGCTTCATGAACTTCACAGTTGTTACTAGAGATCTGTTAACGATGTAACTTTTAGGAGAGTTTTTAGGACGTAACCCATTTAATTCGGAAATTCTAAAATAGTTGGAATAATAGTTTTATTATTGCTTTTGTTGCCTCTGACAAAGAATGTAGCCTGTGCTAGTAGATAGATCTTTTCACTTGACACCCCTGCATAGAAGGTGGAGAGGAGAGGGTGTTCTGTAAAATGTAGAGAAATTGAGTTTTCTTCTCCTATAATTGGAAATACATTCCAGATGAAAAAGCTTGGCATGAAAGTAGGTCAAGGTTGCCAAAAGAGAATTCCTTGGGGTTCCAATAAAGGTTTTTATGAGAGGTGAGAGCTCGTGCTCGCGGTTCGGGGCTGAGGAAAAAGGCAACAGTTCAGGTTTTATCGACAGTTTAACGCTCAATCAGTTAGAAGCTGAATGAGTCTTGTTCAACCCTCAATGAGTAGTATTGTCTAATAGCTTCACTATTTATATGATTTTTTTTTTTAATATTCTAAAAATAGCGTTTAGGCAGTTGAAAGTATTATTGATCCTACCTATGAAAGGGTTTTTTCCTTGAGACTAAGGTAATCAATTCAATCAATATGACTTCTGTGGAGATTTTTTTCTCATAGGAATAGACAATGTTCTTCCGTTTTCTTCAGTGTAATCGCAATTGCTTCCAGTTGTTCGGAGGAAAATCCTGCCAAGTCCGTAAGAAGGTTTCCTTCCTGGGAGAAAAAAGCACATTCATGTATTAACACTTTGTTTTTAAATACCATTAGGAACACTTACTGCGTCTTATTATAAAAATATGAGTAGTACAGACAGGATGGACCAAGACATTAATCACTACTGTGTATCGATCAGAGGGGGAAAATGGTATTGGACCCACTGCATTGTTTTCAAAGAGGAATCGAGAATTCTTTTTGATTTTCGTTCCGATCGGACTGATCATCTCCTTAGCAAGGTTGGAGGAGAAGAGGAGGAGATGTGCACATGAGGGATGCACATGCAAAACAATGCAGTCTTTCGAGAAATTAGATATTGGTTTACGTGTCAATTGTAACATTCCATGCAAAACAGTGATTTTATGTAATTTATCAAACTATTTTAGCTACTTTTTTTCTCGAAATTTTATTAGAATTAGGTATATCTTTGCAAGTCATAATCCTTTTTTTATTTTTAACCCAATATAGAATGAATGATCAAAATGGTGTGTGTATATGATTTAAAAGATAATACATACAGTCAATGCTTTATTATATCGACTTGCATTAATTCAACCTCATGAAGGACGAGTGCCATTATATGGCACACCCTCTCATAATCATCACAAAATATCACATAATTTTATACATATTTTTCTGGGCTCAAACTAAAATTTTAATGTTAGGAACTGAAAGAAATTTTTTTTCTTTCTCCTAAATCGTCTCCGTCCTTGGTGGGCTAATGCTGTTTATTTTCCAATGTACTCAAGTGAGGGTCATAAAATCTCAACATATTTCGTGAAAATTTCAAAAGGTCTGTCGAGTTCGCCGAAAAGTTAGAATGTGCGTTTGGGAGGTAGAATCTCTAGAATTTAGAAGGCGGTGGAAGGTGGGGGGCTTACTTTGATTTGATGGACCTTAACTAGACTTATAATCTTTTAAGCGGTTGAACTTAGCCTTTTACTTGGCTTAGTTGAATTCAGTCGCATGAGATTCTGCATTGGCAACCTTGATCTACATTCTTGCCAAACTTTTTCACCTGGCTGAAGAAACGTTGTTTACCCCATGAGGAGAAAAATCTAAGTTGTTTACTTCCATTTTACAGAAGACACTTGCTCCACCATTTTGCTGGATGGAAAGAACCTTTCTATCTACTAATGCTGAGCCAAACATGGTGAGATTTATAAACTATCGTCATGAACATTCTTGAACAGCTCATTCAATAGAGAGTTTTAGCGCAAATAAGAAAAACGTATCTCCTAATTCATAGGGGGTGCGTTTTCGCTATGACGTCAATGCGTCAGCACTACGTCCAACGCATTCCCCTCAACCGAGAAGTCACGTCGAATTTCGCGTTAACGGTATAGGTAGGTACCCAACGATGATGAAATAGTTTCATTTACTGCTTTTTTTCTAAAGTTGCGTACTTACTTTTTTATCCTTCATCAAAACACCAGTACTTTGTACATACATGACAATC
The DNA here is from genome assembly GCA_030762985.1 of Adelphocoris suturalis. NCBI lineage: Eukaryota > Metazoa > Arthropoda > Insecta > Hemiptera > Miridae > Adelphocoris > Adelphocoris suturalis. Next base: position 105,829,861 of record CM061042.1, read on the forward strand.
CAGATTCTCAGCCCTCTTTTCCCATGTTTTTTACATTTTGTAACCTTACGAGATTTAAGCTAAAGGACCTTTCACTTTTGCACTTCAGCAATAAAACCTCCATAGTATGATAAAATGCAAGTGATGAAAATACTTTAAAAAAGAAGAAAAAATCTATAACCAAATTGCCATTTCCTTGTTTAAATTGTCCATACTAATTTAACTAAATTTCTCCCCTTCATGGAAAACCACAAAATCATGGTTATGTTTTGGGCACCACATTTCAATGGTTTCCACGAAGTAGAAAGAACTAGTACTAGCAATTTAGAATGATGCTTAGGTAGTGGTTGCAGTAGTCATAAGTGTAATGATAAGAGTAGGTTCAAGAAATTAATCCCAACTGATAATATGATACAAAAATTGGCCAATAACTCTAGCATTAGAATCAAAGCTAAAGGATCTGTAGAGTTAGTTGCTTGAAGTCCTAATGAAAAGTTAAACGAAATTCACCTGAAAGATATCTTATTTGTTCCGGATTTGCGGATGGGATTGTTGTCAGTGTCCAAAATAACTGACAACGGATGTGAAGTTCTATTCACTAAGAACAATGCATCAGTGATCAACCAGAACGAGGAATGAATTATTTCTGCCAACAGGGTGAATGGATTGTAATACCTGAAGGAAGCGGACAAAGTGGCTGACAAAATCGAAGGAAGTCAAGGAAAAATGTCGATGTTGATGGTTTCGCACTATCGATTTAGACATTTAAATAAGGTTGAATTGAAGAAGACTGTAAAATCAAGAAAAGTAATTGGAGCTAATTTAAACGGAAAGGAAAAATTACTACATTGGGAAACTTGTCTAAAAGGTAAGATGAGTCAAACTCCATTTCCCAAGAAATCGCTGAAAAAAGTCGCACCACTCGAAATAGTTCACACTGACGTCTGAGGGCCAGTGAGAACCAACGATGGGGAATACGAAAGTAGAGAATTTAAAGAATATCTTGAAAGTTGTGGTATAGGACGTAGACTGACCGTTTTTGGTACTCCGCAACAAAATGGAATCTCTGAAAGAGGGCATATAACGATTTTAAACATAGTTCGATGAATGCTTGTAGATTCTAAATTACCAAATAGTTTCTGGGCAGAGGCAGTCACAACGGCAGTTCACATTAGAAATAGGTGACCATCATCTGGGATTGACGGGAAAATTCCTTAAGAAATGAGCTTTGGGAAACCTCCAGTAGTCTCTTACTTTAGGACATTTGGGAGTAGACCCTACATGCATTGACAAATCCGTCAAGGGGAAGCTGGAACCTAGATCTAAAGAGTGTATATTCATGGGATATTCTGATACAGCAAAAGCGAATCGTGTTTGGGATCCCAAGAGTAGGAAAACTGTCGTGACAAGGGACCTGAAGTTCGTTGATGAATTTAATTTGAAGAAATCGGATTCAACAACGATCAAAAACCTAAAAATATTTTCTGAGAAGGATAGGGTTCCGCAACAGGTCAGTCAACAGCCCGGGCAAATGCAAATAGAATGTGTAACGGAAACTAGGAATATTAAAAATAACTTAGATGTCTTAAATCAAACAAGAAATAGAGATGAAGCAGAACCAGCAACAGAAACAGACCCCGGAGTTGACCCCGAACATGAGGAATGTGTCGCAGAGTTGCGAATTAACCAATTCAAACAACCTCAGTTTGTTATTATTTATTTCTGAATTGTAATTATTAATCGCACTGGTGTTTCGTGTTTGTTGAATGAATAAAAGTTAGTCTCGCTAGAAACACTAAATAGTCCAGTTCTTCATAGATAGAGAAAAATAGATTAGATTTTCATAGTCGTACAAATAGGTAGTTAGGTACGGAGAAAAACACCATCATAGACTTATTGTGATTTGCGTAGAAATCACAATAAATTGGTAGATAGAGCGCGGTTGAGGTCCAGTCAAGCAAGTCGGAAGATGAGTGGACTACGGTCAGAATGGGCGCGGACAATGTACAGAAATGAATTGGAGGCCATGAGTCGCTCAATAACCCAAAAGATTAATCAGCCCGATTTCACCAGAGAAGAAGCCAACATACTCGCAGGAAAATTAGAGTCCACCATCTAGTGGAGCAAGAAGTAGTCGACGAGCACACCAAGAGGAAACTGAAGATAGGGATGCAATTCGGATACACTTCGAAGCCCAAATGAAGCTTGTGGAACTCCGTCAGTTTACAGCTCAACGAACGTCTTCAACAGCAGGAACAGAGTCAACGGGAAATAGTTCAAGGATTAGAGAAGTACCAATTAAAGTTAAATTACCTAGATTAGAGATTGACAAATTTAATGGAGACGTATTGAAATTTAATGAATTTTGGCAAATTTTTGAATCTAATATCCACTCAAATGAACACCTATGCCCAGTAGAAAAATTCCAATATTTGTCTTCATACTTAACTGGAAAAGCAAGAGAGTCCATCGATGGTTTAGCCCTCTCTACTGAAAACTATGAAACTGCAATAGGTTTGTTGAAAGAGCGTTTCGGTGACATCCAGTTAATGATTACTAAACATTATAAAGAATTGACAAATTTAAGAAAAGCTGAAAAACAGGTTGTAAGTCTTAGAACCACCTACGATAAAATTGAAAAACATATAAGAAGTTTACAAAACCTAGGTGAGAACACAGAACAAAATTTATTTATCACCATCATAATGTCCCAATTCCCTCCATATATAAATTTAGAAATTGAAAAGAGTCGTCTGGATCAAAATTTTACAACAAGTATGCTACTTCAGGCTATAAAACGCATCATCACTGCACAAGAAAGAGTTTATGAACAATTCCGGACTGAAAACAGCAATTTAGAAACAAGATTACATAATTATACTACTGAAACACTTGTCGGAGTAGAGGGTCGTTCAATAGGTTGTATTTTTTGTTCGGAGCATCATTGGAGTGACGAGTGTCCTAATTATGCAACCTTAGAAAAGAGAAAAGCAGCGACAAAAGACCGATGTAGGCTTTGTATGAATAACAGTCATTCAACCGCAAATTGTTTCAGCCAGAAAATATGCTTCCACTGCAAACGAGCCAAAGCACATCATAGAAGTCTTTGTCCCAAGCTTTTCAAGCCCCAAGAAGGAAAGGAGGACACTGCGGAACGCCCAGTAGATCCTCCAAGTGAGAGTGAGTTGCTGGCTGCTGCTGAACACGCAGCATTGCAGACAGTCTCAGCGGAAGTCTGCAGTCCCAACACAAACGAAGCTGCAAAAGTAAGAGGCTTATTAGATACGGGGAGCCATCGGACTTACGTGACGGAAAGTTTGCGAAAAAAATTGCAATTGAAGTCGTTAGGTAAGCAAACACCCTCTGTCCTAGTTTTTGGTAAATCTCGCCCTACCAATGTTACTACTACGTTGGTAAATCTTAATATTAAACTTAAAAATGGTACAGAATTTCAAATTTCAGCAAATGTCATGCCTGAAATAATAGGAAAGTTATATAATGATAAAACTGACATTATACACCATAATTTGAAAAATGTATTAGGTACCCGAATGGAAGAACTTTCGGATCAAAATAGGAAGCAGCAAATTGAGATTTTGATAGGAAACGTTTATTATTACGACATAGTTAACAGAGAAAGAGAAGAAATATACCCTGGTCTACATTTGGTCGACACGAAGTTAGGGACCATAGTCAGCGGCAGATTTCGAGGGAGTTCAGACACCCAAAACACAATAAGTTTCCTCACTTATACTGTAGGAAATTATTCATTTTTCCCCGAAACTGAGAACCATGAATGGGGAGAATCTTCTAAATTACCATTTAGGGCGGAGAGTACGTTCTCAAGCGAAATAAAAAATCTATGGGAGTTGGATACCAAAGGAATCAGAGAGAGCCCTACTAAAACTGAAGATGACATAGCTGTGGCCGATTTTTATCTCAACATTCATCAAGAAAACAATAGGTACATAGTTGCTCTGCCATGGAAAACCTACCCACCGAATTTGCCAACAAATTATGAATTAGCCTACGGTAGATTAAAAACACTATTTCAACGAATCAAGAACATGGAAATTCTGCAAAAATACAACCAAATATTTCTCGAAAACAGTAACATAATTGAGCCTGCTACAGATACATCTGCACATTTTCTAAGTCACTACTTGCCACACCATGCAGTAATCACACCACGAAAATCAACAACAAAGGTTAGGATAGTTTTCGATGTTTCGGCAAAGGCAAAAAAAGGAGACTTGAGTTTGAACGAATCTATACTGAGAGGAGGTAGAAGGCCGAAATTGATGAAGACCGGACGTCGAAGAGGACCAAAGAAAGTTTAAAAACTGTTTTCAATACCAATGCACCTCAGTCTTCGTCTCTGTTCAAGGAAGATAAAATGCTAATTTCAACAGCAATGGCGGAAATGGCTAACGCAGCGAAAATTTCGCTTAAAGAAGCGTTTTCGATTCGGATACTGACGAAGGGCGCACTGCAGTTCGGAAAGAATTTTCGTCACCTCTGCAAAACAATCTTGGACTATGGAAGAAAAACCACAAGATCAAGAGGCTATTGACTGTATATTGATCCTGTGCAACAAGTTTGGCTCTAATGGTCAGCTTGAGAGACGCAAAGCTCGTCTTGTTGCCAAAGGATATTCGCGAAAGCCAGACGTAGATTTCCATGAAACTTACTCTCCCGTCGTAAGGCTCAGTTCTCTCCGTATACTAATGGCTCTAGCTGTACAGAACAACATGGAAGTTATACCAAGTTGTACTTGAATGAAGACCTGGACGAGAAGATCTACATGGAGCCACCTGAATTCCTAGAAGAAATATTGATATATATATATATATATATATATATATATATATATATATATATATATATATATATACATAGTTGATAAGGAGAAAGGTGAAATCCAAGATACAGCTTGAGAAATGGTGAGATCCAAAAAATCATTTTATGGTCTAAAGCAGTCAGGTAGAAAATTGTTTCTGAAATTGGACGAAACGTTGAAGAAACTAGGACTCCAGCCGTCTAATCAGATCCATGCGCCTACACTCTTGGCAGACATATTGAGGATGTTGTTATTTTGACTGTTTATGTTGATGACATAGTTCTAGCATCGAAAAACTTGTCAATGTTGAGCACATTGAAGGAAAAGTTAAAGGAGCAGTTCAAAATGAAAGGCATGGGACGGATTCACTATTGCCTAGGTCCAGGATTCAACTGTCAACAAGATGAGGGGGTGATTCATATATCACAATCAAAATAAACTCTGGAAATTTTGAAATGATTCAACATGGAATCATGCAAACCCCTTAGTACACCTTTGGATTTAAACTTCAAGCTTGAAGCTCCCCAAAATCAACGCAGTAATTTACCATGTAGGCAGCTGATAGGGTCTCTAATGTATTCGACGATGAGGACTCAAGTTGATATAACGTAAGCTAAAAATTTTCTCAGCCAGTTTAACTCGAAATTTTCAGAAATAAATTGGAAAGCAGCCAAGATGGTCATACGATATCTCCAAGGTACTCTCGACTACAGCCTCATCTACAGACGAATTCAAACTTCTCTGTAAAGCAGTACTCTGTACGCAGTACTTAAGCCCCACCGGCTAGAATAATTTAAAAAAAGTTCCAATCATGCAGCATGATCGTATGAGCGAATTTCCGTATATTATCGTACAGTGTAATGTTAAATTGTTTTGAAATTCGAGCTTTTTGAGTGCAAGAAATTGTTTATTGATTTTAGGGCAAAAAATGTATTCTAAATAATAATCCCCTATTCAAATAGAGGTTTGGAATTTTTTGCAGTTTTAATCGATTTTGTTGAAAATTTTAATTAATTTTAAATACATATTTCAGCATAAATTTGTACATAAATTTTCGAATATTCTATTTTATTGTTATTCAACTTTATTCGAGCAATATTCTACCAAAAAATATAAATTTGACGATTTTTAGCAGTTTTAAGCCATTTTTAGTGATTTTTGTTGTACCTACAATTTTTGAAATTAGACCAATGTAATGTGCTCAAAAAGTGCTGGCCAACAAACTCATCCTTTCGTTTGGAAAGCTTGATTTTTTGGAGCAAGAACGGAATTTTTATCTTAATCCTAAGGAGAGTTATCGTCTGGAATGACAATGAAATATATCCATTGGAAGGTACAATAATAATTGTTCGCGAGGTTTTAGGATTTAAATCTATTCTGGACATCCTAAATAACAGACATATTTATGAACTCATAATCACCAATTTAGTCCATTTTGTTCGAATTTAAGAACGGATATTTACTTGGTATTTTTTTCGTTGTTGAAACGAAATGCTTGTTTTATCGCTATTTTGAAGGACGTTAGGTACATCCCGTCTAAGTGGAGTATAAGTGGTGAGGTATAAAACTCAAATGATTTGTTGTGTAAATGTTGGGTATATAAATTGTTGTATATTGATTTGTTGTGTATATGAATATAGTACCATTTGTTTTACATTTTCCAATGGTAAACCAAAACATCCATTTCTTACATAGCTCCTTTAGCTTTATAATGGATGGCAATGGGTTACACAGGAGTAAGTCACTGTACATATGTTTTGTGTTATCATCCATTTTATGATTTCCTGCCACCACTATTCAAGACATGTCTGAGTTCACATGTGATTGTTGTGACACAACTCGGTAAAAATTGACTATTTTGCATCGCTAAATCAATTTTAATTATTCTGGACGTCTTAGACGCTAACGTTTACGATACTCACATAATAATTTTCAGCCTCCCATCACTTAGCAACGCTCAAGTTGAAATTTACTGTCAGCAAAATAAATGTTAACTATTAATTTTATTGCTCAAATTCGTCATATTGTCTGCAAAAAATTGTTAACAATCAATTTTATTGCTGAAAATTTTGTTCTAAATAACATTCTATTATTTAAACAAAGATATTGGATCTTTCTTTTACATTTTTATCAATTTTTTAGCACATTTTTATGAAATTTAATTACAATTTTGATCATAGGTTTGAGCTTTAATTTTTAAATTACCAACTTCATAGTTGATAAACTTTATTTGAGTAATATTCTGCTAAAAAAAATAAAAACACCAATGTTTAGCCTTTTTTTGTCATTTTTTGTGATTTTTTTTAGTACATTTTTTGAAATTTGACCAATTTAATGTGCTCAAAAAGTGTTGTCCAACGAACTCATCCATTCTGAGAAATGAAATGCTTGATTTTTTGGCGAAAGAACGAAGTTTTTATCTCAATTCTATGGAGAGTTATCGTCTGGAATGATATATATATATATATATATATATATATATATATATATATATATATATATATATATATATATATATATATATATATATATATATATATATATATATATATATATATATATATATATATATATATATATATACGTATAAAAAAGCGTTAAAATCCAGGAATCATTTCAGAATGCCTCAAAACAGATTTCGATGAAGAAAATGTTTGAAAATTTTTATTTTAAATTTTTTGGAGCCATTGCAATAGCTTTATTTTCTAAGAAAATTCGCTAAAAGAAGGAAAATAACCAACCTGATTTAGATTTAAACGGAATGGAATGGATAAATTATTTAATTTCAACTCTATTAAATTTCAACTTTCTATATAGGGGGAACAGGACAGAATTGAGCTCCTTCAGCAGATCAGGGCGGACTCCACAATTTCATTAATCTCGAGCAATCCCAGAGAGGCTCACCATCAAGGGCGGAGCGTTAATTTCATTCGTCCCTCCATGTTCTCGAGAGAATCCCTATTAAAGTTGAACTTTCTAGGATGAAAAGGACAGAAATTAGCTCATTCAGCAGATCAGGAAGGAGTCCATCACTTCATTGTCTCGACCAACCCCAAGGACGCTCCCTATAAAATTACTATTTCTAGGGTGAATAGGAGAGAATTTTGCTCTTTCAGCTGATCATGAAGGAACCTACAATTTCATTCGTCTCTTCGTGTTGACGAAAGACTCCCTATTGAATTTCAACTTTCTAGGGTGAACAGGAGAGAATTTAGTTCACTCAGCGGATCATGCTGTAGCTCATAATTTCATTCCTCTTTTCATGTTCGTGAGAGTGATTGAGGTCCCTCACATGGAAAGAATGGATCGAAGGTGTAATCTTCCCTCCCACAGGCCTGTCGGGAAAAATTCGCAGGAAATGCCACCTAAGTTTTAACAAAATAAAACTGGCATTTTATTTTTGTTTTATGAAAATCTCTTCATTTTTCCACGACGTATGTATATCAATGCCAATAACTCGGGACCAAGTTTAGACTTTCCCATTCCAGTCATAAGGGATTCCTGTACTTTTACTCGTTGAGTTTTAAAGGTGGCTATGGAATCTCAATTTACGAAAATACCTGGTCTCAGTTCATTCTTTCCGTGTGGACGTCACTTTATAAAATATAATACTAAATGAAACCACTGTATTAATACTTATAACTATAAGTAATGTTGGTATTGAATAGTACAAGTGCACGACCATTCACACTTAATATGAGTGTGGCTTCTGTCGCAACACATTCCTTATGTCAAAGTTAGTAGGTATTAAAAATCTTATTAAGTTATGCCTCCTTGTTGACTGGGTGTTTGTTCCATCCTTTTTCATTACCATTAAAAATGTTCGTGGATGTTGAGTGCTTAAATCCGAGTTGATTATTTATGCCATCCAGTACACAACATTTAGAGCGAATGGTATTTTAGAAGATTTTTGCATATAAAATAGATATCCTCGATCGCTGTTCACATTCACTCATCGCGATCATCATGTCCATCCGTACCAACCACCTGTGCGAACACACAGTAGGTACTAATCCAATGTGTGATACGTATGTATGATGCATATATTTTCACCATCAAATAATGATGAAAATTGCCAAACCACGTGTAGTTAATTCTTTTGTGGCTAACAACATCGCAGATACCGACACAAGAAGACCATAGTAGCCTGCAGACCGACAGACAGGATTGATCTAGGACGTGCAGCAAGCTGGGGAACGCAGAAAATATTGGTCTATTTCCTGCAAGAGTACCTCGGCAGTGGGGAAAGAGAAGTAAATGGTGAACGTAATTATTCCCCGATGGAACGAAAAGAAGAGAAAGAGGTCTGTTAAAAGTCAACAAAGATGCCCGTTGTGGACTTTAATATGGGGAGCGATGGTGCTGCCGCAAAGCGTTCCGCCGGCGCTATTACACAGTCGCTTTCCAGGCTTTCGCCGCGGTGTTGTCCTCTAGTTCGTGCCACGGACCGGTTTTCCCCAATATTGCACCCTCCCCATTTCGCTGAGATAGCCATCCTGTCAACCTGGTAGCTCAACATGTGCGGAGGTAGGAACATGACGTTATAACACAGTTTCACCCTTGTAAAGTCACGAACCCACTTTTCCTACCCTCGTTTATTGATCTTATCTCCTCAGCACTTCAAGCCGACCCTTTTCACTGCACTCGGAGCAGTTAGAGGGAAATAATTGCATCGGTATTAGATCGTTTGTTTATGACACCTTGCAGTTAAATTGCCAAGACCTTAGTAAGAAATATATTCCTGATATCTAGAGGCATCAACGTTCGAATCGTCTGTTTTGAATAGCTATTATCAATTCAAATAAATTGGCAATGTTACCTTTGTGAGCGTATTATGTTTCTACCTATGGTAAGGTAACTGATTTGATATACGAAGATATAACTTCTTAATCCTTCAGATGCCTTTTCAATATGATATTCGGGGCAACAAACAAGACAAAATTAAAAATTAGGTAAATGATTTATTGATAGCATAATAATCCGGCCCTTCCCGCCTCGAAAGGGGAGGACCAACTCATCAAGCTAATCTGTATTATGCGTTACATAATTTTACTCAACGATTTTTGTAACAGAATTTTAATACAGAGATCCTTTACAGGATTATGGAGTGGGAGTCAAGGAACGAATGACTTTTATCATTTGGTAATATTTTCGTACGAGTACAATACCCCACGAGCTGTCTCAGTAAACCCATCAACTTCCTTAATAAACATACTAGTAAGCAAAAAACTTAACCCCCGGCGGGGGACTCCGCCCCCTTACACCCTCCGGTTGATTCTTTCGCTTCCTCACTACCAAAGGTAGGAAAGCTTTGTGCTCATGACTGAATTCGAAAAAACTTTTATCCTTCAAAATCAAAATGTCCAATTGCTTTTTGAGTATCAGAGCTTGCTGATCAATTTTGGTTCCGTATCCATCTGTCTGTCTGTCTGTAGTAAATCCTTGTCACGCCCAAAACTATACCAAGTTTAAGTCCGGATGAAAATTTCAGGGATTGTGCGGGTTAGCTCCTAGACGGGCCCCTATAATTTTTGAAGCCGACGAATCAACAGTAGCCTGTGCGCATGCGCAAACGTGAATTTCTCATAACGTCATCTGTCCTGATTTCGTTCAATGTCGGTAGGTAATTGAGTGTACCTATGTTCTACATAAATGTCCTATAAATTATATTATGATTGGTAGAGTAACAACCACTGCGCATGCGCGAAGCCATTATCTCTGAATCTAATGGAACGATTTTGATGAATTTTGAATCATTGAATCAGATCCATAGGGGTGTCCCAAAATGTGATGGTTGAGGGGGGGGGGGGGGGGGGGGGTTGCGTATATTCAAGTCAACCTGTGCAACGCACGGTTGAACCAGCTAGTAAAAAATGAAACGATTCGGAGAAGGTAAATATATTAAGATAGAGCATAAGAGGGGAATTATTAGCTGCAGGGTATTATCTTGAATGCTATTGAGAACGTTGGTACCTACCAAAGCCAAACAATTTTCGTGAGTCGGAACTTGAGAAGGTTTTGAACTTGTTAGATTTCCTAGCTTTATTGTAGGTGAAGGGGGGGGGGGGGGGGGGGGGGGGGGGTGGACCCAGTAGGTATATAAGTGTGCTTGTTTCGACTATCAGTTTAACGGGTTAATAAGTTATGTTGACATCTAAGAGAGGAAAAGATATAAAATATTCAAACTCAAAATCTAATTGTCAAGATAAAACTGGCTAGTACTCCTGATTTTTGTTTCGAGCTAAAGGGATTAAGTTCGTATTGGGGTCGTTACACATCGGTGCGTTACAAATTTTTGGAAGTCTTGAGAAGTTCGAACTAATTTTCGGGGGAGTAGTTACAAGTTTGGAATGCTGGGGCGCTATTTCCAGCTGAGTCTGTTTACGAAGTGGTCCAAGCGAGCTCGGAAACGCTATTACCCGGGCAGAGATGACTCAGAGCGGTTTTAGCCTTGTGAAACAATCTTCCTTGATGCGGTTGCAAATTAGGAACAAGGCACGGTAGCGGGGTCAACCTATTTAGGCGAATAAGCCATTGTAAGTTAAATACTTACGTAGCAGTATGTAGTAGTAAACTATTCGTATTACAATTATCTTAGCACTAGCTCGTTTTCTGTGAGTTGTACATATTTACATCTTAGACGTTAGAAGATGATACGATGATAGAGTCAACAGTGGAATGGATAGTATGAGGCTACAAAATATTTTGTCATCATTTTGTTTACAATACAAGCTAAATCAATATAAAATTATGACAAGATCTAGAGAGCATTCTGAGCGCTCCTATGCGTATTTTGCGCTATGCATATTTCTTCTTCCCACAGAATTAAGTTGTAAAAATTAAAATGATATGTATAAATTTACATTTTTGAATTAGAAAAATAATTGCAGAGAGGTATTATATTATGCATTAACTACACGTGGAAAAACTAGGAGTAGTGATAAGGACAGGATAAGAAATTTTGAACATGATTTTTGATCACTTTAAGAATACTTTTAATCATGACTCATTTTGAAATTTAATATTCAATTATATTTTAATAGTCAAAGCGCAAGCAACTGCCGGACGAGTGCAGCTGGACTTTTGGCTCAATATTTTCATTAATGAACATATGTAATCGACCAAATTTTTTTTTTTTTTTTTTTTTTTCACGACACACATTAAAACTTTCTTATACGTTTTAATATGCGGTTTAGGATATTTGGAATACAATTACAATCTATTTATGGACTCTGAACAGCTGAATGAACTCTTAGGCTAACTTTTTTTTAATCGACCTAAGGTGCTCAAATCCAAGATACGATGGAGCTCCATTGTGACACCTAGAAAAAATTCGAGCAATACTTTTTTTCTGATATCTTATTTTTGGCCCTTTAAAATTCCTAACAAAACTATCGTTTCACAATACTATTTTCCCAAATGAAATAGTTTGGCTTGTTGGCTCTAGCCATTTCATGAGGTTTGTAATACCTCCTGTTTTTTGACATTCTCCTTCTTGTGAGCAAAGCTTTTAAACTATCTGATGATGATCACAGAATGGTGACCAAAACTTCATTACAATGATTACAATGATTTTGTAATTATTTCTTTCTCCTTCGGCCCAATATCTATTATACACAATTATGAAATTTGAAATCGAGCGTTTCTGGACACGTAGAATACAATTACAAGGCATGGAGACGAACTGATCAGCTGAGGGACCTCAGATGCTAATTTCCTATCCTAATCAATCTGCAGATTACTGAATATGTTAACGTCGCAGAAGACCATACGACTATGGATGGATATGCAGCACAGTGGTGGAATAAGAATCATTTTTCTTCTCTGCTCAATGATATGCATTAGTCCTCTTCAACATCTATGAAATAGATGTTGTCCCTAATTTGTTAATAATCTGTTTTATTCCACGTTCCAATATTTTAGTTATGTTTGTTTTCTGGTTAATTTTACAGTTATATCGACCTTCGACTCCCTATTTCTTCGATTGAGCAATGTGTTGAGCAATTTCGATTGAGCAATTTCTTATAATGTGTTACAAAATTCTGGTAAATGCTTCATGATTTTATTTTATCTTATATTCTCAATTAGTCATCCATTCATATCCCAAACAAGAAATACGACCATGCTTTTGTTGTTGTTGCTATTGTAATAACATAGAGTTTTCGAAAACCGGATAAATACCCTTTTTATTACCATCGGACTCGCTCTCAGAGAATAAAATGATAAAGGTGGAGTTTGAGATATTAAGTAATACGTAATTCAAGTTAATGTAGACTACAACCCTCAGTTTCCCTTTAGACCCAGACAGGGAAAACATTACGAGAGCAATTCAAAGGCCCCTGTGTTACATGTGGGAATAGCCTTCGCGGGCCGAAGGTCTGAAACTGTGCTGAGGTGGGTGCTTCTGCAATTTATGTGCGGTCACTTCATGTTGTGAACTAAACTCGCCGCAAGTAGCATGCGCTCGAAGCTTCAAATGCCAGTTGGGAATGAAGTCCGGGAAACTGTTTCTGAGAGGAAGTTGAGAAGCTCGGAACGCCTACTGATGCTGGGTTCTAGTGCCTCGTTCCACTCTCTTCTTTCTTTTTTGGAGCGTTTGAACGAGAAATGGGCCATCACAAATTCACGTCATGCCTCCTAAGCGTAGTACGCACCTAAGGGCTTTCAATAAGCTCAAAATTACGAGAGGCGGATACTTCGAGCTCATACTGTAAATCTACTTATTACAAGTCGTATTACGATATTATTCGAATAATACCAAGCTTAGTACAAGTAGGAAGGTAAAATACATACGATCAAGAGCAATATACTGAACACGGAGTTCATTTATATTCATATTGAATAGATAATTCCGAGCTTTTGATTGGTCCTCACCAGCTATATTTTCAAATCATCTATCTAATTTTTTCTTCACATGATGAGTTCTATGGTATGAACTCTATCTTATCGTAGAACACTTAGCCTCAGACTGTGAAAAGACGAATTGATAACAATATAATAATAATGATAACAATAAAATAATAATAATAAAAAAAAAAATTAACTCCTGCAAAATATAACGTGAAGGCCTATTAGGTATAATTTGCCTGGTAGAGAAAACGGCATAGACTATGACGAACTATTCGGCAAATTTAGGAACCCACGAGAATGACCCAATATAACTCCAGCTTCTGTGCAATACGATACAATTGTGATATGCAGACAATGCAACTGTAATTCATATACTCACTATAACCTGTCTGCATTCCAAGTTTTTCTATGATTCATTTTTAAAACTATTATTCTCACCGTTAAATTTGATGAGGAAATACATAAGTTTAGACATATTTAGAGGTTTTTATTCTCCAAAGTACAGTTTCAGTTATTTGTACTATTTTGTATTAGTTGAGTTTATCAATAAAATTCAGGTTGACAAGTTGATGTCAAACATGTTTGACCTTGTATGTAAGTCCACTTCTTCTGAATCAAGTTACAAACTCTATTTCTCTCATATTTTGGTATTTATTTACATGTCATGTAGCATTTCAACATAAAATGTTTTGAAGCTAAATTAGTAATTTAGGGAAGTAACGATTATTCTAAACGAAGAGCGAAGCACTCTGCTGTATGGATCACGTGTTGGTATTTCCCCTTCCACTACAATATATTATATATATTGTGTAGCTCACTGACCCCAATCGATGTCTGGGACAAGCTATATCGACCACTCACGAAACCGTAACTTCTTTTCTTTAGGGGGTTGAATGGCATGGACCATTCTTGTAAAGAAGCGAAGGTAGAAAATGGAGAGGATCACGAGATTGATGGACCGGAAAGAAACTAGGAGAGGCTATAAGTGGCCACTCCGGACAGTTTTGTTGAACAGGTCACCTACCACTGGTAGAGGTAAAGAAGAAAGGAGCACCAGGTTCTTCTGTGCCCCTCACCCTATCCGATCAGATTGCAATTCAATATTTTCTCGGATGCCATTCACCTTCAGAAAGGGGGGGGGGGAATAGAATAAATAAATAAAACAATCCGAGAGCCCAACAACATTCAATATTTGCTCATCAAAATGCATTCAATCATCTCCATATACTAACATTGCAGGACGAATTATACACTACAATTCATGAATATTTGATATGAATAATCTTCAATTTCTTAAATTTTAAACGAATTTGAAGAAAAAAAGTGTGTGGGTTGATTGTGATTGTGCTTCCATCGTTTAACCTCAGTTTTTGAGAAAAATGACCAAGATTCCTCAAAATATTGCTTTTCAAGTCAGAAGTTTGCGTTTTATAAGTTTTAACTGGCGTAAACGTAAACGAAAAACGGAAACACTTGCAAATTCCCCCAACTCCGTTATAATAGAGTTTTACACTTTAACTAACTAGTTTTACCTTTAAAAATACATTAAATTGAGCACAAATTAGCCAAAAATTCGCGAGCTGAAGTGTAAAACTCGGTTAATATGGAGTTGGGGAGATCTGCAAGTATTACCATTGGATTCAGCGTGACAAAATACGTTAAAAAAGGCCCCAAATTCATATTTTCTTAGTGGATAATTTTTCGTGAAAACCCTCGATTTCAAGAAAATAATCCAAGTTTTTCAACACTCGAACACACTTTTTTCCCCTGATTATCAAAGTAAAACTAAAATTGACTAGGCAGTTCAAAAAATGACGGTTAGAGGAAGTTTTATTCGAAGAGCGTCCACCGAAAAAACCCCACACTGGAAGCAGGAAATCGGAAGATAAAACTTCCATTTTAAAAATATTTTAGCATGGAACTAAATTTGGAAATATTTTTTCACGTACAATCTAGCCGTTGCTGGGGAAATGAAACTTCTGTAGTTTTTACCGGACAAAAATCGTTCTCCATTCGTTGGGAAGCTCTCGATTTATCACGCATTCTTTCGTACTTGTTCTTCTTTTCATGTCGTAGTTTTATATTTATTTATGTTATATATGGATATAGTAAGCAATACTGCTTGTTTCGTTTTCACTTGGTTGAGAAGTTAATCTTGGTTATAGTAATTGTAGACGCGCACCATAACAGAAAATTACCTACCTAGGTGCTTCCTTCTAATTTCGATTACTAAAACGTTCATGTCGACATTTCAAATTTATTCACATTTACGAATTAGCGGGAAGAAAGCATGTTCCATGTTTCCAGCGGGAAGCAACCGGGGGCCCCAGGAGTGGAGCCCCTTGAGAGGCCCGAAGGGCCGAGTTTTCTAATATTTTGTACCTTTCATCATATTATTTCAGGATTATAAGGAATTTAACTCTTTCTAATCGTACTCTTAGTCTTGAGTTTACAGTGATTCTAAGGGGAGTTATGGCCATTTCAATTTCATAAGGTACAAAACACGAAAAAATCTTGAAAATTCAATAAATTTTTAACGAAGCGTTAAAAATAAATCTCTAAGAGGAACTTTCGATCAGAAATGAGCTCTAAAATCGACACCTTGATTTTTTCCCGAATTTAGTGTTAACACCTTGTACATTCGAAAATTAAACAAGATTCACATAATTATAATATACCTACGCGATAATTATCGGCATTCGTTTCGCGGTTCAGCGTTTTCAGAATAATGCGGAAGATTTTATATATAATGTTCCTCAACAGATATTTCATGGTCCATTCAACAGAAATAATGTAAATGTACCATAAACATAATTATATCAATTTTCACCTAACGAGTCACGTTAGCCAGAAACGTTATTCTAACTTTATTCTCTCAGCCAAAGTTCCGCATTAATTTCACATTCCAGTTTAGAGTACCTAGGTATCCACCTTATTCATTTTCTAGCTATAGATAATTTTTCACTAGTGATAATATCTTTCTCCAATTATCTCTATTACGATAACAGTGTTTTGAAATCAAAGGTAAAAACCCTCGGGTGTTTAAATTCGTTATAAAGAACATTTCTCAGAATTTTTGTCTAACGCAATGTATTGGTAACGCGGTGAGATGGGAAATCTTTAGTGCTGACAAAAGTCTATATTAAGCATTGCATTTGCGTGTTCTGAACTAGGTTGATATTAACCGTTGGGGAAATACATACCTTCCTATATTGATTACGGCTTGAGGGTTAGTGGAACAAAAATAGATAACACTGCGGAGAGTTGAGCAACCCCGGTTTAGGAATCAATATTTTCTGACCGGGAGAAATGGGCCGGCTCAAAGCTGCTCACATTTACAGTTTTAATTAAATAACTGGATTATAGTTGAAGATTTGTTTCAAAAGATCTCGGTTAGCTCGCACTAGTTTGGTTAGAACTAAATTTTATTTACCATTTCGGTAACATATAATTTGTTAGATCTATTCGTTTTAGGTATTAGTTTTTAATTTTAAGAACAAAAATAGGAAATCGTACGTACGAGTTTTCGTCTAATTTATGTAAACTCAGAAGTGAAACAGAATTACCAATTTAATACATTCATTAGAGATAGATAATAATTTCAATTGAATGCCATCCCACAAGTTACTATGATGAATGACTCAATTTTTAATATCCAGATAACTTTTCGCTTCAGCTTTTCGATTCAGATCGGTTTTCTGAATTTGAATCCAGCAAAATTGACTTCCTACCCAAGTTTTCTCATGCATTTAAGAGTATTTCAGCCTTCTCATACAACTTACAAACGAAAGAGGAATACAACTCTTACAAATAAGTACCTCCATGTTTCGGAGGGTTGTATGCTTTCGAGTCTGCAAGGCAGCTTTGGCAGGAAGGCAGGGTAAGGCAGGAAGCTTTGTTTTCACTTTCGAAATGAAAAAAAATTGTTGTGCTCCAAAATCAAAATTTCCACTCGCATTTTGCGTTTCATGGCCTCTTGAAAGAATTTGGTTTCGTGTCTGTCTGTCCGTCCGTTCGTCTGTAAGTCCACATTCCCTTGCAACAGCCATAACTTCCACAATTTCAATTGGGTTTTAACGGAATTTTCAGTCATTGTGTGGGTTTAGTAATGTTGTAGAGATTTTGGTCAGATTTTCAGGAATGTTGAGGGAAAGGTCCCTTGAGATCCCTTACGACATTGATCATGATTGAATTAGCGGTACGCTGTGCGCAAGCGCGAGCGCTTGTCTGTCTATATTTCCTTGCCATAGCCATGACTTCCATAATTTCGATTGCATTTCTAACTGTATAAATTCTCATTTGCGGCGTGTTTAGGAATTACACCGCTCGGTTTGATGAGCCGCGAAGCTACGAAGTTGACCGGAAGGAGGGCATTAAGAGCGGAAGAGCTCCGGAAGGGCGCTGACAATGAATTACGGCTTCACATTGCTCTCTCTTGAATCTCATTTATATATATATATATATATATAACTGTTTTACAGTACCTATAGTTTCGAAACCATGGTTCCATAGGACAGGACCTTTCGTAATGCAGTACATTCGAACTAATTATAATTTCCGAATGCGATGTGACTCAACAGTCCGACGGTATCTACTGCGAATAGTGACACTACGCTATGTTTAGAATGTTTATGAAATTAAAGCGATTGCGAAGTTGTAGCTTATATAATTTTATATGAAAATTGAAACAAATATTTTCAGGTTTGCGCATGCGCAATAGTTATTACATCGCATCTAAATTCATAGGATGCGCACCAGCTGAAAACTAGCACTCATGAAACCTCAAAATTTAAATGAAATCGGACCGATATATCTAAAGATATTAACGTTATAGACAATTAAATTAAGCACAAACCCGCACACGCTACTCTATTGATTCGACGGCTAGGAAATTTATACGGAACTATCTAGGAGTTGACCCGCATAATATCTGAACATTTAATCAAATTCGATCTAAAGTTTAGTTTAGTTTCACTCAGACCAACAGACACAAAACCGAAATCGATCAACATGCTGTAAAATGCAAAAAGCAAGTAGACATTTCGATTTGGAGTGGGGGAGGGGGGATTTTGTTATATTTCTTGGGCAAAAATATAGCTTTCCTACCTTCAATAGTGAGGATGCAACACTAGTACTTAGGTTTTTAGAAATTATTTTTGGTTCATTATTTTCAATTTTTCAAGATGAACCTTTGTAATCTACCAAACAAATAAATACCCCTCCCCCCCCACCACCATCAGAATTTGTTGGTTCATGTTTTAAGATCCGGCAATAAAAAAGATTTCCACTTTTGGGAATAACGTAAGATCAAGAAAATACCGCCCAAGATAGAAATGTAAAATGTTAATATTGATAAACAGAAATATTTTCAAAATTACTCTGCTGGTCAGGGTTGTAATTGTACTCTACCTGTTTATTGGAGAACGACGCCAATTACTTTCTTTACCTAATCAACTCGCATTATTAATTACTTGAGAACTAAAAGCTACGGCGTATGCTCTGGAAATTTTCAGACACAAAACCGAAATTGATCAACATGCTGTAAAATGCAAAAAGCAAGTAGACATTTCGATTTGGAATGGGGGAGGGGGGGATTTTGTTATATTTCTTGGGCGAAAATATAGCTTTCCTACCTTCAATAGTGAGGATGCAACACTAGTACTTAGGTTTTTAGAAATTATTTTTGGTTCATTATTTTCAATTTTTCAAGATGAACCTTTGTAATCTACCAAACAAATAAATCCCCCCCCCCCCCCCCACCACCACCATCAGAATTTGTTGGTTCATGTTTTAAGATCCGGCAATAAAAAAGATTTCCACTTTTGGGAATAACGTAAGATCAAGAAAATACCGCCCAAGATAGAAATGTAAAATGTTAATATTGATAAACAGAAATATTTTCAAAATTACTCTGCTGGTCAGGGGTTGTAATTGTACTCTACTTGTTTGTGAACGACGCCAATTACTTTCTTTACCTAATTAACTCGCATTATTAATTACTTGAGAACTAAAAGCTACGGCGTATGCTCTGGAAATTTTCATTTGAAACAGATCTTGAGTTGGTAGTTCTTAAGAAGTATTGAGAGGAAAGGGTGACATCCCCTCTCCTTCCCACATACTTGAGCCCAGTGGCTTCCCGTTGCGTCCCAGCAAGCTTCAGTTAGTTTTAAACAATGTCCATAGTTACAAGCTCCCATTAAATATGTTTCTATATTCTTTAAACAAAGTGTTATTCTATCGAAAACCAGTTCCCTCATATCATTGGTTATTTAAAGACTATTTAAAACGATATGTCCTACATTGGCTCCGTTTCAAATTTCAGTAATGTAGAGCGATTAAGATACAAATTTGCATCAAAGCACACACAGCTGATCAGGGTAGTTTTGCAAGTTGTAATTCAGTTGTGCCCTGAAAGTCTCCTCTAAAAATGTCAGCATTGGCCGGCGATTGGGAGATAAATTAGACTCCGAAATCGCTCAGCAGATCAGAATGAATCGCGATTCAAAAAGTTGTCTGTCCTACAGAATCTCTGTGTCACACTTGGGCATTGCAGGGCGGTTAGGAGAAGAAATAACCTCACTCAGCTGATCAGGGAGGTTCTACATCCCTGAGATTCACTACTTCTCTGAGATTCTCTACAAGAGAGGCTCCATTTCAAATATCACCATTGTAGGGCTATCAAGAAAAAAACATCGCCTCACAGCTTATTTGGAAGAAAATGGCATTATTTATTTATGAGACAAGCAGGGAGTGTGTACGGGAAAATTTAAATCATTTCCAGTTTTTCCAAGCTCATGAAACTGTATGCAGGTGTTTCTATATCAATCTCAATAAGAAGGCGGAACAATTAGAAAATAGAACGTTGGAAACAGTGACATATTCAGAAAGTGGCTGATGTGGGGGGTAACGTGGGTTTCGTGCGCTCATATATTGTGCCCAGTGGGACTGAATAAATTTTCCATCGGGGAGTAATTTCTTCTTATTTACTTGAATAAAAAAGAAGGATAGTATACAATTATTGAGATTCTCTGGCTGATACTACCATGTGTAAAGTGCCTGATAGGCACGCACGAGTGAAGAACCATGGACCTGGACTGACTGCAAGTCGAATACAAAGGTTCATTTCCATTTTTCAAAATAATAAACCAAATTTACGATCTGTCAGCATGACATAAGACAATTATTGGGGGTGCCACTGTAAGGGTAAGATATGTTCATGTCTTAATCTTAGTGTTAACGAGATTGAAAAGTTCTCGTTTTCGTCTCAATACGCACCGTCAGGCTCGTGAGACGCTTGACCATGACCAGAGAGTGGACCATAACGACAAATGGCTAGTGGAATGATTAGCCAAGCATGAAGACAACTTTAAATCGTCAACACATATTAATTATAATAAATATTCAGACATCCAAAGGTTTTTGGGGTTCTTCCTCGAAAATGTTTGTAATTTAAATGATAGAAACGTGTTTTAACATTATTTTCCGAAGCAATTATAGCACAAATACGTTTTCAAAACTGAAAGTTTTACCGACAATTATTTGGATTTTGAATGGAAAATTGGTTCCAATAGTAGTCCGCTTCTCGATATATTAAAATTTTCAAACGCAATGGCCCATAATGGACAAAAACGGTACGGTATGAATAGGAATTGAAGATATAGAGAGCAAATGTCAATTTTCCTGGTGGATCAACTAAAAGTACTCTAACTCAGGGACTATTACGAAGAATTATAGCAATCATGCTTCATATTTTTACGTCGTGAAGCCTCTGAAAATGTTTCATTTCGATTTATTGGTGCCATACACCATGCTCGAAAGGGGAAGAAAGCCATTTACTAGCTTGAAATTTTCATTTTCAGGCAACAATTTGTTTTGTCAGAGCTTCAGCCCTTTGGGATCAGAAGCATTTACTTATTTATTTTTATTATTTATAATGGACCAATGCTTTCTTATATGGGTCATCGGGTTGAGCGTAGAGAAAGCCAAATCAATTATTACAAACTTTATTTTCTATAAATCATCAAAGGTGGTATCTTCCTAATCCGAGGTGTTGTGAGATCATACCGTGTTCTCACATCATTCTATCCTTCTTTCTTACTACCTTACCAACTATGGCAACCAACGATGACCTCCTGTTAAAATAGAAATCCTTATAAATTACTCTATGATTGATGAAACTGTTTCGGGAAAGGCCTTGTCTTGTCCAAATTCATGATTAAGCTCTGGTATCTAAATTCAAAACATAGCTTTCGCCTTATTCGAAGAGACTGTAGAAAAAAATTCAAGTTGAAATGGCTAAAAAAAAATCTCATTTGCGGGAGTCGCCGATGAAGACGGATCTTCTTACGTTGTTTCAAGAAAAGCAGCCGAACAAGTAAAAATTCAAATTGATGCCGGGAAAAATCGTTCACATCTTGGTAAGAAGACCGACTTATTTATTTCGACACAAACATCAAACTTTTTGCTCTTGGAACCTGATAGATGAGAACCTGAATAGAACCTGATGATTTCACGAGCCGAATTTTTTGAAATTTGTCAAATGTTTCAGAGTGATGAATGACACAGCCGGAAGGGGAGTCAGATTAGTGCTAGATTTTAATAGTTTTATCTGACAGAATGTCACAAACGAAAATAATAATTCATTATGATTAGTTATCATAATACTAACTAGTTTTTAATAATCGCTGGAAAATGTAATAAGCACCTTATTACATCCTTAAACGAGGACACTCTTAGGCACTA
Organism: Adelphocoris suturalis; assembly: GCA_030762985.1. NCBI lineage: Eukaryota > Metazoa > Arthropoda > Insecta > Hemiptera > Miridae > Adelphocoris > Adelphocoris suturalis. Next base: position 105,852,272 of record CM061042.1, read on the forward strand.
CAGAATCAGAAGCTTAATTTTTCAGGTGTGTAAATGTCTAATAACACCATGTAATGGCACATTTCACTTCTCATGCTTTAGTTAGATAATGAGAAATTTAGGTTTTGGACACCCTGTATCTCAGTCTGTCATCGAAGGAATTCCAAATTTTCGGAATTTTTCTCCAATGAAAACGAAACAACTGACCCATTTCAAATTTTAGCTCTCTACCTTGTCAGCAAGTCCCTAAAAATTCGTATCTCAGTCAATCATTTTGTGTGGTTTTATCATAGTAGACTAGCTAATATTTCTGATGACTAATAAATTATTAGTTCTTGTCTATTATAATTGCCATTGCTATCCAAACGTGTTGATTGCTGACAAAGATTCGATAGTACACGACAAAAAAAGTGGAATCAGGAGTCAGGACTGGTGGTTTGGCTTCCGTTTGTACCTACTCGACCGACAAAAATCGGCGTTTGTCGTCGGCAACTGAGAGAGAGGAATGTCCCAAAAGAGGGCACCGTCAAACGAATTCTACTATACATGCTGATCTGTAGATAGATACAGCCCTTTATGGTAGAATTTTAATTTACACGACTGACATGTTCATGGAGTCCAATGGGGGGGATCACCGCAGCTTTGGGGGGACTCAAGCCCTGGAGCCCCGAGAAGTTGGCGTCTGTCAGTGGATCAGCAACAAATTCGTTGAATTTTCTTCCTAACAAAGTATCTGATAAGCCTGGTGTTTTCCATTAGTTCCACTATTATTGCCAACATTAACCTACCTATATTTGTTTACAAAAATTCAGGACCTTTGTAAGGATACTTAACTTTATACATTTTAAAAAGATTAATAGCGGTAAAATAATTCACCACAATCATACTATAAATTATAACTCGTGCTCGCCTTCCTTCTGATTTACTTATTTATACTTCATGTACTATACATGTAGTAATAATATTAAGCATTTATAATATCATCCTTGAATGAATTCAATAGAAATCTACCATAGCAGCCGCAACCGAAAACCGCGCTTTATTGGAAGCCCCTAAGACTCATCCTACAAATCATGATTAGGACAGAAGGGATTTAGACCTCGCCAAGGAATATTGATGTATGTTTTTCAGTAGCACTTAACAGTTTCAAGAATATTATTGTAGTTATACCGTGTTCGACTCGAATATCTGTATAATTAAGATCCTACAGACGCTGTTAATGAAAACTACAATCCCTAACTACTTAACTACTGTAGAGTCGATTCCATGTTTTTTCTTCACCAGATCTCTTTGGGTAGACATGTATTTCTCAAACCCTCGGGTTGAGAGCAGTCTAATCGGTCGGCTGTCATGATGGTATTATTGTCTTGATTGGTAGAGAAACAGAAAAGGGAATCTTTCACCCTAATCCTGCGCAAATGCCCATTTAGGTTGTGTTGCCAATCTGGAAGAACTGTGTGTCTGTTTTTCAGTAAGGTGTCCCATTTTTGCCGTTAGCTGCTCATCGCTGACCCTCACTAATGGTTTCTGTAACCGACTCTTTGATTAGCCGTTTAGCATGTTGATAGGCGACAGTGGAGTCTGGCATGTCAATCAGGCACTCTTACTTAGCTCGAAAGCCCTAAATGCCTTAATGCAACCCGAAGGGATATCCACTGCATTCCGCAACGCCGTCCTGATGGAAGACACTAAACTTCAAGATTCATTTTTTACGAATGTTTTGTACATTATTATTACAGAAATACTCACGTCAAGTTTGTTACTTGATGAACCCTAGGATGGTCATTTATGAATGTTATAAAATATTTTCCTTTGAAAAAAATATTAAATATTTCTATTTCATACTTTTCACAAATGCACCTGTTTAATCACTGATTCTGACCCAGCTAGATATCTGGCTTTCTTTAGTTCTTTGCTGGATGTTCTTACTCAAGTAATTTTTAGATACTTATTAAAGAAATAAATCCTTAGATGATTTGGATCAAGATCATGGAACAAGATCATGATTTGGGTTCATATTCGATTCGGTGTACCTATTTGAAGAAATCATTTCTATTCTTGAAAAGTTCCCATTCTGACTCAATATGCCTACACAACAATGACGGGATACTTCAATGGCTCTTGTGCCTACCTCACCAGTCAAAAGGCTTTCTTTACGAGAAAAAAAGGAACTAAAGTTTCCTGTTCTTGAAGTAGGGGTTGATTAAACCGTAATGTTACCCCAGCCGCTAGAATGAATACAAAGGAAATAATGGTACTCCATTCGTACTCGACGAAACCATTGTGGTCTATTTTCAATCCTTGGATACGGGACCATGAAACTATAGCTGAAAAGGCTATGGACCTTTGAGAAACTCTCACAGCGCGGAAACAGAGTGAGCTGTCTGCCTTCGTCTTTTTCTGGCGTAGCAAGAAAGTTAAAAAAGAGAAAAAGAAGAAGAGGATCGATGGAAGGGAGTGGAACATTAATCCCTAGCTCTACCCGAGTTTCATAACTCTTCATTTGGTCAAAAGGAGGACGATGTTCGTGCTTCGCATCAGTTTTCAACTTCGTATCAAATTCGACCCTGGATGTGAAACAAAAGATATCCACAGCCCAAAAACTTTTTTTAACATCTAGAACAACACTTACTCCTCAATGTAACTTTCCTCACGTGCCCCTAATATGTTACAACTAGGTAAAATCTTGTTCAGCAAAATGTTTGTTATGGGTGATGTGTTTTAACTAAGAAAGGTCTTAAGACGGGTAAGGCTGACTCTGTCCATTGGACGAGATTTCGCGCGAAGAGTTCGCCTGATTTCAAGCAGGGGTTTTGGCAGGAGCCCGTCCACTGGGAGCTGTAGTTTACGCTTGTTCGGACTAACAAGCGCGAAGGCGAAATAATTCATTCTTGTTTGAATTCGGACGCGTGTTACCTACCGGCCATATTCACTATGGATCTTGATAAATTGATCAAGAAAGAAAGACCAGCATTATGGAGCCAAAAGCTGCCCCAATATCATAAACGGAACGTTCAACCGCATCTGTAGGAAGAAATTGATGAAACAGGTAATTGCTGGTATATTACTCGTATATTTTATTCATTTTTTTTTTTAGTGTATTGTTAGTTAATCAAAAATGTGATTGCTGTTTTGTTTTATTTCCTTTTTTTATTATATTGTAGTGTATTGCAATGTTTTTGATGATAATGTTATAATATAATAAATAATAATAGCTTAATATTATCTATTAGTTTGACTGTCTCGAAAAAAGGTCCTTCACATTCTACAATATACATATAGAGTGAACTGCTCGTAGATGCAAAAATAAGTGTTTAGGACTACATCAAAAATGGAGTAAAATTCCGCCAACCACATATTTTTATCTCAATCCGTTCTCGAGATACGATTTTTAAACTATTTTTTAAAGAATACCGTATTTTCTTCCTCTTAAACTTGAATTTCTCCACCTTAATTCATTTAATAATTACGTTTGACCGCATTTTCGGAATCAGCGTTAAATTTTCTATAAGTATGGTACACTTTGCTTCAGGAAAATCTCCATCTGTAGACCACAACAGCAGCTCAAACATATTATACAGTTTTGAAAAATTAAAATTTCTGAAAATCTTGAATACGAAAAAAAAAAAACAGGAAACTTGCAAATCTTAATAAACTGCTTTATTTAATACTCTCCAATAGTATGGTACAATTTACTTTTACTTTGCTATTTAGGGAAGAAACTCTTCTTTAAATGCTAAAAAACGGGGTTATTTCATTAAAATCGAGAACGAAATTCCAGTTTGGGGCCGGTTTCCAGGTACGTATCATTTCACGGTAGCACTTGCACATTTCCCTACTCCGCTATAACTCAGTTTCACAATTTAACTAACTAGTTTTTCCTCTAAATACACATACATATGAGCATAAAAAACTAAAAGTTGTGAGGGCAAGTGAACAACTCGGTTAGGCATATCGAAGATTGCAACTGTTACCAGTCGATTGGGCGTGAAAAAATATAGCGATTTGCCCCGAACTCGAATTTTCTTAGAGAGTCATTTTCCACAAAAACCCTCGATTTCATTGCAAAAACCAAATTTTTCAACATTAAAATGAAATTTTCTCCCTCAAATAGCAAAGTAAAAGTAACATTTACTATACTGTTGGAAAGAATATTAAATGAAGCAGTTTTTATGAGATATTTTAGAAAAAGCTGTAAAGTTTTGAAGATTTTCAGAATTTTTTTTTTTTCCAATTTGCCTATGATTGAGCTGTTGTTGGGGCTATACCTAGATTGAGATTTTCCTGAAGCAAAGTGCACCAGGCTCATAGAAAAATCAATGCTGAATCTGAAAATGTGGTCAAATGTTAAAATTAAGCGAACTAAAGCAGAGAAATTCAAGTTTAAGAGGAATAAAACACGGCGTTCTTTAATACACGAACCGAATTGAGCAACTGAACTAAAGCGTTTTCAGCCGGAGTTCACGAAGATGTTCCTTCGCGCGAAGATGATGACAAACGAACAGGTGAGAATTCGCGTGAACGGATTTTTGCGTGAAATCGCCCGGTGTTTTATTTTATGAATTTTTTTTGGTGAGTGCCTACATCATTGTAGATATTGATGTACGTTAGGCTCCTTAAAATCATCTCTGGATCAGTTATCTGATTGGAAGCGCTATCCTATACAAAAGTAATAAACCGAGTAGTAATTTGCAGCGTTTTCATTCATGAACTGAAACTTCTTGAAGTTGGGTATGAAGCTTTCAATCATGGTTATCTACTTGCTTCGAGATTCGTGGAGGTGGAGAAAGTGATAACAGCTTACCGTTTCTATTACGTACCTACAGAGTTTATCGAACGAACCTTCTCTTTGCTCCATTTATGACGCTCTAGGGGTTTAAACCTCGTTCGAGATTCATGAGCCGGTTTATCAGTGGGTTCGCAGGCGTCTCATTTCACTGAGAACACTATTCGTTATTATTCGGTTCGGATAAGCGGAAGGACTATAATTCCTTAATGCCTAGATGGGCAAATACGATCAGCCGAACCTCGAAGGGTCCTTCTGCATAACGGGTGTTGCCATGTTGATTATTGACTCCCCTATTATTAGAATACCCTAGACATAAGCCTCAAGAAGTACGAATAGGTTCTAAGAGCTTGGTAATTTTCATTGTTAATGATTAAATAGGTAGCTATATGCAAATGTAGACTTGCCGATGTTTGAATATGATTATTTGAACTACCAATTGACCTAGAGGAATTATCACACTACTTAATGGTCGATTTTACATTACGATAAAGCTATTTATCGTGATCTATTTTATTTATGATTATTACTTTCATAGATGAACACTTTTTAATCGCTTAACAAAAACGTGGTCAACCTGCTTTCAAGTTTGTTGATTTTCGTATTTATATACGGAAATTCCTAAAAAGCTGCAAATCATTAAAATTACATCCTTCTAAACAAATGATGGTTAAAGTGACGAAAATTTGATGGTTTGTGGTTTTATATTTATTTAATTAAAATAGGCTAATTTATATTTTCGGCCGTTCTAGGAACTCTTCTTATCCTCCACAGAACAGCACTGTACTAGGCAGGACACTTGTTTCGATTACCATTTCCCTGGAAGAACAGTCCATTATTGATGATGTGAGAGGAGTGCAAAGCAGGCGAACACAACTGAGAAACTAAACCTCTTGACACCACTGAAATTTAAAAAAATAGACTACATCTTTATCAGTAAATGTTTACAGCCCCAAAAGATATTTTTATGCACAATTCTAAGATTTTAAGGGATTGAGTTGGAAGGTGTTGCACGTTTTGCAAAGTATCTCGAAAAATATGCGAGAGAAAACATACAATGGACATAAAATGATGAAAATAGTTAATCCTACATCATCGTTTATAAATGACATTAAAAATAGGATCAATCGCTTAGGCGCTAAAAGCAAAAATTTATAGGCACTAAGTAAAGTATATTTTGTTACCCCCTAAAAACACCCTCTCCCTCTGAAACCGCTAAGAGTTTTGAAAAATCCATTCTTAGCTTTTATAGGCATAGCTTCTATCTCCCGTGCGTCCATGCAAAATTTCAAGGATGTAGGGTACAAGTTGTTCGAGCTGATACACGAGTAGTATTTCACAAATATACAGCTGATTGTATCAACCAGTCAGTCGCAGTGGGGGGTTTGGCAGGGACGCATGCCGAATAATGTCATGCCAAACCATATAGCTTCTGGCTCGATAATATTCTTCGTTGTTTTACAAATTTACTGATTCAGGCATTTATGTGGTTCTCAAGTACAATAATATTCAAAATGACATAATATCATACAGTTCAAATAAAACTAAATTTATATTGTCAACACAACATAGTGTAATGTATACATATAAACTGGTTGGCAAATGTGGATATTCATATTCCATCTCATTAGTCCTAGTTGAGTGCAAACGTCGTATCAATGCCTCAATTAATTTATGCTTATTTATGTGGTTTTAATAGTTTCGGTGGGATGGGAGGATGTAGATAAGTGGGTTTCACGATCATGAATAATAGCTCGAGGCTTGAATGTGGATTCATGAAAGTGTCAACCCGACCGGTAGTTCAATATATTAAAGTGCGAGAGGGTGGGCGAGTGAGAGATAAGCCATAAACCAGGCTGTAAGGGTTATTTGTAGAGGGTTGGGAGGCTGTAAACATCTCAAAATCTGTGTCCTGTTTAGGATCCGTTGGAAAGGACAGTGAGTAGTACTATTTTAAGTTCACATGAAATGATGGGTGACATTTAAACGAGCCTCAGTCTACCAGGTACTTTCTTTAATACACTGTGAACTTCCTCGGTAAATAAGCACGCTTTTTAACCTTCCGCTAGTCGCGCGAATCTCACAGGTGCATGATATTCTTATTTTTTACGCTATTGTCATGCGTAGTATTTTGCTCCCCTTCCCTCTCGTCTAGCCTCCAAACATCCGTTTCTCTTGTGGCCAGTGCTAACACGGCTGCGGTCACTACCACATTAGAGGAGTTACAGACCTAATCACTCCACAGGTCCAACGGGACTACTCATGTAAGTTATTGCAACTGAAGACTAGTAAGGAACGAAGCAGCCCCTAGAACACACCTCACCAAACTAACACAGAGGAAGATATCAATAGATATAGAAAATGGTTTGACTCCTGTCAGCTTAACAACCAATGAAAGAACACCAAATATTCTTGTCCTATAGTAGGAAAGTACTTGCGTTTAGGCCACGTGAATCCAATATGCAAAGACTGTCACTGCAGTCAAAAAGATGATCAGAATGTGGATGTAGACCAAGAAAGTTCCTTCAGTAAGGTAAGTAATGTACCTATATATATATATGTATGTATGTATGTATGTATGTATGTATGTATAAATACTTACATTACTCTCAAATTTCTAATGATCAGAGGCATTTAGATCAAATTTCAGTTTAGTTATGCAAATATTTTGTGATATAAATAATTTTTTTGACGGTGGAGAATGTTATAAAATTGTATCTGGTTGTTTCCATCCCATTATACATAGTTCAAAGTTGGCCATCAGTTATTGTCTTTTTTTTCATTGTGAAAGAGAAACTATGACTGAACTAAGAAGACATAAAGTACATGATTTACTTGCACTTTACTGTCTCCTACTTCAGACAAGGGCTTTTAATGCCCTCAGAGTTTTCAAGAGTTTTTCTTTGAAAACGTAGGTATTACAGCACCTCACTGGTGCAGCGCGACTATGAATGAGAGGGAAGAAAGGTGTGACTAACGAAAGGTTAAACAATATATGTTGATTTATATAAAAAGAAGTGGAGCAAAGAATAGTAGAACAACGGGTAATTGGAATGTCAGTAGTGGGATTAAACAAGTTCCACTTGGGCCTGGCCTTCAGGGAAATATATAAGTGAATCATCACTGATACGGTCTGTCATATATCTTAGGTTTATTTTTGTGATATTAGAGGCTAGATTTTGTTTTGGCTTCTTGGTTCTGTATGTTTGATTTAATTAAAAGAGATTTGATTTCCTAATGGGTGATGTTCAGAGATGTGTTTGAAACTAATTTAACTTAGTACTTATAACTAATGGCTAAAATTCAATATGGTCACCAAAACCATTCCTCCTAATATAATTAATTTTGTTTCAAATACATACGAATTTATACCAGAGTATTCTTATACTTTCTACTTGATGCAGAAAGAAAATGGTGTTCACATGAAAGCTTAGTTACCTATGTCTCCTACACCTCAGAAGAAACACGGTGCCTACCTCGCTTTTTATCCTTTGGTCAGGGGCGGAAGGTTGGAGCGAATCTTCTTCCATTGTTACACCGGCTATGGCATTGTACCGAATGTAGTACAATACGGTACGGAGACAACCATTGACATAAAGATATGATCTACATCAAGGGCTCTCCTTATCACTTTTCTGAAATACAAAAGAGTAAGAATAGCTATTTCTGAACGCTGTCAGTTTGAACATCCTTTCAACCGACTTTTTGTCCTTCCGTTCCTTTTGATATCTTTCCTCGTACGTTGTTTGGTGAGCGTTGGAGGTAGGAAACTGATACTTAGGTCAGAACAACTTTTTTCCACGACATATACCGACCCGGACACTACAATGAGCTATAAAACTGCATGAAAGATCAAAACATCATTACTTAAATGAATTTGATTTATTGAATGAACAAGGTGCTCCACTCTCTGGATTTTGGTCTTTTGATTTCTGGATTTTGACGGCTACAACCTATTATAAAAATGAGAATACTGTTTTGTTTCTCCTAAGTTACTGGCTAAACGGTCCAACGGATTTTAATGTGGTTTTTGAGGATGTTCGGCGAGTTACTGAGATAGTTTCATGCCCGGGTAAAATCTTACGCCCTGTTCAGCGGATTAAGTTCACACGCTGAGTAAATTATTTCCTATTGAGCCTGTGATGCTGAAATTTGAAATGGAGCCATTATGGAACTGCTGGGTTACAATGATTTCATAAGGAGGACTCCTTTATCAGCCCAGTGGGCTCTGAAGCCAATTAACCTACGATGCGGAAATTTTGTTTTCAATTATTGTTGGAGGGGAAAAGTTGCTACTCCTAGAAAAACAGAAACATCCGATCATCGACGTATGGTGGTTTGTTATACACTTCTGTAACAAAACGGCAATATATCCTCTGTCTTCTGGAGCAGAAATTCTGTTCATTTTCGTTTTACGTTAGCGGAAACGTGACAGCAGCTACCACCAGTATTCACATTTACATGGTTCCTGATTTACCGAACAAATTACGGTAACGGGACGAACCGTGGGTTACAGGACAAACCACGGGACAGAATAACGATACTGAAATTTCTTTCAGAGCCTCAGTGGGACTTTTGGGTAATAATGATGAGGTATGAGCATCCCCTATCAGGTATGTGAACCCCTCGCCTATTTTATTGCCCATACCTGGACAACGCCGCGTAAGCCCATAGACCTGAATACTAAGTATTGTAGGTATATGGGTAAACCAGCCAGTTAGGTATAAAACATTAAACATACTTTATTTGGTTCCATAATTCATTCAGCTGATCAAAGTGTCTCCGTGCCGTGTCCTGACTATTGTAGCTTGCCCTAACTACCGGTACACAGATATATCGGAGAATATCGATGTAGAAAAGTAACAAATTTTTAGCAAATTTAAATTTAAGCTTTCGCAATGGGTCAACATATTTTATTTTTCTCAAAATGTTGTTATGGAAATTCGTTTCGAGGTATTCTGAAACGATTCCTGAAGTTTGCGCATTTGGTTTATTATTTTCATATTTCTATATATATATATATATATTTTTTTATCATTATTATTTTTTTTTTTTCAATAATAAACTTTTGTACCTAATCGACAAAAAAAAAAAAATAATAATAATTTTAACACCCCCCTTAAAATTCGTTGGTTAAAGTTTTAAGAAAAAAACAACATTTTTTTGCACAAAACAAGTTTTTTGCACAAGAAAAAAAAGAAGCATTTTAAAAGAAAGGACGAGTTCTTTGGAAAGCACTTTTTGAGCATAATAAATTAGTCAAATTAAGAAAAATGTATAAAATATAGATCAGTACTCACGTAGTGAGCTACATATTCTTCTAAGTAGATTAGTGTTTCACAATGAATGACGAAATAGAATTTCGGGGGGCATCCCACGCTTGAAAAAAGCGTGTAGTTATTATTATTACAGTACAATACGTAGGAGAATGGAGAATTAGGGTCATTGCAAAAATGTTTACGCAATATTAGCAAGCCAGAGTCCCGCAAATTTTGAGAATTCTGGAAGGTAGGATTGGGTGTCCCGAGTACGTGATTGGTGAGCTGGAAGGGCGACTCAAAAGCATGCCGGAGGTGAGAAAAAATGACTTTGCTAGAATTATGAAATTTGCAGCTGGAGTAGAATATTATGTTACATCTGTCTCCATTTTTGAGTGCCAATATTACCTTACTGAACCGTCCAGGGTTAAATGTTTGGCGGCAAAGCTCCCACCGTCTATAAGGCTAATGTTGGTGGAGTATCTATGGACTACAAACAAGTTCTCAACACCTAGGATGAATAACATGGCAAAATGGGTTCAACAGAGAGCCGAGGCAATGAGTTGTATTCCATACGAACCCCCAAGCCAGAAGCTAGTTGAGGTAGGAGATAGGAGTATATAGAAGAGAAGAATTGAGCTCCTTCATGTATGTTCTGGCAGCGGAAGGCCATAAAGTCCCAGAATGTCAGAAGCGGAATGAAGAATCTATAGGCAACCAGTAGGCATGGGCCGAAAAAAAAGAGAGTGCTATCGGAGTTTGAAAGCTCGTCACCTAAGATTTAGGGGTAACATCCACACGAATGTAAGAAAGTGTATACCTAGAAAGGCATCATGTAACACTAAATATAGCTACAGTTAGGGTGACTGAGAAACATACTCTTCCAACGAGTAGTAATCAAGTGCATGAAATCGATGTTGAGGATGAAAATGCAAGCCAGGAAAAGGCACAACATGTCCACCTCGAGGGTACGAGTGGTGAATGGAGGATAGTTTTAAATATACTTCAAGTACGCCTTTACGGACCTAAAGGTCCAGTGGAAACATACGCCCTTCTTGATGATGAATCGTCCATTACCATGTTGGAACATATTCTAGCAAGGAACTAGGACTTAAAGCAGTGAAACTAACGTAATTCTTAGCATGTACTGGTGAAATGAGTCGTTTTGAGGCCGACTTGGAGTAAGTTGACTTACAGATTTCCAACTGTGAAGTAGATGCAAAGGAAATCACACTCAACATAGCTCGAACGGTTAAAAGATTAGGCATGAAGCCACAAAACTTTGATATCGAGCAATTTACTAAACGGTGGCGTTTCATGTTGAAGGGTGTGGTGATGTCCTTAAAAAATGCGGAACCAAAAATTAAAATTGGCCAAGATAATTGACCACTGTTGGCATACCGAAAAGTATTCTATGGACCGTGGAACGGCCCATTATTTTCAAAACCATGGTTAGGGTAGGTGTTACAGGTAAGTTGCCACAGAGACGTATAGATGGAATGGGAATAGAAGGATCTCATACCCATTTTGGTTATAGGAAGGAGAAAGTGAAAGAAAAAGAACAGGAGGAGGACGATTCGACTCTGAAGGGTTTGGTTGAAAGCATTTAGCCTTAGAAGATGAGAAGGAGCATGAATGGATATAATTAGATGAGAGACATAACCAAGCCTTGAAAGAAGAAGTAGATCGAAGGGAGTGAATAAGGAAAGGAGAAGAAGATAGAAAGGAGCGATCAAGAAAAGAAGGATGTAGGCCGAAAGGCCCTAAGAACTGCAAAGAGAAATTTGAACTTCCGAATATGTTGGAAAGACTAAAATCCTCAGAGAATTTCAACGGAAATTCTGGTAATTCTCTCAATATCTGGAAATTTTGTGATGAGTCCTAACTACAGTTTTTGCAGAGGTTGAGGTTTTGGTAAATAGAAAGCCATCAACATTAACGCAACGGACCCAATGGACGAGGAAGCGATCACGCTTATTCACTTCCTCATTGAAAGGTTGTGTGGCGCCTATCATAACACTGCAGCCAGAAGAATGTAGAGCCATATGTTACCGTTGCTATCACGTCCAACATCAAATTTCCTAGAAATAAGTGCCATCTCGGCCAGCTCAGTTTTACAGTTGATTAAACACACTAATCCGCTGGTAAAATATTGACTAGTTGGACACAAAGGTCACAATGATGTGTATAGTTTGGTGGTCTGGAAGCTCGCAAGCTTGCATCTCAAAATTATATAACATCGAGTCGTCAATCCCTAAGTAAAAATTCAGTTTAGTTGGACTTTTAGGTCCAAATGATGTGTATAGTTTGGTGGTCTGGATGCTCGCAATTACCCTACGCCCTACGTTCGTGAAATCTGGACGAGATAAAACTTAGACGAGGTACCCCTGGACGAGATGGCACGGCACGGCCAGAAGGGTTGTGTCGGCTGATGGTACAGCAGCTAGCGGATCGATTCTGGGAAAGATGGATAAAAGAGTATCGGCCAACACTGATGCGGATAGCAAGGTGGCTGGAGCCAAAGGGAACATTAAAGTGGGCGTCATACTTGACCGGAAGGAGTTGTTGAGTTCCGATCCAGTGCACATCACCAAGCTGTGTCCTTTAGCCGCCCCCGAGGATGTTCCTGTTTCCTCTTCGGAAGCGGGCCTTTTAAGACCAGATGATCTTTGTTTGTTTTGGTTTCCATGAGACCAATGAATGAGTGTGTTTCGAGAGATGAATCTAGTAATTTTTGTGCTCTAGAATTTCAATTAAATATATTTCGCAATAGCTTCATTTCCGAAAAAAAGTGTGAAACTAAATGAAATGAGTTTTTTTTAAAAGTAGGTTGTTTCGTGTTGAGCTTCGTTCCCCCGGTATTGTCTCTTGGCCACAGGCAAATTTCTGCGATGGGCCTCCTATGCCCCCCAATGTTGTCCCAAGGTAAACTCTCCTAAAATAATCCTATTGGGAGCATGCCTAACAAGATTTCAACGAAGAAGAAGACAAAAAAGGAGTTTTTCCTGATGGATAATAATTTGGGGTGGAAAGGGTTAAGCGAGCCCAAAAGTATTCATGATTACCGTTGTGTAATGATTTGGAATTATTAAATGTGTTTAAACTGAAGCACGTACAATGTGCCCATGTTTGAGAATGTCACCTTCAACGATGGAAGGCAGTTTGTTTTAGGGCTGTTTGCATTACGCAACTGCCTATTACCACAAATCTGAACACCGTTCAAAGTGATTTTATCAGCACGCTAGCGGCCCAGTAAAACGCTACCTAAATCACTAAATGCAAACTCATTTTTCAAACCTAGACCGTTTGAAATGTATTTAGTCAACATTACCGTATGCCCACCCTTCATTTCAGAGTCGCAACGGCTTGTAGTTATAATTATGATAAATAAGCGTAGCACTAACTTTCATAGCATATGAATGTGAAGGGAGTTTTTCGTCGTCAGTAATCCATCAACACCTATTCCGCAATGCCAATTTCCTTTAGATTTCAAGCATTTATTATTATTAGTATTATTTTATTTATTTATTTTTTAACATTTTGTTAGTATAATTTTTGAATGCAATTTTTTAAAATTAAGAACTTTCACAATCAACACTATTATATCCTTGTTGCCTATAAATTTCTGAATATCATCGTGATTGTGTGGTGTATGAAGTGAATGATGTTGTTATTACAACGGAGATAAACTTGGTTAATTTAAGTACGTTTCAGTGTTTACTTTATTTTGACATGGATGGGCCTATTGGCTGGCCTACGTGAGTGTAAAATTTTGTACTATAAAATGCAACGGTTTTTTTCTATTTTTGTTGATTTTCACGTAAAACCAATGCATTACACTAGCGAAGTGTAACTCCCTTAGTTTTCATAGCAGGAAAATTGTTCGCCACTTTTTGGAATGCTCTCATTTTATCACATCATCTCATGATCCATATGCCCTTGTAGTGTGGAAGCTAATTTATTACGCTAAGTTTTAAACTAATATTGCTAATTAACCATAATGAACTAATAATGTGAAACGAAGGCACTAGGTACATGGTATGTATACTATTGAGTAGTGGGTACTTGTAAGCAGTAGGCACTGGACGATGCAGAGACGATCAGCTGATGGGCTCCTGAAGCTGATGGGCTCCTCAAGCTGATGATTTCTATCGTATTTAATCTGTAAAGCTGAAATTAAGAGACGATTGAAATGATTGGCTCGTTTCTACTCAGCTGAGTTGGCTAAATTCTCACATGTTACCCCTAGGGATTTGAAATTTGATAAGGATACTCTCTGGGATAATAAGAGACGATGGAAATTATTGGCTCTATCCTAATCAGCTGAGTGAGCTAAAATCTCTCCTGTTTATCCTAGAAAGTTGAAATTGGATTGGGAGACTCACTGGAACATTAAAAGACGATTGAATTGATTGGGTCTTTTCTGATCAATGAATGAGCTAATTTAATCGAGACATTTTTAACTTGAGACACAAAACACATAGGTATTTCACAGAAGGAAAAATAAGACGTATCCATGTACCAATGTACCTGCATGTAGTGTAGATACTCAACATCAGTTTACTGATTTTCATCTCTCTTTTCCATTTTTAATTTGAACCGTACACCATAATGTAATAGTTATAAAGATATTTACTTTTGAGACTATCAGGACCCGGTAGTTCAGAATTTCTACCGTACCAGATGAACACAAGATTTTGTTAAATATTCCAAATATTCATAACTCTCTACCTCGTGAACGTGTACCTGTTATTTGCGTACTCCTACTATTATCAATTCAATTAGCAGATACCTTCTCCTCCAATCGTAAGCTTAAATGAGTATATTCTTGTTTGATGATTTGATGCCTAACTATTTGATTAATGAAAATTGTCAGTTGTACCTAACTAATAAGAATTCCGTAAATCGTAACAAAAAATGTTAGGTAATCTTTTGTGGGAATTTAAACTCCAGCATAGATGATTTTTCGTTGTTCAATGTGTTGGGAACAAATCATACATTTTCGCTTGGTAATTCAATAATAACTTCAGACAATTTTATTTAAGCTTTAGCACACCTACCAGACTCAAACAGCTATTACACAACTTCAGGCAGCAAGAGTATTTTAAACGAGAAAGTACCATTGAACTGAATTAGCTAAAGATCCCACCACATAGGTATTCCTACAACTCAAAATAGCATTGCGATTCAAAGTCGTTTTTTCCCAACACGAGAAGCGCAAACGGTTGGTTATACTTCAGGTGATCTCATTTGTTTCATTGAATTAAAATGTGTCATAAAATCAAAAGTGAAAGCTTTTTCCTTCTATTGACATTTTCCTATAGAAGGCTAATTTTTTGGATAATTCACATTTTTGAACAATTCGGACATCAAGTTCCATCCCTAAAGCCGAGATCATCGTTTGGTGATTTTCGAGTATCCATTGTAGGTGGGAATCCGGTTTTATTATTAATTTCTCATTTAAATAATGTATCTAAAGTTTAACAACTTTGTATCGAGAAACGTAGATCAATATTTGTTCGGCTGCTCGAAACCCTTAATAAAATGAGAGCTTTCCACCAGTCCTTTTAGATCGAGCACCTAGCTTCCAACGAGACTGGAGAAATAGGCTCTCGTGAAAGATCAAAAAACAACTCACTTGGGAAATCAACGATAACCCTCACCAACATCCTACCTTCAGTATACTATCTTATCCCAAGACCTGTATTTGTCTTTTTTTCTTACATTTCCTTATATATTTTATTCTTTAACAAACCATCCACATCAGATGACTTTTCCAGTTCCTGGCTCATTTCTCCATGGCAATTTTACGTTGTATGGTATACGCATTTGTAACAAAAGCCAGTTCTAGATATCCAAGACACTTAGCTACTTCAGTACGTTATATTTTCTAATTGGTAACTGCCTAAAATTCCCATTCTACATTTATATCTAGACCAGATCTTTGACATTACTTAGTTAATCCTGATACACTTAAAATATCTATCACTCATCAACCTACCTAATACTTTGAGTAGATGTTAGAGAGTTTTAGTGGCACAAAACCAACAACGCTTGCGTAATCCTTGGCCGGAAACGTAGCGCACCAAGAAAGACGAATCTCGATGCGTCCCGCATCTCAGGTCTGTAATACCTTGGGCTGTTTCACTCTGATAGCTGACGGTACGATTCGATATCCATCACTTCTTGAAACCTCTTGTGAGACAAGCGAAAACAAAGTATGGCTATTGAGTCTTGTTTTATTTTTGTTAGGTTATATTCCTTGTAGACTCTAAGCACCCCGGTTGCGATTGTTTTTCTGGTGGCGAGGTTAACTACCTATTTGATTTGTATACTTTTTGTGTGTTTTTGTTTGTTTTTGTGTACTACTAAAATTCTGTAATGCAAGCATATTTTAACTGGAGACTTAAAAAAGTGAAAAACCCTTTACTTATCATCGAAAGCTTAAAAAAATGAAAAGACTTTTAGACTCAATATTTTTTTCGAATTTCAGATTTTAACGACGATTTTTCTAAGTGGCCCGAAAATTGTTGTTTTCAAGTGTTTTGATGAATGATAGAAAAGTAATTAAGTGAGTAGCCTACGAAAATAATTTATTTACCTGAATAAGTAATCTTTTTTCGGAAGACTCAGTTCGAGATACAGCGACAACGTATCCCCAATAAATTATGGGATACATGATAGAAAATACGTTTTTTCCTATTTGCCACTGAGCTTTATTACTCAACTGTTACCCATATGTTATAGTTATAAGTAATTAAAAAAGTACACCGGTTTTTGTGAACAATCCAAAATCGTTTTGGGTTTTATAACAGGATAGTACATATATCATTGCATTCAAGAAGGTCGATATTGTAAAGGCCTCCACGGGTTCATTGGGCTAAATTGAATTAAATTTGATAGGTGACAATATCTTGTATCAAAACTAAATTAGTTCGTGGTGGAAGGAGCTCATAGTCTCAGGGTAATGAAAGGCTTATTTTTTAACAGTACCTACCTACCTAGTACCTACGTATACTACATAAATCTTTCTGTTCTCTCAATCACAATTGAAAAATTCAATTCTTCTTGAAACATTAAGAAATATCTCATTTATGCAGGTAAACTCAATGAAACTTGAGCAAGCAACGAGTCCCCCCACTACTGCAATCACTTTTATGAACCCTAGTCAACATAGTACCTACGAAGGCATTCTCATAATGGAAGAAACTTGGGTGCTCCGTCTAATTCCGGTAAAAGCTTTTCTTCGAATGCCTTCTGACCATAAATCCGCAGGGAATGAGTAAACCCATAGCGGAACTACTTTGCAATTCAATCCATTCAGTATCCTAGAGGAGCGGAATAGTGCTCTTCCACTTTTGTTTGAATAGAATAAAATTGATATCTAGTCAGCTAAATGAAAATTAATACCTACCTAATTAAGTACACATATCCAAACGTTCATTGTATGATTGAAAAACTAAATGAAATGCTTATTGGAAACAAAAACATTTATTCTGGAGCTACAATTCAAACCGCACTATCTTCTCTTTGAGCAATTACTCAAGTGAACCAAAATACCGACACAGTAACTGTAACAGTTACAGTTAAGAACCATCAAGTAATTATTGTCTCCTAAAATTTCCGCATAGTTTGCTTTGATGTGAACACACAAAAAGAATGTGGTTTGATGCATTTAAATAATCAGGCGAACCTTAAAAAAGAAACTATTTTATTTGATTTTAAGGAACTACTTTTTTTATTAAATTCCAAAAAACTGCAGATACTGATGTCAATTTCTTCATTTCCTCAATACTCTTCGATAGACTTTTCACTTTCCATATTCCCGAAAAATTGAGTCATATTCTTAGTGGTATTAGATCATTAAAATACTTCAATACGTTCCCGATCTCGAACTGTGTACGGCAGCATGATTAATTTTACATTTGTTGAGAATTTGTGGAGTAGCGACCTGCATATATCATGAAGTAGGTATTAGCTGCATTTTCATCTGGCCAGCAAAACCGTCGAAAAACAATCGGATAACTGAAATTTCAGACCTTATGTTTATGTACATGCCCAGTTTTGTATATCCATTGTTCAATTAATTACTGCAGCTCTAATCTCTTCTCACCCTCTTCCAAGTGTGCTACATTCGGTACGAAAATCGGCAGGGGTGCACGGTGCGGGCCGTGTGACTCACAGGAACACAGAAGCGTCTAAAGCAGTATTCCCTCAAAACGGTGTCCAAAATAATTTACAAACGAACGGACTGAGCCCAATGTTCAATTGTCTCAAAGGAATTAAAAAAAATAAAATAAATATAAAAAAAAAAATAATAAAAAAATTATTTAAAAAATTAATAAATAATAACTACTAGTCAAATTATAGTTATTGCGTCATAACGTAGAATTTGGAAGTGTTTGAATATGTTCTTACCGAAGGTGTGTTTCTGTCGAATTGCATTAAAACGTAAGACGTATAGTGCAGTTTATTGAAGAGAAACTGAGAGCAATTGTGTTTTGATGGTAATGCTCAACTTAGGACACTTATTTCTCCCCTTTCAAAGAAAATTCATCAAAAGAGGCATAAAAGTCATCTGAACTAAATCACTCGCGACGAAGTTGTGGAAACCCATTACAAAACGGAAGTTAGTGAAAAACGTTGTCTATTTCCACAAAAAATAAAGAGTTACAATGTTAAATCGATTTCGACGGTAAGGCCATCATCAGTAACAAACAATAACTTATTGTTGTAATAAAGTTATTGTTTGTTACTGATGATGGCCTTACCGTCGAAATCGATTTAACATTGTAACTCTTTATTTTTTGTGGAAATAGACAACGTTTTTCACTAACTTCCGTTTATTTTTATAAAAGTCATCGCTCGTATATAACGCGTGGCTCCGGATTTCATTCGATGATTCGTGATCATCCTATCTACGCTTTACGAATTTGTTTAAACTCCCCAATATTTTTGACATTTTAAGTTTACCTATCTATATTTTAAAATTACTTTTAATAGCAATCAACCGCGGCTCTCGGTTCAAGTAAAATGCAGACAGTTATAACCAAGATTTGTGGGGAACGAAAGGAAAATTTGGCTACAAACTGTACCTACCTACAGAAACTTGTTAAAAAATAATAATGCGCGATTAAGATTTGCTATTGACCACCTAGTCTTCTTTATATATAATTCCGAACGGTCTTTGAAATTGTGAAGAACTTCGCGGTCCGATTTTAGTGTTAGACTGCTCATTCGAATCAGCACGGCCCCAAGTTTGTTGCAAAAGTGTCGCCGTTCGTCTCTATACCCGCCTTGATCGTGTTCTAGGCGGTCCTTATCAACGAGCGTTGTTTATTAGGCTGTGGCGGTGACAATTGTTGCCATCAATTCACGATAAGTAAGAAACGTAGTGTAGTTACTAACATCTAGGAGAGTTATTTCTGAACGAAGAAATTGAAACTGAAGAACTTTTTTATTACATTACTTACATTATGATAGGTATCTCCTCTTTTTTAATCATTTAATAACATCGCCTTAGATTTCAACAGGTCACATAACGCCGCAAATAGGTAGGTCTTATATCGTTACTATAATGTGCTGAGTTCCTGTTAGGTACTACTATTATATTAGGGCTTTCCAAGCCCTAACAGGCCTCTAGTTATATATAATTTTGAATGAATACACTCACGTTCATATATACAACATTATGTGCTGTCAATATTGTTCCCATACAGTGACATATTGTGTCAACATTTCATTTCATACGGTGACAACGTAAAACATGTGAATTACCAACTATTCGGCCCTATGTTTGAATGAATTTCCATCAGCGTCAAGGAATACAAGTAAGAGAAAACTATTCACGGTTCAAACCACGAAGGAGGTCGATACTAGGAATGCCGATTACAGAAGCCGTTTGCGTCCCAATAGCGCATTTACTGTGTTCATTGCTTTTGTGATTAATGGTTTGATCAGCGAAGCTACCCACGTTCTTTTAAAGAAAAGCTACCGTTGGACCTCTACGTGTATTACCTCCTTCCGCCGTCCAATCTAGTAGTGCTTGTAAGTACCACCGTATTAGTTTCACGAAGGCGTGGTGCAAGGTACTCAACACCCGGGAAACCGAGTTCGTTCGAACCGCTATTAGGCGGAAAAATAGAAGTGAAGGATCATAAAAATCCTATGTATATGGATAATTTAGTGGAACTAACAATGGATGTGTTCCAACTCGGACCCACTGTTTGGGGGCTGAAATAATCACATTATATTGTTACGGATACACAAACGCACCTGTCAACTCATCGCAAGTGGGATTAGAATGGTAAATTACAAGCTGCAGACTACCACACCGAATGACATTATATATATATTCCTCAAAACGGATTTGTATGGAGAAACTTTTCGGAAAATTTTTTCATATTTTCGGTGCAACGAGTTGATGTGGCTCATTTTGAAGATTATTTAGGAACATTGTCTGCGATGATTTGATGTAGCGATGAGTCAATTGCCGTTCCTTTATGAAGTCTTTCCGCTTCAAACGGTCGACAACGTCCACGGATGTGCTGAAATGAATTAATTATAAAACTGGGTGATCTCAGTTGAAATGAAGTTTAGGGTTCGTGAATAACAGAGTTCCATCTGTATTTCGGGGGGAACCAATATCGCATTTCTTTCAACAGCGGTTGGCGATACGGTTGTTGAATTTAATCGATCTAACTTCATGCTATACTTCGTCTAGAGGAAAACTCTCGAAATTTACTGAAATGAAAAAAAAAAATTAATATATAAAAGATATAATAAAGTGATTTCCTCAAACTCAGTATGCTCATGCAGTCGGATTTGATGTAGCGGTGTCTCATTTTCGCTGCATATTAACAATCGACCACGTCCAGACTCTAGAGATGTTTTCATGGTTGTGCTGTACGGCATCGGTTGTTGTTTTAATTCAGGTTGATACGAGGAAAGCAATGTAGAATTTCCTTCCAGCTTTGCTGAATTTAATTGAACCTCAAGAAGAAACTAGTTCGTGAAGTTGATAATTTATTGAAGATAATTCTTCAAACAAGTGGGGAGAAAAAAAAATTGAATAAAATAAAATAACTTAAATAGAAAAAAATAGGTAAATGGTAAAGTTCACAGGCAGACAGCTGAAATCTATACCGAACATTGACCGACAGTAAATTTGAATTGCGTTTATTGACTAGATACTGGTGATGTGTTCACAAGAATGTTGGGGATACGTCAGCTTTATGCGTTCTAAAGATTCATGCGTGGAATTTTCTAAACATAAACGGTATTTAGCTCCTCTTTGCCCACGAATTTTGAATTCGTTTTCCGGGTATTAACCCTAACGAAATATACTCAACACCTACCGAGATTTTCATAATGTCGAATCCTCGCAGAATGTGATTAATGGCAAAACTATATGCTACGTATTATAGTAAAATTTTGATTAAAAGTTTCAGGAGACTTCAATTTTTTGCAGAAGGAGCAATAGGATGTGGAATGCCAAATGAAAACTACTAGTTAAAACGCTGCAAATTATTACACAAAAGTTTATTATTTCTGTATTAGATAGCCCTCCTACGCAGATCATTGGTCTATAATTATTATTAAGCAACATATATATCTAGTAAATGATCAAAACTTGGCGCATCGTGCCTCTCAAAAGGGTTCACACCTTTACAGCTCAGGACTCCACAATTTTACGGTTTATAGTAAATGAATGTTTAAAAAAAATTTCTAGAAATGTCTAAACATCAAAACAAAAAAACTTATTGAAACTGCAGGTCGAAAAGGAAAGAAATTAACCTTAGCCCCATCAGCTATTCAGTGATCCACGGAACCTCGTAATTGTTTTTGAGGTGTCCCGAACGAGCTCCATTAAATGTCAGCAACTTGAGTCAATCAGGAAAGAAAATAGCCTCGGAGGTTCCGAAGCTGATCAGAATAACACGAGAACTGAGAATATTACAGCAATATAAAATAACCAGGGACTCGGAAAGAGTAAAACTGAGACCACCAAGAAGTTTCAACGGCCCTCCGATTGCGCGCAAATTGAAAAGAACCAGAACTTTTTGATCAAACTCTACATATACACATCAAAAAACGTTAAATTCAAGGAATTTCAAAACGAATTTCCACGAAGGAAATTGTTGATTTATCGCAATAGCTTCACTTTCTTAGAAAATTGGCTTATACGTTCCCACCTTGCTAGAATCGGAAAAGTAATCAACCTTCTGTTGTTGGAATAAAAATAATAATTTAATTAAGAGTAATTCCTAAGTATTTACTAATCAAAAATTCAATAAATTAATATAATTTAAGTAGGTAATTCGATTGAATACAGCTTTGTACAATTCCTACCTACGTGGATTTCTGGAACTTCACTTTATTCCATTTATTCATTTGTTCATTGTACTCTATCGTCATGGGATCACCAACGCTCTGTCATATATTTCTAGGTTGTTACTGTTAGCATCATCCTTTTCCAAACAACTTAAAATCAATGAGGTGATTACCTTCGTACACTTCATAAGCCTATTAGGATACAGAAGTTATAATAATTCATAATAATGATTTAATTTATAAGTCATTATTTTTCAATTTGGAATATTGAGTTTTCAAATTATCAATGAGACGACTAAATACATTTTGTTGTGTGAACCAATTTTCAATGGGTTAGGTTTGGCGCTGATTGAAGATTTGTAACAAAGCGGCACGGTTCGGAAACAGAGCGGACTAATCAAGGAAAAGCCCCAAATTACTTGGAAAACCTGCTTCCCTCACCCTTCAATCTTCCAAGCTCACTATCGTGACCGGTGAATTCCGTTGGACTAGGGTGGCGAAGAGATAGGTGACAACCCTCTTCCTATCGACTCCTGTTCCCTTGCTTCTTCTTCTTCGACAGGAACGTGCTCTGACTTCGGCATCTTCCCTTGTGAAAACGTTCTCCTAATCCACCCCAACAACATATAGCACATCGAAAATTGTCTGCTTTTTCGAATTAAAAGAATATTTTCTTAGTTTCTCGGCTATCTAATTACACTAGCTGGCAGCTGAACGATGCACAGAAGCAGAAGTCCGTATTCGTTGATTAGACTAACAGTAAAGTAGTAGGAAGTGAGGTGTATAATGTGAGTGGCAGTCCTCAAAATTGCGTAGTGAGCCGTGGAAGGATATGGAACTACAATTTGATTGAATTTACAAGCTGCTTGAGTGACTGCATTAACGGTAAGGTGGGGTAGATTTTCTTCAGTATTGTGGATTCTAATCAAGGAATGATAGACAAAAACCATTCGTGGTGCCAGAGCACCGAATTTCTAAGATACCCAGAGGAATGATTTGGGTGCAAAAGTGTAACCGAGTGTGATGCGCAGGATGAAGTTACAGACCACGTTGAGAGAGTAAAATGCTGTGGAATATGCACACCCTATAAAACTCTATCCTCTATATATGAGTACATACCTATACTCTTTTCAATGCCAACTAACTGACGTCAGGTCGAGTTGTTGAAACTTACTCAAACTGGTTTTTCGAACGAATTTCGTTTGAGGTTTATCTTCAATGACAGTAAATATAAAACTTGGAATTTACTTAGTAGTTTTTGAATTCAACCAATTCTTGAATTCTAAAGAGCTTGAAAAGGATTGGCTCGTTCACTTTCTTTAGCCGGAATCCTGTAATTCAAAAAATTAATCTCGAAGGAAAAGATAATTGTCTACGCATGACTGCTTCACTATAGATCCTGTAGGTGGCCACCAGTACTTACTTCCAGTAACATCCGACCATCTATCAATCATCTGGGAAAGTTTTTTTTTTTTTTTTGTGATAAGTTTTCCGTCGAAACTGAATTCAAATAATTTTGCATACCTATTTGCTATCATTTTTTCTTCTTAGGTTTTGCTCTTTTCAATCAAATAAATCATTGTGTTCCAGTTCATCTATTTTGAGTGTATTCAAGTTTATTCATAAAATTACTGTAGCTATCGAACAATAATAATACAATTTTATATTATATTACAGTATAGATATATGTTATACAGTATATGTATATTATACCCTTGTTATGAATGATAATGATCGAGATATATTTTATACAAGATAAAAGTGGCAGATACAGAAAAGTAGTAGCTACTTACTTCTAAATCAGATTGATCGAGGAAGAATATTTTTGTGATTGGAATATGAATGGAATCGACCTCAAGATGGCTTATTCCATTTAGAAAAATAATATTGTTTTGGTCTTCGCCTATTATGCACATTCTATAAAGAGATGCGTATCTAGTTGAAACTAATTATTTATTTTAATTTTTTTTTTTCAGGTAAAGAGAATGGAAGGTTTTGCTTCATGGCTTCTGAAATCTAATCAATAAATTCAGTTTGAAGAAAGCTAGACTCAGTAAAGACGAGTTCGGTAAAGTATTTAAGCCCTTTTTATTTGAGGATTAGCCGCACTTGCACGAGAATCTTAATCCTAATGTACCTAGAGTTTATTTTTGTATATATCTGTACATCCACTAAATTGTTAGCGCATTTTCTTGAAAAAAAAATAATAATAATAAAAAAAGGAATTGTACCTATTTATGTATGTGTACTGAGTCCTTTCATGTATGTTTATCCTCGTGGAAGCGCTTTAGCTCGATAACTGCTGGAGTAAAATCGATGGGATGGTCGCAAAATAATCAGCTCGTCATTCAAAATAGAGTGGTTGCGAAAATCGTCATTGATAATCAGCTGCGTGAGCTGATTTCGTGATTTGAAAATTCCTATTTCAATGCTATTTATCCTACGAAGCTGAAACTTGGAACAAAGACATGTAGGGTAGGGTTTTAACTTGCCGAACCACACCAATCAGCTGCATGTGCTCTTAACGCTAATTCCTGCGCAATTTATCCTAAGAAGCTGAAATTTGGAACGAGAGCTCTGTGAGAAAGGTATAACACTGCTTCGTTTAAGCGCTGGATGTACCCCAAAATTCGTCATTCCTTGTGAAACACTAGAATAAGTACATTAAAGAAAGTGCGCTCAAGATGTGGCTCAATACGAGAGTACTGATCTGTATTTTAACACAGAATGTGTTTCAGCCTTGCCAACTCCAACTGAAAACAAAACGTTCATGTGCAATGAAAATGTGTTGCAACAATTTTTTATGATTACCGCTTACAACGGAGTCGTTGCTAGAAAAATGGTATTTCTTTCATTTTTCAACCCACAAAATTCGATGACCATTTGAAAGCTCTCAATTTATCCAACCATTTTATATTAACTACTGCAAAGTGCGTGGCCAATAAGCTGAGTTAAGAGCATGGTTTTTGAATAATTGTTTACACACAGGTGATCATTCTCAATAATTGATATTGTGAACATGATTGCCACCGCTTGTTAATTTCTAATGATTTCATTGAGCTGGTGATGAGTCATTGCGCTGGTGATAAATAAATAAAACAACTTGACATAGTAGTGATAAGTTACACCGCGAAATCTGAGTCATTCTTATATGCGGGTTTCACGGGTTTATATGAAACACGTTCTGTGTTTCAATAATTTCATTCGAAGTATGTAAATAGAGGTAACCGGGGATCCAGGAGGCTTGCCCCCTGGCGGGGCGCCGAGTTTTTTACAATCAGCACACCTCCTTCAATCTGTATACAAATCAGACGAAATTTCTAGGGATTGTAATAGTTGGGCACAGGAACGCAGGTCTTCAACACACGTGAATCTAGTCGGACCATATTCTGATTTGTTGAGATGTAAAGGTTCTGAAAATGGACCGTATTTTGTATATGACTTGCTTGGTGTGGTTCAAGAGGGACGAAAACTAGAAGCGGTTGAAATTCAAAACAGAAATAGTCATATGCTCGTGACAACGTTTCGAAGTATTTATTCTACCTCAAGTGTTCCCAGGATGTAGCAATTCAAGAGGTGATGTAGATTTCACTCCCGTGTTATTGAAGAAAACGAACTTTTACAAATTGATTAATAAAGGAAATAGAAAACAATTGGTTTTTCAGACGAATTGTTTATACTCATAAGAGATCCTAGATCACTTAAACGTAACTTTGTTAAAATGACAACCTATATGTCTTGTACACACAGAAAACCCCCAAAAGCCTCATTAGAAGTTGACGTTAAAGAAATAATGTGAAGCCTCGCACTTTTCTTCCTAAGATCCAGTATGTATTATTGAGTTCCAGCCTAAATAATCAGTCCGATTACATAACCTTCTTTTACCCTTTGGGTTGTTTGGAGTGTTGGAGAGATGTTCATAATTTATTCAAGAGGAGAGCGAGGAGCTAACACGGAAACCGTTCCAACTGGATGCCAATATTATTGCATAATTTATATCAATGAACTTCAATCCGTGTGAGATGGTGTGGATCTTTATCGGCTCACGTATGGTTATAGCGTTTGAAACAAAATTACTTGGACGAAAATAAAGATACGATTTATACCGAATTGAGGCCGTTGGGGGCGGCCAGTAAATAGCTGTTGGTCACGTAAAGCTAAAACTGCAGGATAGGAGGAGTCAGAGGCTTCTACTTTACTTCCCTTCATTGAACAGATCCGATCACGCCCCAACTAACTTGAAACGACTTGCTAAATATTTGTTCGCCTGGGTATAAATCGTTCAAACACCGACGAGGCCGAGGAAATAGAGGGTTCCCTCAATGGCTTACGCCTTAAAGGCTTACACGGCTCAAGACAATTCTAATCAGATTTTTTCCTTACAAGAATATAAATGGTAGGTACCTACCTAGACGAATAAGTTTTGGTGATGTGATCATATTTTCATTAGACGATGCCGATATTCCTTAACTACAGATGTTACAATAAACCGGATTCGGCTTCGCCGACATCAATCTTTTGGATATCAAGCTGTAACTATTATTCTTTGGAAAAACTGAATAGGTCTTTAGTTTAAATTTAATTGTTCCCAACATTTTTATCAGAGATTTATAGCTTTGTGACTTTTAAGTTTTATTAACTTTGTAATTTATTGTCTTGCGATTTATTAGGAGGTTTTCGGACTTGTGAGGAGATTTCCAAGCACTCATTTTTTCTTTCGTGATACAGTAATCATCGATTGGTGATGTTGTTTTCTAGATTTTGGAACGGATTCTTTCGTCAGATTTCGGTTTGTTACTGGGCGGCCTATGCAAGGTGTAGCACGCGAAGCATTGTCGTCAAAATCAAAATTTCCACTTACATTTTAGGTTTTTGAACATTCTGAATAACTATGGTTGTGTGTGTCACTCTAGTCTCTCTAAACGGTTCCCTTAATGTTTTTGATCTTTGGATTTAAGCGCGTGGCATCAAATGAAATTGTCAGTAATTGTTTGTATTGGCAGGTTTGCTGGGAGTTTGCACATGCGTTATTACGTATAATTTCAATATTAACCTCCTCATACCTACCGTACATGAATTTCATCAAAATGAGAGGCAATTCTCACAGGCACGCACGCAGCCACGTGCGCGCGCACGAGCGAAAATACACCTGCGTGCGCGCACACACACACATATACAAACACTTTGCGTGACACTTCGCTTCGATGTCGACACTTCGATATTCAAATGTAGAATTTATATTTGTATAGTGTAATAGTATCATAAATTCAGGATGCTCCATAACGTATTCATACAAAAAATATTTAAAAAATGTTAATCATTATATATTAGAGGTCAATACTAAAGTTCCCTACTAATAGGTATAACGAGAGTAATGATAAAATAATATTGGAAAGTAGTACAAGCACACGCCTGGTACAAGGAATTCTCTCAAATAAAACCAGAGAAAAGTTCCCTCCGAACTCAAACGTTTTCTTTCTCGTCTGAACATTTTACGGAAGGGAAATGGAAGGAGGCTAACTTTAAAAATAACTGCGGGAAGGATTCGAGTCAACCAGTCAACTCACGACAACCACTGATGAAATTTTCAAGGAACAAATAATGGGGGGGGGGGGGGGGGGGGGAGAGAGAGAGAGAGAAGCAGGGAGCGACGACTAAAGCTATATCAAGCTTTGTTCTCTCTCTCTCTCTCACTATATTATATATATATATATATATATATATATATATATATATATATATATATATATATATATATATATATATATATATATATATATATATATATATATATATATATATATAACAAAATTTTTTTTTTTTTTTCTACCGTGCATCGAACTTTGAGCTCGATGGAAAGTTACTTTACCTTACAGGACTCATTCGCCCTCCATTCTCAAAGGGAGCCGTCATTACTTGAAGATAGTCCTCCCAGGAGGAGAGAAGAGAAATGTAGGTATAACTTGATTTAAAAAGTTGGAAATGGAAAAAACGTGTGAAGGAGTGATGCTGAGAAGTTGGGTGGTCCTCTTCATCACGGCGATGGAATTCGGAATTCTTTTGGTTTTCCCTCGGATTTTTTTCTCTCTCTCTCTCTTCTCTTTGGGGTGTCGTATGAAAAATAATGTAGGCTATTTTACCATACTAGTCCTAATAGCCGTTCTTAACCTATGGAAACGATTGTAAAAGCAGTGGATTTTCAAGTAAGTAAAATTATACGAGAATGTATGGTGGCACATCCATGTGTCATAAATAAAATTCGATACTTATGTTCGCGCTTGAGAAAGGAAAGTTAATAAAATAGAAACTACTGGTCTACGTATAGGCCTCGTACATAGGTTGGAAACGAGAGTGCTCTTTAGAATATACTCCTCGTAACGGTAGCTCCCATCGCACCCCGTCCTCCTGCAGCACATCTCCTCTGTTGCACCACACTCCTCTTCTGCAGTACACCTTCCTCGCTGCACACACAACTTCTCTACTCAATACGCCGCTACAACCTGTACCAATTGTAGACCGGGCATTGCTAACAATCCGTCAATATTTTAAAACGGTCATCGAGAATTACACCAGATTTTTTTTTCGCGCTCATGTAATTCGCGGCTACAAAAAATCTTCCAAAGAGGGGAGGGTTGTAGTATACATCCGGGCCCGTGGATTCATGTCACTCTTATCTGGCCAGAGGGGTGTCCCCCCTCACCAAGCCAGCACCTATAGTCAAGAGCCAAGAGAGCCGCTCATTATACCATTCTCATCTAAGACTTCTTGGAGTTATTATTTCTGATATCCTGCATCCCACACGAAGTCTCATTACAAATAGAATTCATGGTTCATAAATAAAGATATTTTATAATGATAAGTGATGAAATATAATCCGATCTAAATAAAAATATTGTAAGAGCCGACGCGGCGGACCGAAACAAAAAGAATCTGATAGCTGATACCAGGGGCAAATATAAAGGGAGGCAGCCCACCACCTCCCAAATGAGGATAAAACTCAAGACAAATTTTACTGATGAGTGTGAGTTTATTTTTTAGATTTTCTGACACGTTCATTGTCACAATAACAATAAAACAACTTATTTGAGGAATTTTTATGTCAGATATAGTTCAAAAACCCTTAAAACAAGTTGTTTTATATTTATTGTGAAGATGAGCATCCCACAAAATCTAAAGGATAAGTGCTTACCATCTTCCTCATTTAGCCAAATATTAATGGGAATTGTTGTAATGTATAAAATTTGCCAGATCTAATAGAAGTTAGGGTCAACAGTGAGCAGTTAGTGGTTTGATTGGTTCAAATAATCTAGTTGCAATTTAGCCTCTGAAATCGGCATTAAAAACTGGTGTGAAACATTGAGTATAACTACTTTTTTACCCGAATTACCTAACATAACATCCCCCCCTCCCAGCCAATATGATTTATATACGGCACTGGCTGATACCTATATCAGATTTTTCTTGAATATTTTACCACCCAAAGTTTATCGGTAAAAGGAGTTCCTTTGTAATGAAAAGTGTTGTTTCGCAGCATGGACGAAAATAATTGTGTGGTTTCCGAGATGTGTTTGTACGGTTAAAGTAGAAAATGTAATTTTGCCGCCCCTTTTCTCCAGGCGCCCTTGCACCTAAATCCACCCGTTGCTTACGCCAGCATGTTTCATGTTACAAAATGGTATCGTAGAAACATCATGGATTTGTAAGTATGTAATGACTTAAAATTATTAGGATTGCTGATTCAACCCTCGTTAATTTGTCCAATATCGTAATTTAAATTTTCAGCATGGTTAAGGCACAATTAACCAACTTTTGTGCTGAAAAGTTGCAAAACTCTATTCCGATTTCGATAAAATTACAGTGCGTAAAAAAATATTAGGAGCATTTAGAATTCCTGTGATTTATTACCTTCGACCACGTTTGTTTCTCGTCTGCTGGTCATTTATTTTACTACAATTCAGTGAAATCTTCTTCCATTTAAAAATAGATAAAGTACCTTTTTCGCCCTCATTGGTGACGCTCATAACCGATAGCAAAGCTTATTCTCCCTCCTAATTGCTTAGCAGGAAACCCAATATTTAGTTTTAGATTTCCTCACTAACTTTCCACATACTTTTTAACCTGGTAAGTTATTGTTAGAGCCACGGTCATGTCTTTTATATCCAAGAATCTACAAGAAATCACATACCATAAGAAACCAGGCGTAAAATAAAATTGCCATAACCCCTCTCCTCACACCGCTCCCATAGCGTCCGCAACTTATTTCTAACCATTATGTGTATTTTTCAGAAAATTGCCTTCAACAATCAATCGAGTTCTGGTTAGAGTAATCATTGCACAAGCAAAATTGTTATATCCTTGTAATTCGAGTGACTCCAACAATTGGTATCCTCTCCTTCGCTCATTTCCATGGTACCTTCTGACGGACCGACTAAATAATCAATTATATCATCATCAAATCATCAATCATTGCAAATCATACTGTACTCGAGTTAATGGTAAATACGGAATTTCTGGTGCAAAAATGATCAGATTAAGCTCAAACTGTATTACGAAAACCAATCAGCAAGTAGACGCCGATTGAGACGCTGAAAGCAAAGCTTGTCTTCACAGGATCGGCATTATTGATAGTGATCAGCGTTTGTGTAACCAGAGCATTCTGCTGACGTGAGATCTCACCAGTTGCTGGTCACGGCTTATTAGAAAGGAAATCCTGGGTGTTTCGGGGAGGGCTGCAGCAGTAAATGTGCTAATTGGCAACATTTTTCGGATTTTACTTTGCTTATTAATATTAAGATTTATTCTAAGGCCGTAATGGAGAGTAAATTCAGGAAATGATTTTTTTTTTAATCAGTAGGTACTTACTTCTATTGATTTTTTGTACCTATAAATATTTGTTATAAAGATTTATTAGATAACCGACGAGAGATCTACTTGATTTAGAGAGACACAAACTTGGGTTCAGTCTAATGGCTAAAATTGTAAGACATGAAATATGCTTTTAGCCTGGAGGCTCCAGACTTCATTCAGCTGGTCAGGATGATTTCGTACCTAATCATTGTTGCTCCGAAGAGTATTACAGAGTCTATTCAAATTTCAGCATCGAAGGCCGAAAGGGTGAGAAATCAGTTTCGGTTAGAAATCGAGGACGTATTATATTGTATATTAAGTTTCTTAATTAATTATCTACCAAAAAGCATTGATTGCCACTTTTTAACATGGATATGTTATTGGTTTTGAGGTCACTCTGAAATTTGCGACACTGACACAGTAATACCGATAAACAACAGCGTTGCTTAGAAACCAAGGTCGCAAACTAATAGTCATTACGAGACCTTCTCGAACGATCAAGTTTGTCCCCCACCCCGGCAACTACTTGGAACCGTTACCTACAAGAAGAAATGTGAGTTCTTCAATTCCGTTCAACGCGGAGCAGCCCATGAGTCACAAATGAAAAGTCGCATTTACGTTTCTAAACTGTTATGTGATCGTGTTTTGACCACCAAACTATACACTTCATTCTGATCTACATATCCAACTAATCTGCATTTTTACTAAGGGATTGACTACTTGATGTTATGTATTTTTGAGATGCGAGCTTGCGAGTATCCAGACCACCAAACTATACACTTGATTCTGACCTACATGGAATTGAAGAACTCACATTTCTTCTTGTAGGGAACGGTTCCAAGTAGTTGAGGGTGGGGGACAACCTTGATCGTTCGAGAAGGTCTCGTATAGCCATTTAATGAAAATTATTATCTGTGACAGTGAGTAGTAAGTTTCTGCATAAATTCGCTACTAGGTACTACTTGCTTTGAAATGATGACCATTGAAATTATGGGCTCTTTACTGATGATCAGCTGAGTGAGCTCAAATTCTATCCTGTTCACTCTAGGATGTTGAAATTCGTTTGGATAGCTCTCTGGGACGTAAAGAGATGGTTAAAATGATGGGCTCTTCCCCAACCGAGTGAGCCAAATTCTCTCCTGTTCACCCTGGGTTGTTGAAATTTGATGGGATGATTCTTTATTTATTTATTTATTTACGGGCAAGCCCAATTACACATAGAAACAAAAAAAACCAAAGAACATACAAGAAATACAATACAGAACACAATACTAAAATAATAATTCAGAATATAATGAGGAAATTAACAACAGGTGAAACCAGATAAATTAACGTATGGAAAATAACAGTTCCGACAAACAACACTACCAACACTAAAAAATATTAAGAAAAGCTCAACGGGGAGGAGGCGATCAGCTCTTTGAGAGAAGCAAGAGGATCATGAATAAGTCAAATTCAGGGTGTAAACCAATAAGTAGATAAGCGGAGCGAGGCAGCCGCTGCAGAGGACTGTTTGTACCTACGTAGTTCGTCGATGAGAAAGGGACGTGGAAGATTAGAGGAGAGCGGGCCGACAGACGAGGCACCCGGAGACCGATCATGGAGAGCAAGTCTGGGCAATCGAGCTGGTGATTTAATAGCTTGTGCAGAAGAGCGAGGTTGGCCATAGAGCGACGCCTCTCCAGAGGCAACATACCACAAGTATCAAGAAGACTGGCATAACATACCTCACTGGAGGGAATGCCCAACTTGAATGCAACATATCGTAGAAACTTATTCTGCACTCTTTCCAAGGTGTACTGATGAACGGCGTATCTGGGTGACCAAACAGGAGAGGCGTACTCCAAGATCAGGAGCACCAGGGCCTTATAAAGCAACACAATGGCTGGAGTACTCATAAACTCTCGAGTGTTGCGCTTTACAAACCCCAAGACCCGCATTGCTCTACTCGATATTTCCTCTGTGTGTTTTGAAAATGTCATTCGCCCGTCACAAAGTACTCCCAAATCAATTATTTCCGTAAGTCTCCGAAGCTGGTCACCCTGCCGGACATAATTGAACTCGAGAGACTGGGTGCAGCGGTGAAAAGTGACCACCGAACATTTAGATGGGTTGAGAAATAGGTTATTATGAGAGCACCAGCCCTCCAAACGAACGACCGCCAACTGCTAGTCAGCACAATCAGATGGAGAACTCTCACGAGAGAACAGTTTGAGATCGTCAGCGAAAAGCAAGCAGTGGATGTCAGGAGTGAAACAGTTGACCACACTGTTAATCATGAGCAAAAAGCATAGCGGGCCAATATAGCTTCCCTGGGGGATCCCAGACGAAGCTGTGAAGGGAGACGACAGGGCACCCTTGATCCGGACTACGAGCTGACGCCCAACGAGATAGGTGGACATCCAGTTCAAGAACGAACCAAAAACTTCCAACGGTTCCAACAGCGACAGAAGATGGCGGTGGGAGAGCTTATCAAAGGCTTTGGCATAGTCAGTTGAGATTACGTCGGTCAGGTAGCCTTGACAAAACCCATCCACGATGAAATTCTGGAACTCAATCAGGTTCGTAACTGTAGACCTTCCTTTCAAGAATCCATGTTGCTCGACCGCAAAATTGGACGAAAACTTGGTAGATAACTGTGTGACTAAAGCTTCTCAAGTATCTTCGGAGTGGCAGACAAGGAGCAGACAGGACGATACTCTAACTCTTTGGGATATTAAGAGGCAAATTAAATTATGGGCTCCATACTACGAGCTGAGTGAGCTGAATTCTCTCCTGTTCCACCCTAGGAAAGTAAAATTTGATAGTAAGCCTATGTGGGGTATTTAGAGGGAAAGAAAATGACGTATTTCATCTTGATCAGATGAGAAAGCTAAATTATGTCGCGTTCACCTTAAGAAATTGGGATTTGACAGGGAGCTTCTCTATGACAACATCATCAAAGCGTAAGCAGACTCCATTCTGATCAGCTGAGTAAGCTCTTTTCAGTCCTTTTCACCGTGGGATGTCGAATTTATCGAATTTAGGTTAGAGGCCTCTACTGCCGACATCAGAGATGTTTTACGGCAAATGGTATCTTAAATAGGTACCTATGTCCCTTCCTCAGCTTTTCAAATTTTTGAACCATATAAATATATTAAATTGTTAGAATAAAGAATGTTAACTCTCTTTCAAAAATAAGTTCGGGCTTGAACTTGGCGATTTGTGCAATGGGATGTACTCATAATATGTAAAGGGCTGTGACTCTTTTTTTTCTGATTCAGTTCTTGGTCAAATTCTATACTACGTTGTTTGGGTACTGATATTCAATTCAAAAGTGGTGTGAAAAAGGAAGGGTTGATGTTGAAAACATTCCATAAATACACGTCACCCCCGCGAGAGTTTTTCAATGATTTTCGTGATTCTTTGTGTTAGACTATATGTTATGTTTGTGTTACACCTATGCTCTAGATTCGTTTGCGCATCTTCGAAGACCTTTTAAGTGGTTAATATTCATAACTTGCGTGGGATAGGAATAAGCAGATAATATCAACAGCAAGGAAGGGCAATTCAATTAATCTCGATAGGGTACCCATAGTCCCTCATGCTGAAAAAACCCTAGACCTAATTAGCGTGATTAATCACAACTATCGATCTAGTTGTACAGTACGTCACAACCATTTTCCTATTAAATATTAAACTCGGAAGTGAGATAATAACAGATTCGATTCATAATAAGACGTGTGCGTGTGTGTGTGTTTTCCCATGCGCACGCTTTCTGCCATTCAATCTCTTCGCCTGAGGCCCCACTATAAGCAGCTTGTCCAGGATGCAATCCTGGCAAATAGCCGTGGGGCCTCTCCCGCATCTCCGAACCTAACCCCAACCTAACCCAACAGCCCGCCGTTCAGCAATCCTCCCCCGGGACCTCCGGTCTTCTTGAAGACTTGAAGACTGAAGTGTTGAGGCTCGGGGAGCAGGTAGGCAACATTGTTGGTTATGAGAGTGCCTACCTGCAGGGTCTGGCGAGGCGGGCTGTTGAGGGGCCAAATGGCTTGGAGGACGAGGTCGCGGCCTATGTGCAGAGGATCTTCCCGCAGGTTGAGGAAGCGACCGTGGCGAGGCATCAGGGAGAAGTTCCCCCTAATGTGGTGCCTCGTGGAGGTCGCAGAGCAGCTAAGCAAGCGAGGAGGCGGGAATACCAGCGTGTCCAGAGATTGTGGAGGAAGCATCCGGCTCGTGCAGCTGCGGAGGTACTGGAGGGAGCTGGGGAAGAACAAGTTATGCCCCCCCTCCAGGAGTTGTGGATTACTGGGAGCCACTTATGAGTGCTCCCAGCCACAACTCTGGCGAGCCAGTGGTACCCCCAGCTTCCACCAGGGATTCCTTACGCAGCATCATGTGCACACCGGTGCTTCATGACGAGGCACATAAGTGCCGTGTCCAAAACTCCACATCTGCTGGGCCCGATGGTGTTTCCGCCCGACGCTGGAATAAAGCTCCTAAGAATGTTAGGCTGCTCATCCTCAACCTGTTGCTACTATCTGGAAGACCCCCGAAAGCGTTGACCCGTGCCCGGACAATTTTCATCCCAAAGAAAGGGGGAAGTGGGCCTGGAGGCTACCGTCCAATTTCTATTTCGTCGGTGGTCTTCCGCCACTTCCAAAAGGTTCTGGCATCTCGCCTCCAAGTGGCTGGTGTCATAGGTGACGTCCAGAGAGCATTTCGGCCAGCAGATGGCACAGCGGAGAATCTAACAGTTCTCCAAACTGTCATTTCGCTGGCCCGTATCAAGAAACGGCAGCTCCATCTTGCCGCTCTGGACGTCGCTAAGGCCTTTGACACAGTTAGCCACTTTGCCCTGACCGATTGTCTTTGCAGTGTCGGGGCACCTGCTCGTTTAATTGAGTATGTTGCCTGTCTGTACCACGAAGGCACGAGGTGAGATGTCAGGGGATGTTGTTGTTGGGCGCGGGGTACGCCAGGGGGATCCTCTGTCGCCACTCCTCTTCAACCTGGTCGTGGATACGGCCTTGGGTAAGCTGCCAGCTGAAATAGGGTTTGATCTCGCCCCTGGGGTGCGAGTAGGTGCATTGGCTTTTGCTGATGATGTCATCCTACTCGCAGAAACCCGTGAGGGCTTGCAGATCTCCCTCAACGCATTTGCTGAGCAGCTAGCCAGGTGTGGTTTGGTGGTCAACCCAGCTAAGTGTGGGTCGGTCTCCTTGGTCCCGTCTGGTCGCCAGCATCAGGTGAAGGTAGTGGATGAGGAGTGTTTTGTCTTAGGACAAACTTCCATCCCTGCCCGATCCGTGTTGGAGGTCTGGCGGTACCTTGGGGTCGACTTCATGGGTGTGGCCACTATAGCCGCAAGCCGTGTGGACCTTGGTGGAGCATTAGCTCGTGTCACCAAGGCTCCATTGAAGCCACAGCAGAAGCTGCGCCTCCTTCGCACGTACTTACTGCCAAAGCTTACCTATGGGTTAGTCTTTGGCAGGCTTACTGCGGGGAGGCTGCTTGAGTTAGATCGTGAAGTTCGCTCTGCTGTGCGCTCTTGGCTAGGCTTTCCACCTGGTGTCCCAAGTGCTTACATCCACGCACCGGTCAAGGCCGGTGGGCTCGGTATTGTCTCTCTTTCTGCCAGCATCCCATCTTTACGTCGCCAGCGCCTGGTTGCCCTTAGGGGCTCGAGCTGGGAGGTCGCCCGCACTGCTGCTGACCTGGACTTTGTCCGGTAGCAGTTGTTGTGGTGCGATCGAGCAACACCAACTGCTCCAAAACCCAGCTCATCTGCTGAGTTCGCTGCTGCGCTGCATGAGTCAGTAGATGGTAAAGAACTCCGACAGTGCTCTGAATCCCCCATTTCTACCCAGTGGGTGGAATGGGCTTCAAAGGGCATTGGGGCCCGCGACTATCGCCATT
Organism: Adelphocoris suturalis; assembly: GCA_030762985.1. Classification (NCBI taxonomy): domain Eukaryota; kingdom Metazoa; phylum Arthropoda; class Insecta; order Hemiptera; family Miridae; genus Adelphocoris; species Adelphocoris suturalis. Next base: position 105,889,376 of record CM061042.1, read on the forward strand.
TTCACGCCGTCCGGGTGGCTACACTAGCAACCTCGGTGAGGTGTTGGAGGAGTAGTCGCGGGACAGTTGACACCCTTTGCCGTGCCTGTCGGGGTAAAAATGAGAATCTATATCATGTAGTGCAGCAGTGTCCTCGTACTCACGGTGGTCGCATTTTACGTCACGATGCGGTTGCCAAGCAGATAGCAGGTGCTTTGACATCTAGCGGTTGGGATGTCGAAAGGGAGAGACTATACCACATGCCGAGTGACCAGGGCAAGAAACCAGATATCGTTGCGATCAAGCCCGATGGGTCTGCCATTATCCTGGATGTCCAGGTTGTCAGTGGCAGCGTGGACATGGAGCAGACCTGGCGGGCTAAGAAAAGTAAATATGATAGAAATGATCTGCGCCAAGCGATATCTGAGCTAAAAGGAGTGGCACCTAATAACATCAAGGTCATTGCCGCGACCGTGTCATGGCGCGGGGTGTGGTGCGGGAAAAGCGCCACGGAGTTACTCGAGTTGGGCATCTCAGCAGGAGTACTTCGTGGTATCACCACCCGCGTCCTGAGGGGTTCTTACTTGAACTGGTGGTCATTTTATAGGGGCACTTCCTTTCATCCCATTCTTCCTCCTCGTCCTGCAACTTCCCTTATCCCTAGAGCCGGCGTCGGGTAAACCTGGGCGTCCTCCCCACTTTTTATTTTATTTGTTTATTTTTAATTTAATGGTGTGCCCCCTCCGCCTTTGAGGGGAGTTTTGTAAAAAAAAAAAAAAAAAAAAAAAAAAAAAAGTGTGTGTGTGTGTGTTTGTGTCCCGTCGGGTCTCCAGCATCAGGTAAAGGTGGTGGATGAGGAGTGTTTTGTTATAGGACAGTCACCCATCCCCACCCAATCCGTGCTGGAGGTTTGGCAGTACCTTGGAGTTTACTTCATGACCTTTTAGTTTGGAGTAAGTCGTGTGGACCGTGGTGGAGCACTAGCTCGTATCACCAAGGCTCCATTGAAGCCACAGCAGAAGCTACATCTCTTCCGCACGTACTTACTGCAAAAGCTAACCTACGGGCTAGTCATTGGTAGGAGTACTACGGGGAGGCTGCTTGGGTTAGATCGTGAAGTTCGCTCTGCTGAGCGCTCTTGGCTAGGCTTCCCATCTTGTTTCCCTGGTGCCTGTATTCTTGCACCGGTCAAGGGCAGTGGGCTTGGTATTGTCTCTCGCTCAGCCAACATCTCATCTTTAATCCACCCTTTGGGGCTCGAGTTGGGAGGTTGCCCGCACTGCTGCTGACCTGAACTTTGTAAGGCAGCAGTTGTTGTGGTGCGACCGAGCAACACAATTGCTCCAAAACCCAGCTCATGTGCTGAGTTCGCTGCTGCGCTGCATGATTCTGTAGATGATAAAGAGCTCCGACAGTGCTCTGAATTCCCCATTTCTTCCCAATGGGTAGAATGGGCATCAGAGGGCATTAGGGCTCGCGACTATCGCCATTTTCATGCCGTCCAGGTGCGGCGTTCAAGGAGTAGTCGCGGGACAGTGGACACCCTTTGTCGTGCCTGTCGGTGTAAAAATGCAGTGTACTCGTACTCACGGCGGCCGCAATCTATGCCATGATGCAGTTGCCAAGCAGATCGCAGGTGCTTTGTCAACCAGCGGTTGGGATATTGAGAGAGAGAGAGAGAGAGAGAGAGAGAGAGAGAGAGAGAGAGAGAGACTATATCATACGAGTGACCGGGGCAAGAAGCCAGATATCGTTGCTGTTAAGCCCGATGGGTCTGCAATAATCCTCGATGTAAGGTCGTCAGTGGCAGTGTGGACATGGAACATAACTGGCGGGCAGTACGACAGAAATGACCTGCGGCAAGCGATTTCCGAGCTAAATGGAGAGGCTACCAACAACATCAGGTTAATGGCCGCGACCATGTAATGGCGCGGAGTTTAGTGCGGGAAAAGTGCCACGGAGTTACTCGAGTTGGGCATATCGCGGGTGTGCTCCGTGGTATCACTACCCGCGCCCTGAGGGGTTCCTACTTCAAATGGAGGTCATTTTATGGGGGCACTTCCTTTCATCCTACTCTTCCTCCTCATCCTTCTGCAACTTCCTTCATCCCGAGAGCCGGGGTCGGCTAAACCTGGGCGTCCTCTCACTTTTTAATTTGTTTGTTAATTTTTCAGTTTAATAGTGTGCCCCCTCCGCCTTTGAGGGGAGATTTGTGGGAAAAAAAGTGTGTGCCATTTTAGACGATAACTTTCCTTAGAATTGAGATATCGTTTTTGCTCCAGAAAATCGAATTTCCCGAATGAAAGGATGAGTTTGTTCCAGCACTTTTTGAGCATAATTAATTGGTAAAATTTTAAAAAATGTGTTGAAAACACTGAAAATGTTTAAAAACGGCTAAAAATCGATCAATTTATATTTTTAGCTGAATTTTTCAAAAGAAGTTAATAAACAATGAGCTAAAATATTTTAAAAAAATATGTAAACATTTATTCATAAAATGACTTACATTCCATTAAATTTGCTGAAAAAAATCGATCAAACTGCAAAAAATAAAAAATAAATAAAAATAAATTAAATTAAAAAATAAAAACAAATAAATAAATAACCTAGAAATCCAAAACCTTCTTTGAATCGTAAAATATTATTTAAAATGAGTTTTTTTTTTAAGTAAACAATTTCTTTGCAATCACAGCGCTTAATTGATAATTGATACAAATTCTCTCTTAGACTATGCTGGATAACTGGTTATGATTTTTAAGATTTTCATCTTACCTCGTGGAATTTATCCTTTCTAATGCATGCACTATTGAAAAATATATTTAGACATACCTATATACCTATATAAATTCAACTACTCCTTAATCACTATATAAATACATGAACAAAAAAGAGAAACGATTTGTAAATTATTAGTCGGTACACTTTCCCCTTCCATCACCATATTTAGCCTCCCTAATTTCTAGGGCTCCCCATTATTATTATTTGTTGGAGGGATAATTGTTCGGACTCAGTCCACTGGTGTGGCGCCTCAGGTCCCAGTTGGTGGGAGGGGGCGGTAAGAAACAGAGCAGCACCGACAGCTCGATGTGTCGGGTGTATCGCTCATGCGCGCTCGCCCTCGCCCCTTCTCGCCGTCACAACATCTGACAGTTGGGAGCCGTGTGACACCCAGCCTGGACGCTCGGGGTGTACGATGCTGTGCCGAACATGGTGAGTCACATTTCCCGTCCTCCTGATTCATAAATGGCAACACATTTGCCGAGGATTCCCAATGAAACATTGTTAACGATCTGGATTTCCAAGCACTAACTTTCAAGCTCCGGTTACCGCTACCTACAGCATGTTAGGTAACCGTGTCGTCTGGTGGTGAGATTTATGCGGTTAGGTTATGCGTGAATTCGGTTCCTATTGTGCATTTCAATCTTACATTCTGTTTTTCGTAATCGCTGTGAAATAATTCGCTTTCGCTCCTTCCAACTATTGAAATTTGTTAGTTACTTGGTGTTCTCCTTCATACGGAACCCAAAAAACGAATGGACAAACTTCTACCTGTCCATAGTGAGTTAGCCGGAGCTTTTCTTTGAAAATAGATAAAAACCGTTGTATCCATGATTGTAACCTGTTTTTGCTCTTCTTTTACCCCTTTTTCTGCGGCTGAAACTGGAAGGGCACCGTACATACTCGTATTTAAAATCCGTTAGTTCCAAACACTTTCGTAAAATGATAGGTTTTTTTTTTTTTTTGCCAAAATTCAGTATAAATTTGTTTACTTAATCGAATGAGACCTCCCGCGTTCTTTCGTCCATTCTCTTTAAGGACTTGCGACATGAATAAATAAGGTTAATTTGGATGTGAATGAAATCGTGTGTATGTTGTAGGAGGGACTTACAAAAACTGCCCAACAAACCTCGATGAAGAAACAGTTGCTTATCGTTTAATAGCAATTAAACTTCCTTGTTATACAGTCTTTAAACACCAACACTTCTAATTAAAAGGTTCATCATTCATTGGGAAGATGATTCACCTTATTTGTAATTCTTATCGAGTGAATTCGTAATGACGCATTTCTGTTCAGCTTATTATGTTAGTAAGAAATCTGGACGGAACAGGATAGATAAGTACGTTCGATTGATAAAAATATTCTATGTAAGCACGTGGTGTATAATTAGAACATGATATCTTCTTGAATACATTTTTAATGTGTTCAAATGTTAAGATACCTAATGCGTATATAGTTGAAGGACAGATACTCGTAGGATGATCGTTTCTTTTCTACTTCTGTCTGTAGTAGGTATTCAGGTAAACTTTACAAAGAAAACTTACCTACTGAACCAACTGAAATTCACTATCGATAATTGGCCGTCAGTTGTTATCCTAAAATAATTTATTGTGAAATTAAAGTTTGTAACAACAGAGCATTGTTAGTATTAATAGCATTAGTAGCGCTGCTAGCATTATTTAGCAGTTTTTAATGTCTTGATTTATAATACACTAGCCTAGTTTTGTCGCGCGCTTCGCTCACTCGATATGGCTGTATAGAACCGATGGTCTTTACTGTTGAGTGGGACATGTTGAATGGTTGGAAACGGTGGATCACTAAGGGTAATTTGAAATGTGTAAGGGATGTTGCTCGTTTCGCTCGCTCTCTCTGGGATGTATAGTTTCTTTAGTTAATAAAGATAGGCCACTTATCTGTATGGATGGGCTACCCAATATAGATTATTTGGAACCACGAAACGTTTTGTTTTAAGCTATTTCAGTACTAACATAACTGAAGTGTCGGATGTTAAATTTTTGTTTTTCTACTAGTTCTATACGTCCATGTGTCCCTGATATGTGAGGAAGTTATACCGCCCACACAACTTGACAGGAGTTTTTTTCTGTTGGAAATTACTTTCAAACAACTTAAATCTTATAAACCATGTGGACCCACAAAAAGAAAGTTTATTAGCTTTAATAAAGATAGGCCGTTATTTCATGTGCGTAGAAGGGCTATATTTTTTTTCTTTCTATTCGTCTATGTCTATTCTTGTGAGGACGTTACACTGTCCACCCAACTCGGCAGTCTTTTTTTTTTTCAGTTGGCAATTACTTTCAAACAAATTAAATCTTATAAAACTATGTGGAACCGCGAAAACGTTATTAGGTTTAATAAAGATAGGCCTTTGTTTTATCTGCGTAGAAGGGCTACCGTTTTCACCGTCTATTTGTCTGTTGGATGTGTCTTTCAGATCAAGAGGTTCGAAGGCAATGTTCAGACCTACATAACTTCCGATGGAATAAGGAAGACCGGTAGCTAGAAAACCAACGTTTTCATCTACATTCTCGTTCACTACAATTGGAAAACACAAGTTCAGGTCTCGAAACTCGCATGGGACCAAAGTGGGACTTTAAACGAACATTTTAAGACCAACCCGAGGGCATTTACTGGGTCTAAGGCGGAAAAAACAGCGCGAAACGAATTTTGTTCGTCATTTCCCGTCTAGCTGATTTCTCCTGAAAAACAGGATCTTTCCGAAATGTTCTACGGATCCAGAAACGTAACTTTCAAGCTGACATTTGAAGTGCTCTCGATCTAATTTTAATGTGACAGCGGATAGAAGATTTAAAAGGGGCTCACACCCCCCTCCCGCCCATGGTTCGTTTCTTTCTTATAAATAATATAGATTACAAAAGTATCTGATTGCCTCCAATTTTGACGGTCAAGGCCTATGTAGGAAGCTTATGGTTAGGTCATAGAGCGTCTTTGAAAGTATTATTCAATTCACTGGGCTGACAAATATTCGTTAAATTTATTAATCCATTAACAAAATAATTTATTGCCTATTTTGGACAAGCGATTTTAGAAAATATTCCCCTTAAAGTTTCATTCTTGAAATTCGAGGTAATTGACGGCCAAAACACTGTGCGCACTCTTAGTTTTTGGTAGGTGGGCCATTCTCACTAAAACGTTGGATCCAGCGTCTCGTGGTTTTTCTGATATAACATAATTTTTTCAGCTAGTACTAATTATTGTTTCCTACAGTAATTGACGAGTTCTTTCCAGCCCATACCTTTCCATAGTGTTAATTGAATTTTCAGTTACGAAAAAATTGATTAAACATCAAAATGGCAGTCCCTGTCTTGTGTCCAGAAGCGTCTTTGCCAACTACAGTCAGCCAACAATGTGATCAATTGGTAATTTTTCATAAGTTTTTTTTTTTTTTTTTTTTTTTTAACTTTATTGTACATAGTACATTACAGTTGAGTGAAGCAAATGTGTATACCGCATAACTTGAGACTTGAAGAGTGGGTTCCACCCAGTGGTGGGCCACAACATAAACTAAATTATATAACATCAATTAAATAATAAATAACATGACAGGTAATCCATGATGTAACATTTTGGTAATAATAGGTACGTAATAAGTAACATTGTAACATAAGTAACATAATGACAATAAGTATGTAATAATGGTGGATTAGAATAGTTGTATATTTCTATATTTTAATTTCAACTCCCAGCGAGATCCGAGTGCCATTTTCTTTTGAGCCTTCGTCTACTTCTTGGTAGTGGGGGGTTATTATATATATATATATATATATTGGACCAGTTCATTAGGGTGGGATTGAAGTCTCAGGTGGTATTTTCGATATGAAAAATGGAGAACGTCAGCGACCTCAGGTATGTCCAAGTCTTTGTGCAGCGTTTTGTTGCTTACAAACCAGTCTGCTGAAGTCATCAGCCGGAGAATTCGATTTTGTACGGTTTGTATCTTTTTAATATGCGAGTCCGCTGCTGACGACCAAATGGTGCACCCGTACTGCCATACCGGTCTAATAAGCAGTAGGTATATAAGCTTTTTTGAATGCAGAGCTGGTTAGCAAGTGCTTGAGCATGTACATTCGGGAACGAGTCTTTTGGACTACTGATGATGTATGGGATACCCATGCTAGCTTTGAGTCCAACCTAAGACCCTGGTAACGGGTTTCGTCTGTTTCTTCGATCGTAGTACCGCTTAATGTGATGGAGCAAGGAAAACGTTTCTCCGGAGGGTGAAGCTTATCAACTGGGATTTGGACGGGTTCACTTTCACTCTCCATTTGGAACACCATTCATCCACCGCCCTAGCAAGTTAATCCAAGCATTCATCCACCGCCCTATAAGTTTTTAGTTCATTGCAATCATAATTATCCTAATTTTTGTGACAGAATATTTTAGAAAACGATTTCTATAAGCATTACTAAAGAAAAAATGCATTTCCAGAGGATTTTGCTCAGTCCCTGCCACAAATGGAAACTGTATATTTTGAGACACTTAGACCTTGAGGAGGGATTTGCGCCCTACCCAGCACTATTCCACTACCCTTTCTCGTCATGTTCTAACTTTGGTTGGAAAGAATCAGTGTACTTTAAGACGGTGATGAGAGGAGCAAAGACTGGTGCTCACAAGTGGCCAACCATGACCGCCAGTCCCTGCCTTTCTTCTACTAGGCTAGTTCACTATTTTTTCAATTGCGGTTTTGATTTTCGAAATAGTTTAGGGTCAAAGTTCACAAAGATATTTGAATATTCCCAGAGAGATTAATTAGGCAAATTAAATAAATTAAAACGTATTGTTTCGTCAGTCCCTGTCTCATAATTTCCTGCCACGAATCCATTTTCGGGACATGGCAGGGACTGATCGGGGTCGCCAGGGACTGATCACCACATTAATCCGTTCGTTTGTTAATTAATTTTCAAGAAAATCCTTTCTGTAGACCCGGCTCTATCTTAAAATTTGGTAGTGTAATAGATTAAAATACCTACCTTTGATGATTTTGTATATGAGATCAGATTTAGGTAGGTATCTGCCCTACACAAAAGAAAGGTCAAATCAAGTTTCTTTTGTCGTAGAACATGTTTGCCTGATTTTTCTTGAGTAAGAATCGAGGTATCTTCTTAACACAAATAAAGTGTACCTACTAACGTGAATTTATTTTAAATAGTACAATAACTTTGGCCGGCAGAAAAAAAAACGGACGCCAAGAAAAAATTAGCTGGCAAGATATGAAAGACAGTTTGGTACCAAAGAATGATTGAAAATCCTCAGGCTGCGGCTTTCGTTAAGTGGATCGCCTTGCGTTCCCTGGAACACGGTCAGAACGGAGCGTGTGCGGAGCACTGATGTGGACTCGGCTTAATGTGGTACACAAATTTGGTCACTGAGAAAAGTACATACCCCTAGGAGGATGGTTAGAGCCTGGGGTTTGATGATTCATCCGAGCCTCATGAGGAAAAAGGTTGAGAGTCGGTAATACTCAATCAATTGCGATGAAATTCTCTGGACTCCATTTTAAAACCTATACCCAATTACCCCCCCCCCCCCCCCCCCCCTCCCCCAGAGTTTGAACGTCATTGGACCCATAGATTGTACAATATATTCCAGTCCATATTATGCGAAATTGACTTTTGCCCATGCGCACAAACTTTTTTGGCACACAGTTTCTTGAGCTAACCTGAGAAGAATTCTGAAAATTTCATCAAAACCGGTCTGTAAGTGTCGGAATTTTGCCTGAGCCCACCGATTTCAGGTATGCGCGATAGTTATTGCTTGGCCAATCAAAGCATAACTTATAGGGCACCTTTTTGGAACCTATGTCGGTAGCTATTTGAGTTTGAACGACACAGGACCGATAGATCGCGCGAAATCGGGGTTATACGAAATTCACGTTCACGCATGCTTACTCTGTTCTATTGATTCGAAAGCAATGAAATTTATAGACGACAACCTAATAGTTAACCCGCACAAACCCTGAACATTTCATCTAAATCGGTATGGTTTTTTGGGTGACAAATAGAAAGCGCAGCCAAAATTGATCAGCAAGCTCTGAAACGCAAAAAGCAAGGGGACATTTTTATGTTAGAGGATTAAATTTTATTGACCTCTTGCATGCACACAAAGGTTTCCTACCTTCAATTGTGAGAAATCAATAAATAAATTAATAGTAATATCCATGTTGAACAAAAAATAACAAAAAAAAAAACTAATAAGGTGTGCTCCACAACATACTTCAGATTTCTGAGAGCTCGTAACAACTAGATTACAGACAGGGTGTCCCAGAGAGAACGAAACTCCTTTACTTCCTGGCTTAACTCGTATTCACCTACCCCCTCTTAAATCTATAATTCAATCAAACTAGCCTATTTTCAATTGGGCGAAATCGGATAACTTTAGACAAAAATTGAAAAATAGGAACTTACTTCATCATTTCTAATATGAACCCCCTATTGTGAAATGTGAATTTTTTTTATCACAGAACAGCACGTAAAATTTTAAACAACATAGACTCCTCAGCAGTCTTGTCGTGCCACATACCGAATTAGCCAGTTTACTCAAAAAATGAAACATTTCCCCAAAAACAAGATTGAAACATGACTCAAAAGTTGAACAGTATGATTTTTTTCCTCATGGAATTCAATGGTTAAGTTTGTCTTCGCCTTCAAAAGTTCGAGGTTTATTGAGAGAGTACCTGAAATCCACAATTCAAACTTTTGTGGCAATCTTTCCTAATTTTGGCCAATTATGGTTTGGAGTAAAAAATCGGCTGAGGGTTCAAATTTTCCTAAAATGTCACATGAATTATTTTAAAATGTGAAAATTCAAAATAATGTGAAAATTCAAAATAACACTGTTTTTGATCAACACAAAAAATATAATTAAACCTCAAAAAAATCACAAATAATCTTTATACGGTGTTGCTGTGAAATTTCACTAGGATGATCAATCTCCTGAATGATTAAAACACTTAGTCGTTTTCTGGTTACGCATATTTTAATCAATGTAGACTTGGTAGGATTCTGTGAGCAGCACTCTTATTCCTTGGATAGAAATTGCGGAGGGGTGGAACTAGTAGGAGATCCCAGCCACTACTGACTGACAGCCACATGTAAGCTATTTTCTACTTAAACTCGGTAGAGAGATGTTCTCGTAAAACCTAGATGTTCTTATGTGTTTTCCCTTCTACCGCCCGTTCTTCCTTATATGTGCCTACCTTCGTAGGAAAGGAGCAGCTATTGTCAGAAAGACGTGAAGGGAAGATTTTCTCTAAGCTGCTAGGGCGCGGCCGAGGATCACTGGACTGCGTGTCTTGAGGCGTTTCCTCTGTTCTTGAACTCACAAACTAATAATCCACTGACTACGTGACTTGTCAGGGCGCATTTTATTTTCTTTTACCCCCTACCGCATCGCCGAAAGAGGGTTAGAACATGTGTATTTTTTTTACGTTCGCCCGGCTTCAACAGCGTACCCTAAAACCAAAGAAAATAAGCACAAGAGTTTTCTTAACTTCTCTTCAATGTGTCTGTAAAACAAAATTTGGCTTTCAGAACAGTATATATATATATATATATATATATATTATATATATATATATATATATATATATATGCGATTATAGAAAACAATGTAATCTGAATACTATCCAGGATTGAGAGTCAGGTATTAGCTTGGCTACTGATTTAATTTCATCAGTTGATAAATTGCTTCTAATTCGGTACCTAACTAATATATTCGCAGTATGAGGAAATAGTAATGTTTCGTAAGGAAAGTTATTTTTGCACCCTCTGTTACAATCGGTAAGAGAAGAAACCGAACATAAGAGTCTTCCATGCATCCGACAAGGCATCATGCATCGCTGATTTTTGTTCTTGGTTTTTTTCCTCACTTTCATTTGATCCGACCAGAGATTCAGCACTCATTTCATGGTATAGTGAATTCCCATTCTTCACTACGAAATCACCAACACCACCGAGCATGGATGTCACTCGACTAACTAAACTCTCTCCTCTAATCGTCTGATATCAAATGTATCACAACTTTTCTACATTCAGTCACTTTCAATTGTTTAAAATAAATATTAAAAATAGATCTTTCGGTCCTTGATTTAGTATTTTTTTTAATCGAATTTTCGAAGAAAAAATAGCTATTGCTATGACTCCAAAAATTTGAAAATTTATATATACCTTTGTAATATCTGTCATTTCAGACGATAACTCTCATTATAGGATGGAGATAAAACTCGGCGCTGCGCGCCTCGCAAGGGCCACCGCCCCTTGACTCCGCTAGGGTGACCCCCGACCCTCTTTTGCTTTCACTTTGATTTTTAGCTAAACATTGGAGGAACAAGGAACAGCCTCCATTTACAATTTCAGCTTCATAGGTTGAATGCAAAACAATTAGTTACGGATGTTACTCAGCTGAATTGGGGGGCTTTAGACTTCATGGCTCGTTTTCTAGACGCCCCAATGGGTCACCATTCCAAATTTCCGTTTTATATTTTGAATAGCAGAGAACTTAGCTCCGGATCTCACTCAGCTGATCTGGGGGGGTCTAGACTTTTTTTATTTTAAACTTTATTGGCTTCAGCCTGTCATACTACAGAAAATTTTCATTTACATTTTACATTTCAAACTTTACATTTCAAATAAAATATATTTACAAAATTTACATCTCGAACTTTAGTTAATTGAAATAATTAAAAATAACAAAGAAGTAAATAAATATATATACCTATGTAATAAATCAAAAAGTCAAATTACAGTCCTTACAAAATTTAAAGATGGCATCGTTACGACGGACCTCTTGAAGTCAGAGGATCAGGTCAAGATTGAAGGGCTGAGGGACTAATTTAGAGACTTTTTCAAAGAGATGTTTTCTTGCAAAAAAGAAACGTGGACATTCCATCAATATATGTTGCTCGTCTTCAACCATTGAACAGAACTCGCACAGTTCGCTGGTCGATCTTCGGATTTTGAAGAGGTCTAGACTTCATGAAGGGTCTAGACTTCATGATTCTTTTCTAGACGTCCCAAGGGGCCTCCATTCCGCATTTCAGTTATATTGTTTAATAGCAAAGAACTTAGCTCCGGATCTCACTCAGCTGATCAAGGAGGGCTTTAGACTTGATGATTCGTTTCTAGACGTCCCAAGGGTGCTGTATTCCAAATTCCAACTTCATAGATTGAGTAGCAAAGAAATTAGATCCACCGCTACTTTAGTCTCGTTTTTTCGTTACAATATTTTGTGACGTTTTTCAGTTTTCGGTACCGGTAAAAGCGTGTTCCACGCTAAAATTCCGTTCTAGCGGCAAACGGCTTCTAATCGAAATGATGAGTTCGTTGGCCGACACTTGTTGAACACAACTCAGCAAAAAATGTGCTAAAAAATTACTAAAAATCGCTAAAAACTGCTTTAAATTGTTAAATTTATATTTTTAGCTGAATTTTAGTCAATAATAGTTATTAACTACGAACTGGAACATGAAAAAAATTATGTATAAAATTATGCGGAAATATGTACCTAAATTTCATTAATATTTGCTGAAAAATCGACAAAAACTACCAAAAATGTTTAAAATCCCAAATCTTTTTTGAATTGCAGGTTATTATTTAGAACAATGTTTTGCCATAAAATTGGTGGATACAATTTATTCCTTTGCACTCAGAGTGTTCAAATTTCAAAACAATGTAAAGTACTATGAGAGTTTACAGAAATTCGCTCATAAGATCATGCTGCATGTCTTCAACTTCTCAATAATACGAGTACAAATAATAACAAAAAGTTCCAGTCATGCAGCATGATCGTATGAGCGAATTTTCGTAAATTATCGTATGGTAGAATGTTTAATTGTGCAAGGAAATTGTTGGCTATCATTTCATGGCAAAAAACGTATTCAAAATAATGATCTACTATTCAGAGGTTTTGAATTTTAAGTTTTTTTCAAAATACTTTTTATCGATTTTTTAACAAATTTTAATGAAATTCAAGTACATTTTTCAGCATAATTGTGTACATCAATTTTTTAATATTCTATTTTATATTTATTTGATATTTCATATCTATTTTTTATATATATTTGATAAACTTTATATGAGCAATGATCTGCTAAAAATTATGAATATATCAATCTTTAGTCGTTTTAGCCTTTTTTTTAGTGATTTTTTGAAATTTGACCAATTTAATGGACTCAAAAAGAGGTGGCCAACGAAATCACCCTTTCGTTAGGAATGCTTGATTTTAAATATATTTTTGTTTAGATTTTGCTGTTTTTTAACACATTTTAATAAAATTTGAGTAGATTTTCCCACACGATTTTTTTTTTTTTTTTTTTTTTTTTTTTTGCAAAAATTCTTTAATGTTCTGGTATTTAAGTAGTTGATGAAATTTTTCTGTAATATTCTGCTAAAAATGTTAATTTGACCATTTTGCCTCCTTTACTATTTTTAGTGATATCTTTATATTTTTTGAAATTTTAACAATTTAATAGGCTCAAAAACTGGCCAAAATTTGACTTGTATCGGTGTCAACCCCTTGAATCGGTGTCACATAAGAAATCTTCCACAGCTTTGGGAGAACATATGCAGATAACGATCTGTTGAACAACATGGAGAAGGACAGATTTGTGGAGGAGGACATCAACAGGACTAGGGGAATCCCGCCTTCCCCTTCGAACAATCATGGGTATTGAGAGCTCCACCAACAGAAACCTCAGGCACATCCAATGAACCCAATGCCAGCACATCACAGGCGGATCTAGGTGTTCCGTTGGAATCATTCTCATAAACCGATGAAAAGAGACAGGCAAACAATTCGGCAATGGACTTAGGATCATGTGTCGAATTACGCAGGTCCATTGTATGAGGTAAATCTTTGATACCTCCCCGATAGTTAATGTGGTTCCAGAAAATGTTGACGTCATGTTAGACGAACATCTGAACAAAATCAATATAAATGACATACTGTGATTTATACAGTGCTCTGCACCGCACTCTTGATTACGAGTAAGTTTGATAGTAAGCATCAAGTCCAGTGCACCTATGTCTGGATTCGGCATAATTTTTCTGTTTAATCAAGGAGATAAGATCTTCAGAGAACCACTTCGGGATGGGATAATCCACGACTCCAGACTTCGGGACGAATAAGTCGGTAGCAACATCAAACACTTTATAGGATTAATCAGAAAAGATAGAATTGAGGAATTTATAAAGAATTGAGATATCAAGCTATCAGCTATCTTTATCTATCTATATCTATAATTCGTTTCACTTCCGAATAGGCCAGGAGATTGTTGCCAGAGTTCAAAGTTACAAGTACTAATGGTGTAATCTGAATGAAAACTGGGACTGTGAGCAGGAGGTAAAGTTGAGCTGGCTAGAAGTATGTTAGTAATAATAAAAAAGTATCGAAACGTCGCTCCGCTCTCTGAACCTTCAAGTCCGATTAAGAATCCTCGGCTGCTATGTTTTTAAAATTTTGTATTAGGGGCTGGAACCGTGGATTTTACCGAAAATTATTTTAAGAAAATTGATGCCATTGAAGTGTGGACCTATTGAAGGATTTTTAAGATACAATGAACAGATAAGAAGACAAACCTCGAAGCAGGTGCTACACCAATTAGATAAAGACGGAAATCATGACTAACGTTAAACAGCAGAAAGAAGAATATTTTGGCCCTGTCACGTGTTATGAGAAGTAGAAACTCCTCCAAATCATTTTGCAGAGTGGGCTAGTTCAAGAGCGAAGTTGTGGGAGGAGAAGAACGTCCTGGACATGCATCTTCGGTACCGGTTATTTCAAGCAGCCGTGGACTACGCTCAAATAAATTTGAAAATCGCCAACGTTGTAGGATGTCCCGGCACTCAAAGAAGAAGACGGAGAATCCAAGGAAAAAGAGATCTAATGAAAATTACGCTTATTTTCAAGCACATTTGACATGGTGTAACATTCAAGCTGGCCTATATCGTATGAATTTAAGCAACATCGGGGCATTAGAAGGTGAGAAATTTTGGTTTCGGGGATTGGTGCATGGGCAAAGAGCTTAAGAGAAATATTATATTGCGCATTCGGAAATAAGTTCAAAAAAAATAAAATAAAATAAAATAAAATGAAACAATAATAATAATTCAAAATGTGATGGTTTTCCTAGAAACGGATTGATTGTTAGCGAATAGTATCACAAAACTACATACTCGTACTTAGGTACCTCACTACTTTCGTAATATAATTATTTAAGTTATATAATAAGTAGGCAGTTTAATATTTATATCGACTATAATTTTCTAATAGTTTCTCATGAATTCAAGAATGTGTTCTATATTCCGTACTATCAAATAAAGCCTACAAAATATTTATCAACGTTAATAAGTTTACCAATCTACGTATTTGCTTTCTAAATACATGAAGATAAAAATACTAAGATGCTAAACCTTCTGTTTGGAAAGCAGTGAGCGGGATATTGTGAAAATTCGAAGATACTTGTCTGTTTTACTTAAGGGATCATTTATTTTCCAACGGGTACAAATCGATTGAAGGTAATCGGTTCCCTACATCAACAAGAGGCTGGTAAAATATCTCCTCCACCGTAGAAAAACAAAAACGAGAGAGAACAGCCAACCGATAGTTGGACGAGAAAGGCTTTTGTATGCTGCGGGGGCGGGAAAAAAGGTGCCCCCTTCTCGTCTCCTGGGACGATATTGATTTCTCCGGGAGGGAGATAACTTCTGGGACTTATGAGTCACCCGAGAAGGCCCTGACCTTCCTTCCATTCTTCCCCGACAGATATATTTCCACAGACAAGCAGACAGACGGAAAGGTCCTTCCTTCTCGACCCAATTACGTTTTTGTTCCCCGTATCGTGTTTCATTTTTCCCGTCAACCTCGTCTCTCACAAACCAGTGTAGACGACTCATTTGACCTGTGAGAACCAGCACCGCCTGTATGAAATGTTTGTTACTTCGATGAAATTAAAATAAATACCTACAACTAATATTTTTGTGCAATAAGTAACATCAGCCTAGCCTCACACAATACTTTACGGACGTACATTTGAATTTCCTTAAAAGTCCCAGATGTATGTTAAAACATACCCAACACGACATTACCATGCCTGAAAGGATTTAATCAGTACAAAATCCAGTAATGCCTTCATGTCCAGGGGCTACTTACAGAGTACTTGCTTTAGGTTCTCAGAGCCGATGGATTGGAAGCATCCGTTTGATGAATTGGACGATCGGCAAAGTACACATTGGCCATCCAAACTATACTTCTGGGTCGCAGTACCCGACTACTCCATCCCGTTACAAAACAGTGCACTTCACAAAGCATGTACTGCAAGGATCAAGAACTAATCTGTAAAACTACAAGAATGCTGAACTCTAGATTTTATAAAGGTCTACTCAGGTTCCCAATCCAGTAAGCTAGCTGGAAACAATCACCTGTGACTTATCGTTGCACTGTGCTTCAGCACTGACTAGATGCGGTCAAAATGGGCTTTTCACAATACATTCTCAAGCCTATCAGATGGGTGTGCAAGGAGTTAACAATTTCCTGTTTGATTAGGACTTCACTACAATCATCAACAAATCTAATGAGGTCACGAGTGTGTTCATTATTGATATCTCAGTTACCCCTGGCTCAGGAACTCGGTAATTTATGGGCATCTATACTACCAAAATCATCTGGCTGGCAGGGTTTCATCCTACTAGGAAAAAAATGCTACCTGGCAAGGTGAAGGAGGATAGACACATTTCCTAACTGACTAGTTAAATGGTACAAGATGCATCGACCTACAGTAGATCGGTTATCCTGAAACTAAAAATTATGGAGGAGCAATCAACAGGAATGTTGAGTTAACTAAGTTACCGAATCTTACCATGAAGTGTAGTTGATAAGTTAAATGATGAGTTAAGTCAATATGTATACATATATCTTGTCTATTACTGATCCACGAATGGAGATATCAAGCATTGTAGAAGAAGCTAAAAACAGAAGGGGGCTTACGACTTTTTTTTCTAATCAAAATCTCCAGAAGAAAACTTAACTCGTCATCAGTAAAATAAATATTATTAGAAATAATTATCCAGAAAGCCTAAGAGTTCACGTTCGTATAGATCTTTCACGATGAGCCGTGACTACGAAACCGATCGGCAAATAAATCCAGTGTGGACGATTTGTCGGTCCCCGTTTTGGCGCTGATAGGTAAGCCCACATTAGAGCAAGCAGATCGGCGATACGATTGTTTTGGTATCCAGGCCAATTTGTTGAAAATCAATAGACGAATAAGTTTCTAAATAATTTAGAAAAATATGGATACATTGTAATAATACATTTAACTGCCCAAATTCGAATGAGGGGGATGTTCAAATGCGATGTTCAAGGGCGAACGTTTTTCCTGATATGAAAACTAAGGGAGTTACTCTTCCGTAGCAACGCATTGGTTGTTCGTGAACATCAACATAAAACATGTCGGCTCGCGCTGAATTTCGCTTAATTTTCAAGCAAAAAATCCAGTGGTAAAACTTGATACATCTTGATAAAAATCCGTCCGTCCGCCGCACTGTAGGACTAAAAAGGTTTATTTGTAAAAAAAAAAAAAATAATAATAATAAAATAAAATAAATGAAATAAATAAAGTTGGTAGTGTGGTCGTGACAAAACTTATCAGTTTTGACTGAGGAACTAGTTTGATACACGCTGAAAAGATGTCAAAATGGAATTGCTTCCGTAGTCAGGAGACCTATAGGAATAGATTTCATCACTTTCAGAAGATTAAAGAAAAAAATCATTTAAAAAAGGTGGCCCTATGAAAAAGTCCACTCTATAGGTTTTTGACCATTTTGAGACATTTCGTTTATGTCTGCCGGTGAGTATCTACGAGTATCTGTCGTGTCCGCTTATCCTTATGACAAGCTTAATCTGTAGAGTTTTCATTCTATTCTGATGAAATTATCAGCGAATACGCAGGGTAGACTAGTTGGTTTCCTTGGAGGTTCATTGTTCAAAAATGAGCGCTTCACTTTGCGCATGCGTAAACGAAAAATCTATCAAGAGTAATTTTTTCCTGGCCTATTAGTCCGATCTCGCTCAAAGTCGGAGGGCAGTAGGAGAATGACGATTTAATTAACACAATATGAGTTTCTTCATCCGTATCTTAAATATGTGCAGCGTATGTGCGAACCGAACCTCAAATCCTTGAAGCTAGCACGACTTCATCAGTTTTCTTCCGATTTCATTGAAATTTTTAGGGATTGTAAGGTCTTGGCTGTAGATCTGCTAATCCACTCCCGACCCAGGGTAACTTTTGTGCATGCGCAAACGCGTAACATGTATCAGCATTTTTCAATCCCTAAATGACCGAATATGACATTCCACGCTCCCTCATAATTTACATACTATTTCTCCCAACCATAGAATCTCACTGTGGAAACTTTTATAGGACTGTTTAATACATTTCAGTGAACTATACATTCAAGTTACGAATTCGAGGAAGCTATGTGCCACACCGAACTTGAGAGACGTTTTTCAAATTTTCAGGAGCTCTCGCCAATCTACCATTGAATAAGCGTGACAAGTAAACCACCACATCCCTCTTTATCCTACGACACTGAAATTTGGAACAGGACCTCTTTGAGACGGTTAGAATAGAATTTGAACTTCCCGAACCACCTCAACCAGCTGATGAGTGAACTCAACACTAATTTCTATGCTATTTATCTTACGAAGCTGAAATTTTGAACGGAGCCTATAATTATTAACTACTAATAATTAAGATCTGTATAATTGTTAAAATAATAACACTTCCTAACATGTGTCTCACCACGTGAGTACTGATCTATACTTTTTATCTTTATGAAAGTTGATTTCTTTCCCAAAATTTCACTACATCAGTTCTCATCTACTTTGAGTGGTTACAGTGTTTTGTTACCGATGTGCATTGCTTATTCCACGTTCGTGCAATAGCAATTGCTACAATTTTTTATTTTATTTTTTTTTACTACAATCTTGTACATCCCTGAGCGTTTCAACCCATTTACACAAATGACTTCCTGGACTACACCTGGATTAAAGCTAAATAACCTGAATTCTCTTTCAGAGGGGGTTTGCTATGAGCGAGCACGAGATTTTACTAGCGGCGTAGGCGTTAATTTTTCACTTACGTATTCGATTATAACCGGTATCACAGTTGTGCCCTGGTACACGGGAACGAATTCCGCAAATTTAGAAGGGGAATCCTCTTCCCTCGCGTCTCGCACACATTCAGGTCACCATAGAACCAAATATCGACCAACTGACTTGAAACCATCATCAAGTATTCCATTGAGGGAAACTCTGGAATTTCCTATTGTTTCCAAAGGGATCCCATCGCCTTACACTCTCAACAGTAGCGTAGGTACTACGTTTCCTAGTTAATATTAGATGGAGAAAGCTTTCTAACTCCCTCTGCGATCACGAAATCGATAAGGAGGTTTCCACTAACTAACGTTGTTTTCCGGAACACCTGAACCTTCCTACAGAGTGCTTTCCACAATTTTGAGCATAAAAGGAGCACAAGACGTAACACACGAACTTTAGTTCTCGTTTGAGTACGTCAAAATGAATGGTATGCGCGTTGTGCAGGACCTATTATTCGAATAACATAGAGAATCTATAGTAATAAAATCGTAAATTTGTATGTTTAATCCTAGTATATCTATAAATAGTCGAATAAAGTCTAACTTGAAGTTCACGACACAGAAATGTCCAAATTTTTGCCTGAGAAGGGAATTTCAGGAACAAGAATGGGATATATTTTACCACCTAATACATTCATCAAGATTCTGCACTCATGGAAAAAATACAACACTCACTAATATTGTTCACTTCCAAAGGCAATCCCTGGAATAAGTATAAGCCTAGATTACCATCGTAAGTGTTCATATGTAGTCTTGGGAATAGTTCTAGAGATCTTGAAAAGGCTTCAATGGGTTGTGCGTTATACTTTTTTACAGCTGTACCGAAGGACAATATTATCAGGTTCCAATTGATTTCTTACGACAATGGATTCATCATCCAGATATGCAAATTAACGCAATTTACGCAATGCAATTAAATTTCCCGTTTGTTAGCTCAAAAGAGATAATTTCAAAATTACGCTCTTTATCATTCTCTTCGAGTTCTGTGGAAGATTACTCCAAATTTCTGACTATAATGTGATACTACGTAATTTTTATAGTGGAAATGTAGCCATCTACGCCTTAATTGGCAGCAAACGGTAAGAATCGAGGGGTGTATATCTAATGGTTTCAGTATAGGGCATGGCGAGTCTCTTTTTGTCCCTCTTTTCTGACATGTTCCACATGGCAGATTTATTTTCTTATACAGTTCATTTTTTCAGCTGAGTAGTGAGAGATTCATCTAGGCAGTAATTGATAAACCTAGACCTGGTCATGATTTCTTGACCAACTGCAATATTGGTACAAGAATCTAGAAATAAGTACAATGCATTAGCGATGTTCTCCAAAGCCCAAGTCGCCGATACTCTGACCAATTATTTGGGCAACACTGAAACATATAAAGCTTTCTCCTCGTTGCTTTTTAATAGATACTTGGGACACTACTGGGATGCTGGGAAACAAAGCAATCAAAACTATCAATATCGATCAGAGATTCAGGCCGTTTCTCTTGAGTTTTATGTGAACAGCACCTGGCGTTTCTTGAGCAAACATGGAACAGTACTGACGACAGACGATTCAATCGCGGATGGTCGAGAGGGTAGGAAAATAATGATGGTCCAATGAAAGAATAGTTAAACGAGACAAGTTTAGAAAGTTAAAAATTGTATTTTCAGAATGTTATCCAATCGAGGGCGCGCTTGAAGCGTTGGGTTCTTCTTTTCAGCGCGAGATATCGTGTTTATTGAGTTATTTTGACAATCTGTACTTGAATTATTAGCCTCATATAAAGATCACGCACTCCATCTAATAGTGGCAAAATATATATATTTGCAGAATTAATGTGTTTGATAATGGTAGTAAGAGTCTTGCTAATAACAGAAAAGCACTAAAATGCAAATATGGGTGTTTCGTACGAATAGGTATATAATTCCAAAAGAAAGTGCGTCTTCTTGCCGGTATTTGACCGAATCGTATTACGTTTCTTAATATCCATATATCGATTATATACTTATACTAATCTACTTTAAATTTTACAAATTCATTAGTTCTCTGGTTCATGTTTCAATAAACAAAATGAGACTATTTCCTTAGTGATTATATGCAGTTTAGTCACGATCGACAGGTTTGTTGAAAGACATTTACGAGAAAATGGTCTTTCAAGAAGCGGGCCATTGAAGTTCAGATATCGATCATTGGGTAACTCCGTGACCCCCGACGTGAAAGGTCCACGATGGTGAATGGAACGAAAGCGTGCTGTGGTTATCGACCCTCACTCCGGCTGAACAACACCCCTCGCTCCACACAGTCATTTTACCGGCTTTCAAGCGTTACACTCGGTAGGCAGGTACGTTTCGACTCGCTATTGACATCTAATGCTTCGAACATTCCAAGCATATGCACGTCTAGAATCAAGGCGAAAACCCCCAGCTAAACTATTAGATACACGCTGGTGTTCCGGTATTCTGACGCGCTAAAAAGATTGTCCTACATTTACAAAAGCGCATATCTTGTTCAATTGAGTACCTCTTCCTTTGAATCAATATTCATTGTTCACTCTTAATTAACATTTTAAGAGAAACCGTTCAGAAAATCTACAACTTTAGTGTGGCCATTTTCCTGTGCCCACCCAGATCATGAATTGTGATTCAATCTTGAAGAGCTTGTATTCAGACTAAATGCATTGAATAACGGAACATTCCGTAGAAACGGTCCTAGAATCCCAAGTTTTCCTCTTAAGTAATCTCTTTAAATTTTGATGATTCCCACCTGTCTATTCAAAATCCAATTTCCAATTTTAAAAACGCCGCAAATATCGCCGAACAAAGAACACCGCGAAGAAAAACCAACAAAACACATTTGCTGGTCTCCCGTGAGCAATTTCACCTTAAGCCCACCCATTGGATGTAATTATATAATGAGCAACTTTAGGAAGGAGCAACTCCCCAACTTTGGGACCCCAGAGAGGTTGACTTACGAACTATATGAATTATTACACAAAGGTTTCTTATTTCCTTATTGAATATTCCTTCTGTTCGGGTCAGAGGGATACCTCGTAATAGGCAACCCTGTCCTTGAATGTTCCATCAAAATCTCATAGAAAAATGCATACTAATTCATTCAGATGCAATGAAATTGACATAACTATATTTAAAAATTCCATAAAATTCCAATGCTGATGGATAAGATCCCAATGATTATAAACGGGTGGTAATGGAGAACCCACTGCGAGGAAAGTAGGCACCAACCGGAAGGAAATTAATTCAATTTAATTATATTGACTAATCATCGCGTCTTTCATAAACAAGCTTTAGCTGTTGAGACATTACCTATGGAACTCGCAAACGCTCTGAAACCATAAATCAAGATGGACCACACAGTGAAAGGAATGAATGGTTTTGAAAATACGTGTTTCTAAAAACCAGTATTAGTATCAAAATGCAGACCATGATTAGCTGCTTTTTCATACTGAAGTTCAATGACTTTCGAAAGGAAATATGTTGCAACGCCTACTTGGGATAAAGAAGGAACTTGAAGAATTATTGATCACATCTGGCAAATAGGATTTGTGCGTACAGGAGATCAGAAATTCCAAGCACACTTGGCTTACCTTGTTGACGTTTTCTTCCATCTAAATAAGTTGAATTCGCATCTTCAAAGGTCCGGCAATAAAAATTTAAAAAAAAGCTAACATATCCGATTTTGAGGAAAAAAGGCGCGCTTTTCTTTGTAAAATCGAATGGTGGCTCAATAAATTGAGAGAGTAACCTCTTCGAGTTTCCAATTCTGAAAGATTATATTGATCGCATTAATTTTGAGGGGGAGTTGACAATTACCGTCATCAAGGAAAACATTATTGCATATTTAGAGGCATTGGCCTGAGAATTTAATCATTATTTTCCTGAATTAGGGGTTGAAGAAACTGATTCTATTCGCAAAATGGTGAGCAATCAATTTCATGTCAACGTAACAAGACTTCCCGATGAAATGCAGAAATAATTAATCGAATTACAGAACGACAGCAATTGCAAAGAAAACTACAGCAGTAAAAAATTGGAGGAGTTTTGGTACAAAACAGCTTTGTCGTACCCGAAAATTCGTAATAGTGCGAATCATAGGTAGGTAACTATTGCGCATGGGAAAACCCAATACTGGATGACACTCCGAGAATAATAGATCGATTTTGATGAAATTTTTAATTATTTTTCGGGTCCACCTTTAGACAGTTTCCGAACATCCAAACATGAATTATAGCCCAAATTTGCATTCTAGCGTGTAAACACACAAATTTCATACTGTTATATTTTGCATTCAATCATTTCGACTTGTACTTTGTTCTTCAACTAATTCGTTACGTTCATATTAGAATGTGTGAGGAAGCTATAGTGTGTACCCAACTTGGCAGACGTTTATTATCTAACGACAATGACAAGGAGTTAGATAGGCAATTTCATCACTGCCCAGAAGTAGTGCTGGCTGCCGGTCTCGGAACGGTGGGCTCTCAGTGTACCATTGAAGTCATCCATCATCATTAAATTTTGCTGAAGGTATACGTAGCATATAGCATATATGATTTATCATTTATTACCTCATTACTTAGTCATCCTACTGATAATGAAACACCCGATGGTTTCCCCCAAATAGCAATATATGTACACAGTCGTTCATTCTACATATATAATGTTAGGAAACCTTATACGACAGTATGTATAAAGCCATCAAACGGAAAGCAGACGTTCAGGCCTTCATATAAAGAAACAGCCGGAAGGGGTCATAGTGGGAGGGTAGGTTTTCCGCTTTATTGCAGGCCAGAAAGGAAAAATTCCACGTGAAATGGCCGAAGGGAAGAAAGTACTGTCTTTATCCCCCTCTCTTTCTCTTTTTCTTTCTTTCTCTCACTCTCCGTCCTCGGTTATGAACACATAAAAACCCGGTAACTGACCGCCGAACTTTACTACTTTTCTGAAATTTCGTTTTCAACTTCCATATGACGACTAACTAGGACCATCATGCATCAAACATTACTACACTCCGCGATATTTTGGATCGGACGTCGGTTGATCACTATGGCAAATATTTAAGGTCCCATCAAGTTTTTTTCCTGTTTGTTGAACTAAACTGTTTTTAGTTTCACTCAAAACCATGCTCACTTTCGAATAAACTTTTCTCACATCTCATTACCCTTTTAGGGTTTCTGTAAAATTTGAGCCAGTAAAATGGATGTGGAAAGAAACCACGGACATTTGAGATATGTGCGTCGGTACTTGTTGAGTTCAATTGGATATCTTCAGTCATGACCGGCAATATTTTCCCTCTCTACATTTATTTTTCCCACTCTTCCTTTTTGACAAGATTCAAAGAAAATTATTAATCCCCGTGAATAACGTATGAATAAATGTGAAAAAGTTTCGAATCAACGAGAAAACATAATTTATTATCACATGTAGGTGGCACTAAACAATGGAATATGCCCCCTCCCGAAAAAGTTCATTTCATTTGGTACCCGAACAGTGCGGTGGAGCTAAAGAAATCATCTTCTGGACAGCAGCAAATTGCATAAAAGACCCATTTTTAGTGATTTTGGTTTATTATTTCCAATAATAAGCCTATGTGATCGTATAGCAAAAAATTTTTATAACCCCCCCTCAAACTTTGTCACTTTTCGTTTCAAGGTGCGTAGAATCCAAATTTGAAATGTCCGTCCGCCGTTCGCCGTCCGCCGTCCGGGCCATAAAAGGCCTAAGAATTGACTTTAAAAACCCGTTCTTTCGCACATAGACTCCATTTAGGGTCTGGTTGGTCCTAACGTTTAACCATCCCGATCGCTTTACTCGCATAGATGCTATGGGCCAAAAACAGGCGAAAAAGTGTCTTTTTCGAGGCTTTGAGTGTTAGACTTACGCACGCGCGCACACCTGGCACGCTTGGCAGGGGGTCATGGTGGGTGGTGAGGGGGGTGGAGTGAGAGGAAGAACAGAGGTGGATACTAGAAAAGAGACAGGCGAAAGCCCCAGAGCATGCTGGTTACTATAGCTGGCTATCTGATTCAGAAATAATAAACCATTATGTAATAATTTGCAGCGTTTTTTAGTACATGTTTTGTAATTTGACCGATTTAATGTGCTCAACAAGTGCTGGCCAACGAACCCAACCTTTCATTTGGAAAGCTTGATTTTTTGGCGTAAGAACGGAATTTTTATCTCAATCCTATGGAGAGTTATCGACTGGAATGACACACACACACAATCACACACACATATATATATAGACATTTCATAATGCCTCAAAACGGATTTTATTGAAAACATTTTTCACAAATGTTGATTTTAAAATTTTTTGAGCCATTGCAATAGCCTCATTTTATACGAAAATTCGCTAAAATCACAGTAGGCACATTTTCTTTGGACTTGGTAGATCACCACCAATCTTTTTAGGAACTTAGACCAGTAGGTAAGTACACAGTGTAGAACAGTTAGTAATTCTCACAAAATCACTTGGAAAAAAAGGGGAAAAATCAACAAAACACACACACACACACACACACACACACACACACAAACACTGGTCATCAAATTCTGGGCTGAATCTCAAAAATTATCCTACTGATTTTTACCTTATCTTATTGGTTGCTTGTTCGTAAAATATATAGGTACCTTTCAGGCCCGTGATTGGTGGAAAATCCAATTTCGAATCAAACTGAACTTTGCTAAATTTTTTCACTTTCCTTACATATTATTAGGTATTGAAAGATACATATATATACACGTTATCTGAAAGATCATCTTTTTGTTGCAGGCAGACGTAATGCGACTGGTAGTCGAGGCTCCACCTATCATAATTAAAAATGGTCTTTCAACCGGTGGTATCATGTAAGTATTTTTCATTATTTTATGGGGTTTTCAGTTCCCATAACGGATATAAATCTCTGCTATTATACCTGTCATCTATAATGGTAGGGTAGGTTGAGTGGGGGAAATACATTGGCCATTCGTCTCATAGTTGTTTATTGCCTTATCCTGGCACTTTCGCCTTTCAGCCTCGTCGAAGATATTGTTGGATATCATAGTCATTAATAATTATATTCATATCGACTTGACTAGTTGATGGGACATAGTATGGGACACAGTGTCCCATCAACTTGTCATTGATTCTTGAAACTCTTACATCCCTAAATATATTATTTTCACCATTTTTTACAGTATAATGAGTAACATCTAGTGAAATATTGAATAACTAAGTAGCCTATAGCTAGGTCAGTAACGAAAAATTCATACAACCCCGTATATGTGCCTACAACTGGGAATCAGTGCAGCGCACATGGGGCACCTAATCTACTGACTACTTACATGGGTATAATGCACCCTAATATATAATATATAGAAGGTGAATCAAGCATAAACAGATTAATGTAATTAGTATTCCGAAAATAAATGGAACACCAAAATCTAAACATTAATGTATGGACAAGCATCAACTAATATATCAATATCAATTGTACCTAGTTTACCCCCCAAGGAAGCGTGGTGGACCACCCTACGATTTAGAAGACATTGATAATATGAATATAAATATAAATGATATCTAACAATATCAGTATCGAGACCGGAAGACGAAAGTGCTAGGAAAAAGCAATAACAACTGTATGAAGAATTGCTAATATATATCCTCCCTTCAACCCACCCTACCATTATGAATGGATATGTGGAGGGGTATGTTTTATTAATTCAGTATTGGTTTTCCATTATTGCGGAAGCGAAATGATCATATTAGCAGTACAATTTTGGCATGACTATGTGTATTGGCGGGGTTCATTCTGGAAATTTGTCCGTGACGATAAGCGCTTTACCTCCACACCACAACATCTTCACCATCTCTTTTTACCACCCCATTCACCACCTACAATCCGCTCATGAGACCACAGCTTCCCCCTCTGCCAATCACCAACATTTCTTCTCATTAGTAAAGAAGGTAATCATTAATTTCCAAACAACCTAGCACGTTACTTTCCTTACCAACTAGTTTTCCTGTACAATTAATAAGATAAACGTTAATTTCCAAACAACTTTGAAAGTTGCTCTGCTTACCCGTGAATATGGAACCACTTAACAAAAAAGGGCCTTTACTGTCCTCAAATTGGTTTTTTTTATTATATCTCCAACGTTTCTTCCCAGAAACTGGGGCTTCTTCAGAGAGACGAAATTCTAAATATAAAATTGAAGAATTGTAAAATAAATACTTATTGTTTTATTTTTTTTGTGTTAAAAAATCGAATTCAGAAATTCAGTTTAAGAAGATCCAAATTAAAATTAAATTTGACACAGTGGAATTTTAAATTTGATTTTCTTAAACTGAATTTCTGAATTCGATCGTTTAACACAAAAAAAGAAAATAAGTATTTATATTACAATTTTTCAATATTATATTTATTATTTCGTCTCCCTGAAGATGCCATAATTCCTGGGGAGAAACGTTGGAGATAATAAAAAAAAACTAATTTGAGGACAGTAAAGGCCTTTTTATTCTGAAACGGATTTATATTCGATTATTTTTTTCTCTCATATTTGAGTTGTTCCACACTCTGGTGGAAGAATATAAGCAACGCCTTTCCGATATGACCAAGCTTTTATAGGACATCCATTATAATGACCCAGTTCTCGAAAATAGAACAGTTTTGGGAGGAAATGGGGAAAATCCAATTTCTTCATCATGATTTTTGAATAATATACAGTAATCAGGTCAATTTAATGCGTTAAATAAAATATTGGGTGAAATTAAACGGAAAATGAAATGGAAAGCCACCAACCGCACCTTTCTATCTCAACCCATTGCTAAGATACGAATTTTAAAGGGTTTTTATCATTTAATGATGATTAACAGGACGTTTCCAGTTGTTTTCGTCACGTCACGAGCGTCACGTCACGATGGGGTTTTCTATTGATTTTTACGTACAACCAAAGCGTTACTAGGGAAGTTAACTTCCTTAGTTTTCATACCAGGAAAATCGTTAGCCACTTTTTGGAATGCTCTCATTTTATCACAGCATCTCATAACCCCTTAGCCTCTGTAGTGTCAAGGAATGCTGATTTATTACGCTCAGTTATAAACTAATATTGCTAAGTAACCATAATGAACTAATAATGTGTAAAATTAATCATTATTAAATGATCTGACTGTAGAACCGTAGGTCTACCGTCCGTTTTTTTTCTAGAAACCATGTTTTTTGACATAAAACCCCACATTTGCTTGCCCTTAGGGGCTCGAGCTGGGAGATCGCCCGCACGGCTGCTGACCTGGACTTTGTCCGGCAGCAGTTGTTGTGGTGCGATCGAGCAACACCAACTGCTCCAAAACCCAGCTCATCTGCTGAGTTCGCTGCTGCGCTGCATGAGTCAGTAGATGGTAAAGAACTCCGACAGTGCTCTGAATCCCCCATTTCTACCCAGTGGGTGGAATGGGCTTCAGAGGGCATTGGGGCCCGCGACTATCGCCATTTTCATGCCGTCCGGGTGGCTACCCTAGCCACCTCGGTGAGGTGTTCGAGGAGTAGTCGCGGGACAGTTGACACCCTTTGCCGTGCCTGTCGGGGTAAAAATGAGAATCTATATCATGTGGTGCAGCAGTGTCCTCGTACTCACGGTGGCCGCATTTTACGTCACGATGCGGTTGCCAAGCAGATAGCAGGTGCTTTGTCATCTAGCGGTTGGGATGTCGAAAGGGAGAGACTATACCACATGCCGAGTGACCGGGACAAGAAGCCAGATATCGTTGCGATCAAGCCCGGTGGGTCTGCCATAATCCTGGATGTCCAGGTTGTCAGTGGCAGCGTGGACATGGAGCAGACCTGACGGGCTAAGAAAAGTAAATATGATAGAAATGATCTGCGCCTAGTGATATCTGAGCTAAAAGGAGTGGCACCTAATAACATCAAGGTCATTGCCGCGACCGTGCCATGGCGCGGGGTGTGGTGCGGGAAAAGCGCCACGGGGTTACTCGAGTTGGGCATCTCGGCAGGAGTACTCCGTGGTATCACCACCCGCGTCCTGGGGGGTTCTTACTTGAACTGGTGGTCATTTTATAGGGGCACATCCTTTCATCCCATTCTTCCTCCTCGTCCTACAACTTCCCTTATCCCTAGAGCCGGCGTCGGGTAAACCTGGGCGTCCTCCCCACTTTTTTATTTTATTTTTTTATTTTTCAATTTAATGGCGTGCCCCCTCCGTCTTTGAGGGGAGATTTCTTTAAAAAAAAAAAAAAAAATTCTACTTCAGATGGGAACAACTTTCACATTCTATAAGGCGTCCGTTAACCGAATTTTATTATGGAATAAAACTAGGAGCTTATGTACGTTCAAAAACTTAGCCTGATTCTTACAAATCGGAATATGACGAATCTGATTCTATTTCGTACTCCTCAAAACCTTCCTCCGTCGCCTGAGCCGCCAGTCACCTGGGAATGCTTTGTCAATAAATTTGATGGGGTAGTCGGAAAAAATGAGAGATTTATCCTGATACGTTTGCTTTTTTGATAGAAATGAGTTCCGATATCCTTTACAGGCACCCCACATACTTTTCCTTCAGTCTTCACAATTTTTCCTCTCAACCAATTTTTCGTATATATTTCTCATGAGAATTTCAGCGAATTTTCGTAGAAACAGAAACTATTGCAATAGCTCGAAAAATTTAAAAATCAAAATTTTTGAAACTTTTCTCCATTGAAATCCGTTTTGAGTCATTCTGGAACGATCCCTGAAGTTTGCGCTTTTTCATATGTATATATGTATGTATATATAAATTTGGATATGATAGATAAAGTAGAAAGATATAGCGACAAAAACTTCTGATAAAATGGAAAAATACACACCTATATATGTGTGCGTGTGTGTGTATCTCAGCGGGAGTGCTCCGTGGTATCACACACCGGGGTCTTATTTGAACTGGTGGTCATTTTATAGGGGCACTTCCTTTCATCCCACTCTTTCTCCTCATCCTTCTGCAACTTCCCTTCTTCTATTTAAAAAAAAAAAAGTGTGTGTGTGTCCGTCCAGCCGATAACTCTCCTTGGATTGAGCTAAAAATTCCGTTCTTGCGCCAAAAAATCAAGCTTTCCAAACGAAAGGATGAGTTTGTTGAACAGCACTTTTTGAGCACATTAGATTGGTCAAATTTTAAAAAATGTACTAAAAAATCACTAAAAACGGCTAAAAACGGCTAAAAATCGTTAAAATCATATTTTTTGGTAGAATATTGCTCAAATTAAGTTTATTGACTATAAAATAAAACATTCAAAAATTTATGTACAGAATAATGCTGATAAATGTAATTAAAATTCATCAAAATTAGCTGAAAAATCGATAAAAACTGCAAAAAAAGCTAACAATTCAAAACCGCTATTTGAATAGGAGATTATTTTTTCTAATACTATTTTGCCAAAGCAATAATACTTGTAGTTTACAATTTCCTTGCACTCCAAAAGCTCAAAGCTCCCACCTAAGCTTGGAAGCTAGGAAGTTTCCCACAATCAGGTAGACGTGAAAAAAAACCACTTTTTAGCAGTTTTGTTTTTTCAATGTTATTGAAAATCTTATCAAATGAAGGATTTTTTGTGTAAGTTGGCGGTCTCTAAGAATAATTTTGAGGGAGTTGCTTTTTAAACATTTTTTGAGTTTCCCATTGTTGAAAAGAATTTGCATTTTGTTTTTAATGAATGAGAATGAACGGTGTTAAATAAATATGAAAATCGTCTATTCTTGAAGACGATTTAAGGCTGATTCCGAAAGTGTGGTCAAAAGTTGGTAAACTTTTTATTTAAACGGGAGAAATGTCGAATGTTTATGACAAAAAACATGGTTTTCTCGAGAGAGAGAGAGAGAGAGAGAGAGAGAGAGAGGAAAAAAATCTTTAAAAACACACACAGTTTGCGTACGCATAATCAGCTTTTCGAATCGGTCAGCTGGAGCTTTGGGTGTATCCTGTCATTTCATTCGTCCCTTAAGGTCCTATAGAGGCTCCCTATCAAATTGGTTGTAACCAGACAGACGACATAACTTTAAGCTCACTCAGCTGATTAGGATGGAGCCTGTAAGGTCAATCGTATCTTATTGTCTCAGAGAGGCTCCCTATCAAACTTCGACGTCCTGCGTTGAATAGGAGAGATTTGAGCACGATTTTGCCACCATTATGATTGACATTACGGCTCGTGGTCAGCTGATATTCACCAAAGTCGGCAGGGCACCAGTTCTGACACGGTAATACATCATATCAAAATTTGGTCCAAAGTGGACCACCGGTTCGGAGGAGTAGTGAGCACAAAATGTTGCCCATAAATTTATATATATATATATATATATATATATATTTATTTATTTATATTTATATATGTATATATTTATATAAAATAGTCTGAAAATGAATGACTATTGTAAACGTGTTCTACACCCTCTGAAAAGCAGAGGAAATGCATACCCCCCACCCCACCCCAGTGCCGCCGTGCCGACGGCTGCAATACCCTTTTTTATACAAAAAGTTGGGTAAAGACCATATCATATCAACGGATTACATAGGGTAGAAAGGTGTGGTTGGCAGAATTCAACTCCATTTTCTGTCTTGTTTCGCCCTTTTTTGTTCTTCTTCTTTTCCATTCAACACTTTAAACTGACCACCCTGTCTAAAGATTAATTAGATGATCGGCGTTGTCCCACAGTACCCTACATTTGAACTTGGAAGTGGATTTTACTTAAATGACTTCCTGCTAATGTCACGCTTCTTCTGACCTTTCCGAGGCGGGATGTGCTTGTAGAAATCGTCGAATGACGTTGTAGGATGATGAACCCAGATAACCGCCCTCACTCTTGTTTCAGCTCGACTGATGACAACAGCAACAACACACTTTCCGGTGGAAAGAAGTCGCTCACTCAGTGCAAGTAAGTTTTGAATTTAAACAATCAAATACCTACCCAATATTTTGTAATTTATTTCAAATAGGTACCTAACTTAACCTTGTGGTAGGCACGTTTTTGAAACTCGCAAGAGTGGATGAGATGCTGCAGTGCTGACTCCAGAAAATCAGTTTTTTCACTTATGAAGTGGTCCCGTTTCCTACGTAAGGTAGATAAAATCATTAGGAACTAGTCTCATTATCAAAATGAGTTATACATTTGTACACCATAGACCAGGAGAATGATTCATCGCAGGTAACACAGTTTTGTAAGAAGATCACAAATTTCCACAAGATCACAAATCAAACGTATCATATTCGACCGAGACTAGTGACGGCTGTATCAGCAAAAAATAAATCTGTTGCGTGTAGTGTGTTATCAGTATTGCCAACTGCTGTTAATGCCGATAAGGAAAAACAATAATCCCATTCATCACATAAAAATTGACGTGGGTCGGTGGCGCCAACCGAAAGCTCAGTGTGAGTTTTCATTTTTTATTTTTTATTATTACTTTTTTTAGAGTGAAATACGCTTTTAAAGGGACCTAAAAGTGAAAAATATGTCACAGATGTGTAGCGGTGGCTCTAATTTGTTTACTATTCAACCTATGAAGCTGAAAGTTGAAACGGAGAACCCTTGTAACATCTAGAAACTAATCACGAAGTCTAGAGCACCCCAAATCAGCTGAGTCAGGTCCGGAGCTAAATTCTTTGCTAAAATTAAGTAAAAACAAAAAATTAACTAAAATTCGAAAAAGAGCATGTTCCTTTTTTTATGAAACTTTCAACTTAATAACTTTTACTTATACTATTTAGAAAATCTAGGTTTATTTTTATTTTAATTTTTTTATTTTTTATTCGGCTTCACAGAACAACAGCCGAACACAGTTTCTGGAAGTCAGTGCTTCAGGTGCCATGTTCAATGAATTTCCTAAACTACCTCAGCAGTCGGTACTGTTTTTTTTATATCAACACAACATCGAATCACATCAGTGATAACGACATCACTTTTTGGGTCCTTCAACTCTATAATATCATTGGAACACCTCATGAGATTTCTATATGTTACCATCACCAGTTACCAAACAAACAAAACTAGACAGGAACCAATATTGTTGTTTTCGTCCGAACCAAAAACAAGCCTGTTTGAGAAGGAGGGGGAGGGGGGGGGGGTTCAAGTCACGCAGCATGATTGAATGAGCGAATTTTCTTAAACTTTGTATTATATTATGTTACACTGTTCTGAAATTTGAGGACTTTGATTGCAAAGAAATTGTTAACTTCAATTTTATGAGAAAAAAAAATAATAATAATTCAAAATAATATTTTTCGATTAAAAAAAGATTTTGGATTTTTTGCTTTTTTGCAGTTTTTATAAATATTTCTACAAATACTAATGAAATTTGAATACATTTTCAGCATAATTTACGTGGTTGGAAATGGTTTCACGATTATTAAAAAATGAATTTTGAGGGTCCAAAGCGGGAATGTCTCAGGTAAACCTGAGTAAGTTTTCATTATCAATGTGTCCTGGGAATGGAGGTGGGATTAGCGAAATCGGGATCCAGGAAACTCATCGAGAGTTCAAGTTTGAAATCGATAGCTAGATGAAAATGTTTACAAATACTTAAATTAAGAATAATGAACCTGCATGAAGAATATGATGAAGGATATATATATATATATATACTCGGCGCTTCGCGCCTCGCCGGCAGAATAGTACTGCACATGTTCGGGTCATTTGAATTTCATTCAAAAGTGATTGGTCAATCCAATGAATTCGATTGGTTTGAATTAGAAATAATGGAATTGGAATAAAATTGGTGAGAATAAATGTTTTAAAGGAAAACAAAATTAATTGTGATTTAGATTCCATATAATCAAGCTTACAACTTGATACATGAATGTGGACTCCAATGCACCGGCTCTACACTACCAAAATAGCCTTGAGTTTCTAGTCATCAAAATTGCCAATCATTTCATTATATACCAGCAAAATGAGGTCTGCCTTTGGTTGTCCTCTGCCCATTTTCATGATGCGTGTCGAGTGGTTTCTTCTGGACCGCGAACAACAAAACTAATGTATTTTTAATGATACTGACCTTTTTTGTTGTTTAACTGTAAATGGTTGAATCTAATTATTTGTAAATGTTATGACTCATTTCACTCATATGTTTTATACATGTGCTATTGGCAACAAAATATATCTATCTATCTATACGCCCACGATGGTGAATAGAGGACACTATGAAATAAATGTATTCAGTCATCCTTCTCTGGTTGTTACGTTATAAGCATAGAGTGGATAAAATACTTACAATACATATTCTTTGTCATTTCAGCGACGAATGGGCTTGGAATGGGCCGCTGAGCAAGGATGAGGAGATTAACAACTATAACAACTGCAACTTGAATCAAACAACCAATTTGAACTCCAACCAAGACAGCTACAACCCTGCAAAACTTCAGCCGTTAGAGTTCAAAAAGGAAAGCGGACAAAATGATTTAGAAACCCCATCCCCTGCAAGTTCGTCACCATCTGAAGGTATATACATATAAATATTTATATTTATTCATTTGTTTATCTAAATTAAGGTTACAAGTTATATTTTTAGCTTGGTAATTTGTGAGGATACATTAATACCTATCAACAAGACTATCACTAAGTATCTGTTTTCATTTCCTGCGTATTATATGAAAACAGCAAGTAACGTAACGTTCGTCTTGATTTTCAGTTCCGAGATCAAGATGATTTCATTCGAAAACATACTAATAATAATATGTATGTTTTCAAAATGTGTTAAGAAAAAGTTGTTACTCCATTTTTTAATCGTAGCATCCATATCTGGCTTAAAATACATGAATAAATACATAAATATGTGGTACCTTTGATTGTCTATAACAGACGCTCTTCCTGAGTACCGAGTAAAATATGAGAACAAAATCATAAATATAAATAGTTAATCAGTATACAGGAGCCAAGGCCGAAAATAGGTAGTAATTTCAGGGGAAGTTTCGAGATTAGATTATGAAAATTTAGTCCGTTATGAGTGAGAAAATCTCTGTCTGCCATCTCGACATTGTGGAATACGAAATGGCGGTCTTAATGATGCCTTAATCTGCTCATTTAAAAGTTTATATCTGATAATTCCTAAACTGTACACCCTAAAGAAGTTTTTATACGTATCAAAGTTGTATAGAATAAAAATTAAAATAAACGATTCGATCCAAAAAACTATGAATCATCTCCCAGAATAAGGAAATTAAGGATAATCGAAAATCGAGCTGATTTTAGGAGGGTCCTCTCCTCCCTCCCGTCTAGACTTTTGCCTTCAAAATCACCTATAATGGCGTTGATAATTGTGGCGTTAATATTGTTCCGATTTCAGTCTGCCAAATCTCATTCCACTCAGGGTTAAATACTTCCCAACGTTCATATCGAGCATACTTTAGCTGAGACCTTTCCCCATTGACTGCAGCCGAACTCATGAATTATATGTCATTTTACACATAAAGTTTGCAAAAACGACCTTTTACTTCGTACTTTAATGGGAAACGGTCTCAGCTAAAATATGCTGCAATGTATTTACCTAACCCTGAATCGAATCGTTTAGCAGACCTGAATCAGGCCAATATAAGGGCCACTAAGTGATTTTGAAGGACAAAAGTCTTGGCGGGGGGAGGAGAGTCCTTCCTAAAATTAGCCCGATATTAGATTGTCCTTAATATCCTTACTCAGGGAGATAATTCATAGTTTAGCACGTTTTTGCTACGTTTAAAAATTTCTTTAGATGTCCGGTTTAGGAATTATTAGAGAAATGGGCCAATTGGGCCATATTCATGGGGCCACCATTTTGTATTCCACCAATCTCGTGATGGCAGACGAAGATTTTCTCACTCAGAACGGACTAAATTGTCAACATCTAATCTCAAACCTTCTCCTGAAATTACTATTTTCGGCCTTGGCTCCTGGACTACAGGTAATGTGCCTAGTTCGTTCTTATGATGATAAACCAATCACTCTCAAAATATATAATTACCAAATATTTTTGTACCGTTTTTTGGCAAGGATGCAGATATAAAGGAAGAAAATGATTAATCTTCACAGTATGTGTTCAAGTTTTGTGGAAATTGAGACTATTTCCAAAATTACAACTGAAGTGTTATTGTTGAATCAAATCATAATTTAATTTATTTCTAGTTGAATCACACCGGTTTTAATATAGCTTTACGCATTTGGATAGTATGAAAAGACGTTCCCGGTTTACGAGACATAAACGTTCTCATTTAACAACTACCTGGGAGGATAAGTGAATACATGCACAACCTTCAATATTCAATGCAATTTGACTTGCTATTTTACTACTGAAAGAGAATACTCGATAAAAAAATAAGTCAATGTATACGTATTAAAATGTGTGTGGCCGTTTTATTTTATTTATTTATTCATTATTAGTTTTTTAATTTTAAGTGGAATTAGATAAGTTGATTGCAATCTGAGAAATGTTACTCTACAATGCACAATACTGCAATAAATACCTAGTTATACAACATGATTTTTCAAAGTTTGCTGATTTGGTGATTTCACACTAACTAGGAAGCCCTGCAAAGTAGGAAGGAGTGTTTCTACGGCACCCTTAGAAGGAAACTTTGAAAAATATTTTAAAGAAGGGAATTGGCATAACTACTATTGGCAGGAAGGTGTCTTTCATGCCAAAACGATCCCATCGGAACATTAATCGATTTTAAAAACATCTAAATACATCGTTCAGGTCGAGAAGTACCGCTTACTGGGATATCGACCACACTATCAATTTTTGAAGAATTTGGAAAAAATTGCCTATTCAGATTTAGTTACTTCACGAATATTACAAGAATAGAAAAGATCGAGTTAATTAATTTATTATTTAAAAGTTAAGAGTAATTCGAATTAATTTATAAAATGAAAGGTTTGAAAGTTGTCGTTTTTTCAATATAGAATTTTCCATAATTGGAAATAAACACTGTTGTTTCTCTGTTACTCTGCATTACACATTCTAGGTATATTTTGGACATTTCAGTGATACAAGGGAACGATATTTTGAAACTAGTGAATTTCCTACCCTTATTCCGGTGTTTGCTCCACTAACTGGTAATAGATCAAATTTATTGCTAATGCAGGCGATAATCTATTTTTCAGGGGATAGCAGCTGTTGCGATTGCAGTGATTCTGACGAAGACAAACCTACGCTAACGAGGAAAAGCTTTACCAATCCAAACTATCCCGGATTTCAACACCTTGCTCATGAGTTGAACGATAATTTCAACAACAACTTCGCCAAAGAACCGACTTCTTTGAGCAATAACGTAAACAACTACAATAAAAATGTCAAGAAGGAGATTGATGAAATTAATAAATTGAACCCAGAAGAAGGGCCGAAGGAGATATACTGTCGGCCGAAGCTCAACATTCCCCTAGAGGTACCCACGATTTAAGTTTTCAGTTGTGTGCAACGTTTGGACAGTATTGCAAAGTCTTGTTTTCTGTATTACAATGAATGGGGTACTTGTACAACACAGGTAGGTGCCGTAGGTTTAGGGTATTTATATTAATAAAATTTTTTGCCAAATCAGTGTGTAACAGCATCAATTCAAAACGACTGGTTCGATTTCGTTTTTTTCCCCCCAAAATGATTAGCAAGTTTTTACCAAGGTTTGATTCAAACGTTGATAAAATCCATTGCAATTAGACCGTTCAATTTCGGTGGTACAAGTTACTTCATTGATTCTTTACAAATTTTGGTATGCTGGTATGAATTCTACTGCCCGAATCGAATTACACAAAAACGAATTTTGTCCTATGAGCCAAACAAATTTATTACCTTAAGGAGGCTTTGGGTGTTTATTGAGGTAACATGCTAATCCAGTCGCAAGCATTGTTCTTAAACCTACCGTGTATGCAACTTTGTTCTGCTATAGTTACGATGGACGTGATATATGGATATGGTCATTCTGAAGGAAATGGGAGTACCTACTTACTAAATTTACCCATAATGGTATCTATTCGGTTATTCAGAAGACTGAACTGAAAAGCGAGTTGGACAGCTTATCTTCTATGTAGTACCTATACAAGAATTTGTTCCACAGCTGGAATGTGGCAGAGAATAATTACAACTTGAAAACCACTCCAATCAACTGAAGGAGCTCTTTAGTTAATTTTGTCCATATTTATCTGAAGTTGCCGAAATTTGGGACAGGTCCTCTCTGGGTGTTAAAAAGTAAATTGCAACTTGAGAAACCACCCCAATCAACAGAGTGAGATCTATAGCTAATTCTGTTGCTATATTCAACTTGAGATTAGGAACTTGGGATGAGGAAGATGAGGAACTTGGATTGGAAACTTTGGATGTAGAAGAGTTTAATTTCAACGTGAGAATCCACTCTAATCAGCTGAGCTAATATTGTTCTGTTGTTACGTTGTTGTGTATCTGAAATTCTGAATATAGCCCCATTGGGTGTGGTAGAGTATAGTTGCAGGCATTATTTTCCTGGCATTGATTAGAAACATATATGACTCACGAGGGAGTTTTCTTTCCTATCTACAGCGATACAATACAGTTTAATTGACCTAAAAATGAAAAACAAAAAAGTAATGGATGGATAGTTTGGTAGTCTAAAGAACGAGAAATGTTACCATGATACAGTACTTGCCTATTTTGATTTACGATTTGCAATAAAAATCCTTTGTGATCGGCTTTGAAAAAGAAGAAAAAAAAGTATCCCCCCCTCCCTCATATTTTTTTTTTTTTTTTGATTACGTTTCAAGATACGTAAGTTCCAAAAATCTAATTTAAAAAAAAAAACCGTTCGTACGCCGTCCGAGACTTTTCTCCTAAACAATTGGACCGAACTTTATAAAATTTGGCTCAAAAATCATACATTGACCGCATCCGAGAGATATGTACCGGTATCATCGGCATCAATTTGCTCAACCATAAAGGGTAGAATTTAAGGGCTGAAATAATGGAAAATCTCAAAAACTTTCACAGTAGCAGTGAGATATTTCTTTATTTTTTGCGCCATTTATGCATATATCATCCCAATGAATCGAATGAGGCCACCCGGATCACTTTACGTAAAACCGTTCGCTATCCCTAAGAACTTTGCAGAAAGAAAAAAATCATCACAATAGGAGCGAATCAAAACTGGAGGAACTGCAATAATAGTCTTGTACTAAAATGCTTGTATCAGCTGATATAATTCCAATCCAAGTTTCACTTCACGAAACCGGGTTTATTATAACTTTGGCCACCTGTAGATGGACTTATCTTACGTAATTAATATTCAATTGGTGGGTCGGTCGTGTTAAATACTAGGAAAGTATAGGTGTGTTATTTAATTTAATTTATTTATTTCTCTTCAGTAGGCGCCTACATCTATACAGATATATTTAAATACCTAATGTATAATGAACCGTTTAATAATTACCTGTATAGGCTGGTGTTCTGCGTAGAAGGGCTATCCAATACAGAAATTATAAACTATGTAATAATTTGTAGAGTTTGTTATTTAGAATTCGATATCAGTGCACGTAGGCGTCAGCTGAGGGACCTCTGTGCCATATTTGTTTCTTAAGTGACTCGTGGTGCCAAAATCCAAATGAAGCTCTTTTATAGAGTGTAGAATACAATTACAAAGTACTTAGAGACTCTGATCAACTTTGGAACCTCTGAGGCTAACTTCTCTTCTAATCGACTAACGGTGTTGAAATTAGATGGGGCTCGTCTGGGACACCTCAAAAATAATTATAAGATACTGAGGTGCACTGGTTAGCTGAGGGGCATCTGAGGCTAATTTCTTTTGTTTTCTACCTAACCTTTTTTCGAGATTTTCTCTAAATTTGTTGCCATTCATTTAAAAGCGTAAAATTGAGGGGTCCTTGAGCTGTAATGGTTTGAACCATTTTGGGAGGCGCGAAGCGCCAAGTTCTGATGACATGGATATGTCTTCGCTCTGGGGGGTCAACCAAAAATTTCCGTGACGCAAAATTTGTGTCACAATTTCAGTGTTTTGACATTTTATGTCTTTGCTATGGCACATAAACTAAAAAAACGTCACGGAAAATAATTGCTCACGAAAATTGCTCACGAAAATTGCTCACGAAAATTGTCCCAAGTGGCCACAACGATGATGACCATCAGAAATGACGTTGATTTGGTATGTAGCCCCTTGAGGGACTTCTGAACACAACTGACCGATCCCAAATCAGCTGAGTGGCTCTAGAATCCAGTTTTTTCCCTAATGATCCCACGATTCTGAGATTTGGTATGTAGCCCCTTGAGGGAATTCTGAACGCAACTGACCGATCCCAGATCAGCTGAGTGGCTCTAGAATCCAGTTTTTTCCCTAATGATCCCACGATTCTGAGATTTGGTATGTGGGCCCTTGAGGGACTTCTGAAAACAACTGACCTATCCCAGATCAGCTGAGTGGCTCTAGAATCCAGTTTTTTCCCTAATGATCCCACGATTCTGAGATTTGGTATGTGGGCCCTTGAGGGACTTCTGAACACAACTGACCGATTACAGATCAGCTGAGTGGCTCCAGAATCCAGTTTTTTCCCTAATGATCCCACGATTCTGAGATTTGGTATGTAGCCCCTTGTGGGACTTCTGAACACAACTGACCGATCCCAGATCAGCTGAGTGGCTCTAGAATCCAGTTTTTTCCCTAATGATCCCACGATTCTGAGATTTGGTATGTAGCCCCTTGAGGGACTTCTGAACACAACTGACCGATCCCAAATCAGCTGAGTGGCTCTAGAATCCAGTTTTTTCCCTAATGATCCCACGATTCTGAGATTTGGTATGTAGCCCCTTGAGGGACTTCTGAACACAACTGACCGATCCCAGATCAGCTGAGTGGCTCTAGAATCCAGTTTTTTCCCTAATGATCCCACGATTCTGAGATTTGGTATGTAGCCCCTTGTGGGACTTCTGAACACAACTGACCGATCCCAGATCAGCTGAGTGGCTCTAGAATCCAGTTTTTCCCTAATGATCCCACGATTCTGAGATTTGGTATGTAGCCCCTTGAGGAACTTCTGAACACAACTGACCGATCCCAAATCAGCTGAGTGGCTCTAGAATCCAGTTTTTTCCCTAATGATCCCACGATTCTGAGATTTGGTATGTGGGCCCTTGAGGGACTTCTGAACACAACTGACCGATCCCAGATCAGCTGAGTGGCTCTAGAATCCAGTTTTTTCCCTAATGATCCCACGATTCTGAGATTTGGTATGTGGGCCCTTGAGGGACTTCTGAACACAACTGACCGATCCCAGATCAGCTAAGTGGCTCTAGAATCCAGTTTTTTCCCTAATTAATGATCCCACGATTCTGAGATTTTGTATGTAGCCCCTTGAGGGACTTCTGAACACAACTGACCGATCCCAGATCAGCTGAGTGGCTCTAGAATCCAGTTTTTTCCCTAATGATCCCACGATTCTGAGATTTGGTATGTGGGCCCTTGAGGGACTTCTGAACACAACTGACCGATCCCAGATCAGCTGAGTGGCTCTAGAATCCAGTTTTTTTCCCTAATGATCCCACGATTCTGAGATTTGGTATGTGGGCCCTTGAGGGACTTCTGAACACAACTGACCGACTACAGATCAGCTGAGTGGCTCTAGAATCCAGTTTTTTCCCTAAT
Source organism: Adelphocoris suturalis (assembly GCA_030762985.1). NCBI lineage: Eukaryota > Metazoa > Arthropoda > Insecta > Hemiptera > Miridae > Adelphocoris > Adelphocoris suturalis. Next base: position 105,930,926 of record CM061042.1, read on the forward strand.
GATCCCACGATTCTGAGATTTGGTATGTGGGCCCTTGAGGGACTTCTGAACGCAACTGACCGATCCCAGATCAGCTGAGTGGCTCTAGAATCCAGTTTTTTCCCTAATGATCCCACGATTCTGAGATTTGGTATGTGGGCCCTTGAGGGACTTCTGAACACAACTGACCGATCCCAGATCAGCTAAGTGGCTCTAGAATCCAGTTTTTTCCCTAATGATCCCACGATTCTGAGATTTTGTATGTAGCCCCTTGAGGGACTTCTGAACACAACTGACCGATCTCAGATCAGCTGAGTGGCTCTAGAATCCAGTTTTTTCCCTAATGATCCCACGATTCTGAGATTTGGTATGTAGCCCCTTGAGGGACTTCTGAACGTAACTGACCGATCTCGGATCAGCTGAGTGGCTCTAGAGTCCAGTTTTTTCCCTAATGATCCCACGATTCTGAGATTTGGTATGTGGGCCCTTGAGGGACTTCTGAACACAACTGACCGATCCCAGATCAGCTGAATGGCTCTAGAATCTAGTTTTTGACATCTTATGTCTTTGTTATGGCACATAAACTAAAAAAACGTCACGGAAATTGCTCACGAAAATATTCTGATGATTTCCGCTTACAACCGAGTCGTTGATAGGGAAATGGTACTTCGTCGTTTTTCATCCCACAAAAGTCGTTGTTCATGCGTTCGAAAGGTCTCGATTTATCCAACCATATTATGTTAACTACTGCGAATTGCGTGGCCAACAAGCTGAGTTATGAGCATGGTTATTTGAATAATTGTGTACACTCAGGTGATCATTCTCAATAATTGATATTGTGAACATAACTGCAACCGCTTGTTAAATTTTGATGATACGAGTCTGCAACTAAAGACATAAAATGTCCCAATGTGTTGCAGACTCGTATGCAAGCGTCGAAATGGTGTTTCTGATGATTTCCGCTTACAACCGAGTCGTTGTTTCCTTGTAATTTGGTAACAAGCAATTATTCAATATAAACCCGGAATTGAACGCTTCAACTTGCTTGTTGGGAATTTGCAGAGAAAATGAGCCTTTGACAACGGCTTTATTTCACGTACAACCCATCCGTTGCTAGGGGACTGGTACTTCCGCAGTTTTCATCGCACAAAAATCGTTCGCCACTCGTTGGAAAGCGCTTGATTTATGTGATAAATGTTCACATCTCAAGCTACCAATTTCCCCCTCCTTACGTACCTGGGCTACATTCCAAAACTAAGTTGATTGGACTATAAACAATTTTAATAAGCCGGTTACAATATTCTTAACGTAAAGCAATAGCATCATTTACTCCACTCCATAGGAAACATTTTCATCCTCTTGACAACGGTCGAGGACAACTCGAGTACGACCGTTATGAAATCCCCAACCCCAATCAAAGACATATCTATGTAACATGGTATCTGATTTTAAGCGGATAGTGGAACTTGTTTACGAGTTTCTGACCAGTTTGATTTACTCTTTCATTTCCCTACTGATACTCTAGTTTTTACAACAATACAACAATAATTTCAGTGCTACATAATTCATATGACAAGCTGAAAGATGGAACTTGCAAAGCCTCACGTGTAGTGATTTAAGAAATGACAGTTGGTACCAAGAAAAAATTAATTACATTACGCTAGTCAAGGAGTTCGTGTAAAACTTCAGCATGTGTTAACTATAAATTGTTGCAAATACAATCATCACACGCTTCTTATCAGCATTCGAAAGAAAAAAACCAAAGGACGGGGAAGAAATGGGATAGGTAGGAATGTACGTTTTCTCATTTATTTCAACATGGTCGTGTAGAATTGGTTTGGATTCAATAAAAACTATAGAACTCTTTGATCACTTTCATTTCCAACGGCGTATGAGCTTATAAATGTGAGCTACCAGCTAACTTTCTGAAAATGCTGTTGAAACCAGCCAAAACTTTCCATGGTTTTGCCTTTGACAACAAATTACGCTTTCGCGTGCGTATTAGCCATTGTGGGTTCAATAGCGATGAACTTTATCGGCAATCATCTTGGGTCATTTTCAAACTGCACTTCATTTCTATCATATTGTGAAAAATACATGTTTCACGAAACTCGAATTTGTATACTAACGATCCGATAACGTAGTAGTAATTTAACGACGTCTTTTTAAATGCTGATCCGTCAGTCCTGGTAATTTAATTAAAATTGGCCCAAACGTTTTGGTGCGCCTGCAAAGTCACGAAATCGCGAGAAATATAGGTGTTTTGAGGAATTCACGTTTGTGATATCCTCACTTTTCTGTTGACCCATACCTTTCTCAGACTAATACGCACAATCCATGATAATTCCGTCAAAATCTGAATGTGATTAAGTATAGTTTTGTACATGACAAAGATTTAACGCAAATCGACCGGACTGATCAAAATTTTTTCAACAAGCTGTGAAATGGCACAACCAGACTGATTCGAAATTTAACGTTGACCATGAGTTTATCTAGTTTTTTATGGTATTTCAACGGGATTTCTCTTGCGATGAGTCTGCATCTTGCAATTCATTCTATTTCAATCTGGTGTCTGGAAACCCTTATATCTCTCAAAACAAAGTTTACTCTGAGGTGCGATAAATCAATCGTACACAACTATGTATTTTGCACATTATCATCCTTCGTAAGTCGAAAAGTGGAAAAAACATCAGCCGAGTTGGGCAGAAGTTTTCGAAACAGAATAGTTTCGAAACAAACGAATAGCTTTATCATGCTACCATACACTAACATCAATCCAACACCATTCACCATCCAAGGTGGTATGTAGGAGGCCTTAAACAAGCCTATCAGCTCAATCTCTGACCATTCCATCAAGATCGGTCTGTTAGACTCGGAGTTTCGTCTGTAACATCCAATTCTGGTTTGGGTATGCAGTAACCATTACTTGCAATATCCAATCGCAATGAAATCCATCGGGCAACATCCTGAATAACCTACAGCCAACTACCGCCCGAGTTTTGACGAAATCGGACGGATAGACCATACAAAATTCAATGTTATACGAAATTTCCCCTTACGTGCGCACATGGCACAAATATCAGATAGACTGACACAGAACCAAAATTTATCAACAAGCTCTGAAACGAAAAAAGCAGGTGAAAATTTAGATTTTGGATGAGAAACATTTTTTCGGCTTCTTACACGAACACAAAGCTTCACTTTTCGGTAGGGAGTGAGCAATAAGTTTATTATAAATTCTACATTTGATACTGAATCGATTGATACTGAAATGATTTCCGGCTCGCCGAAATCGTCACGTTGCTTGAAATTCCCTCACGTGATAAAGCAAAGACATGGAAATACCAATAATTTGTTTCCGGCTTCCTATCGATTGTTCAGCTATACAACCTAACAAAAATCAACTTATTTTGCTTTTGGAATAACCAATAAAGTTACCTGAGTCTCCTTCTTGTAAGTGGTTGCAACCATTGTTACAGGCCCACTGAGGTTTTGTCATATAAAAGAAGATTTAGTTCCAGCAGATTAAATTTTCGATCAGCTGAACAAGCCCTTAATTTTCAACGCTATTCTAGGTCAACAATTTTAAAAGAATGCTAAGGAGTGATGAGCGTAGAATACGTTTTTCACCTCCATTTCAAATTTACCTTCACTGGTTGAATAGAAAAGAAGTTAGCTCCAGAGATCACAAGGTAACGGTAACAATAGCCAAATTGAGTATGTCGTTGTTATTTGTCGTTTTTAGATTACAACTTTCAAAAGAAGATCTCTGTAAAAACGTATCCTACGTTAAACATCGTCATCAAACATTTCCGTTTAATGGGCCCAGGTGCCCGGCTGACAAAAAACGGCGTTTATGAAACAGCTAGAGCTCTTGCATCAATTGCCATACAATGTTTAGAAGTCCTTCGATTAGCAAAACTTCCGTGGGAGGCCAGCATAAAATATCAAACAATAGACCAACCGCAAGCTGCAACGGGCCTAAAAATGTTAGATCAACGATTTTGATAAAATTCATAATATAAATCTGTTGTAAGGCATGTTCAAACAAATGCTGATTTAAAAGAAATACCCATGTGCATTTATTAAATAGGCTGGCGTGCAAATGATATTGCTAACTAACTTATAAGTTTTAATTATCTGAGTTTCATTAATTACATTGTTGTTTTTATCATTATACAAGCCCGTTACCCGTGCGTTGCATGGACCCACCTGCACGGGTTGGTCGGTGCATAGACTGCTGTACTAACCATATCCAGCCTGAGTTCGTAACTACGGAGGCTACATGCCAAATTAGACCATAAAAGTAGCAAAATCAGGCTCGAAATGATCCGGAAAGAGCCCATAATTTCAATCGTCTCTTATTGTACCAAAGAGTCACCCTATCAAATTTCAATTCCCTAGGGTGAACAGTTGAGAATTTAGCTCACTCAGCTGATCAGAAAAGAGGCCAGAATTTCAATCGTCCCTTAATGACCCAGGGAGTCTCCCGGTCAAATTTCATCTTCCAAGGGTAAACACAAGAGAATTTAGGTCACTCAGCTGGTCATGAAAGAGCCATCATTTCATTGTCTCTTATTGTACCAAAGAGTCACCCTATCAAATTTCAACTTCCTAGGGTGAACAGAAGAGAATTTAGCACACTCAGCTGATAATGAAAGAGACCACCACATCAATCTTCTCCTAATGACCTAGACAGGTTCCCTATGTATAGATGTATACCTTAGATGGGGTTAACCGTTGGATTGATGGCATAGGGTATGCGGTAGGGCACATAAGTTACATCCCTTCTCACTATTGACAATCGAATATGTCATAGACATTACTGTCCTGTTTCGCTTTCAGTTATTATTACTTACTCGTACTTACTTTGTTCTTCAACTAATTCAATATTTCTATGTTACTATAAGTGAGGAAGGAAGCTGTACTACTCAATCAACTTGACAGACTTGTTTTCTTCCTAAGAACTGAATCTAATTAGAAGTTTTAAAAGAAAAAGTTTCAGTCATGCAGCATGATCATACGAGAATTTTCGTAAAATATCTTATTATAATATTATGTGACACTGTTTTGATATTTGAGGACTTTAAGTGCGAAGGAATCGTTAACTACCAATTTTATGGCAGACAAACTCGTTCTAAATAATATTCTGTAATCCGAAAAATATTTAGGATTTCACCTATTTTTAATAGATTTTTAAACAAATATTAGTAAAAATTAAGTACTTTTTCAGCATAATGTTGTGCATACATTTTTTAATGTTCTAGTTTATTGTTGATAAACTTCTTTTGACTAAAATTCTTATAAGAAATATGAATACAAATTTTTAGCCGTTTTTAGACATTTTTCAATGATTTTTTGAGCACATTTTTTTAATTTGACCGATTCATTTTCAATGAAAATTCGCTAAATTGTAACTTAAATTTACAGACCCTACCTACGTTTGTGAAGTGTGTTTTTACCAATCCTGGATTTGGATAATTTAGACCATGAAACTCTAAAGTAGCAGGATGAGTGATTTTTAGGGCGCCATCTTCTATGATTTTTTAATGAAGTTGTTTAGCAGCAAAACGCCGCAAAAACGTCCATTAATAATATTTTTAAAATAATTTCAGGAAAAACCAATGAACTGTGACATGGAAGTGGTAAGGAGAGGATCGGCGACGACACCTCCTAAAGTTGCTCCGACAAGCCCAAAACGATCTCCAGTCAAGCCAGTGCCGCCGGCTAGTTCTCATTCGAATCAGAACCTCAAAAATCCGAAAACATGCATTGTTGGAGTAGCATCGAAGTCTTCACCCGGAGGTAAATCCTGTGGTGAAGGAGATGAAACTGAAAAAGGGGAAGGTGATACTAAGAAGCGGGAGAAAACTGTGTTGAACACTTCAACTCTATCTCTAGAAAAGGGTACGTACCTGAACTTCCTATAATAGTTGTCTAGAATTAAGTACCTTATTATTGCCAGTTGCACTAGGTATCCTATACACTGCTCTTATACAGGGCCGCCACATCTCCAAGTCGGGCCCGGGACCAGATTCTGGCCACGGGCCTCCCCCCCCCCCCCCCCTTTTTTTTTTTTTTATTTTTTTATTTGTCGCGCCACTTTTACTAGAGATGGCTAAGATAATTGTTTAAAAAAAAAAAAACTATTAAACCTTCTCTAACCAAACGAAAAATCATTTATACTTCCTACCAAGGTTCAATATTTGAATAAGAACACTTGAGGGGCTGAACTCTTATTACTTCACTACGTTTTATTCAACATTTAATCGAAAGTAAAGTGTAACTTAAGAATTGAAAATTCAAGTATTCATACTCTAGTAATTACCAACCAATTACAAAACCATAAAAATGCCATAAATTACCTTGAAACAAAAATTCTATAATCTATCAGTCATAGGACTTTTATTTTAACTAACTACTTTAAATACAATTGTTTGTGAATAGAGAGCGTATTCAGAGAAGTTCCAATTTACTCATTCCTCAATTGAACAATTGTGGCAGAAATTATGAAAAATTAAAAAAAAAAAATCTAAAATCTAAAAAAACTAAAAAACTAATCTGAAAAAAAAAAAAAAAAAATCATATAATCATTAATCAACACATATAATTAACTTTATTTTAATGTTATGGACGGATTAAAAAGGAAAGTCTCTGTATACAAGATGGCTGAAGGAATTAATTGAAACAATGATTATGTTTGAAAGAATAGATGTATTAATTTTGGAAAAAAAAAATAAAAATCTACAAAAATATAATTGTTTTATTACAGTTTATCTAATTGTAATGAAGCTATGCAGTAAAGAACTAGATTTATGACAACAAAAGATACAAGAATTATTTAGTGAAGAACTATAAAAAAATATGAATTAGTAAAATGAGAAATTTGTTTTGTTGAGTTATAATAGCATTCTGTAATTGTAATTATAATTGTGGAAAACTTTTTAAATATAGAAAACTGTAATAGGCTATAATTTCTTGTTTTATAAAATTAAACTTTTAAAACTAATAAAGTGAAGTGAGGAAAAGTGTATTTGCATTTCAAAAATACAAGACAAAACACTCAAAACTTTCGTGCCTTTTTAAGTGAAAATTCTTTAATAACCTTAGAAAAGTCAAGTTTGGATGCTAACTTGTGCTTAATGCTGAGAATGGCAAGGGAATTCAACCTTTCTGGGCCCATTGATGCTCTCTCCCAAGTCTTCAGCCGAGTGCCTACTGGTAAAGACGGTAAAGGTTAAAGAGTAATATTTTGGGCCATCGCAATCATCGCAACTGTTTAAGAGAAACAGTCTGGTGTAGTAAATCAAATATAATCTGATCAGGGCCCGTCAAGTGTAATACACTCTGTTTTATGTAGGCCTAAAAATTCTAAAATACTTTATTTACTAAATACAGGACCGGACCGGGCCCCCCCTGGGCCCGGGCCCGGGGCAACAGTACCCACGCGCAAAGTGTAGGGCCGCAAAGTGTAGGGCCGATGACGCTAAAAGGTGGCGGAAATTCGAAAAATTAAAAACGCATCTAGCCGATCCGTTTAATTTTGATTCTTTAGCTGATATATATTTGTGTGTGTGTGTGTGTCAGCTAATGAATCAACATTAAACCGACTGGCTAGATGCGTTTATAATGTTTCGAATTTCCGCCACCCTTTAGCGCCACTGTGCGCCGTGAAAGGTTCGTTACATTTTTTTTTTTTTTTTTTCAACTTCAGATCTTTATTTTAACAAATTAGTGGAAAATTCACGAAAAGGATCCATGTTTCTCTTTTATCAAACCTCTTGAGGAAAATAAATGAAGAATAATGTGAATACGATCGGCGGTTGCTGATAAAAATGCCCAGTTTATTGATTAAAAAAAATGTTGTTTTACGAGGGAAGTAAAAACCAGAAGGGAACGTTCCTTTTTGGTTTATTATTTTTTAATAATGAAATTTTGTAACCGACCAAGAAATGATTTTCTGAACCTCAAATTTTTTGGTTTACGTTTCAAGATGCCGTCTAGAGTTAAAAATCATATTTGGAGTTTTTAAGGAGCCCAATTTCAACAATTTTCATCCGATTTTGATGAAATTTTCAGAGAATGTGAGAGTTAGACTGTAAATGGTATGCAGTTTTTTGAGAGGCAAGCAAAAACAATAATTTTAAATCAGTTTAACCCTGAATATTCGTTCTTGAGACCATCAAATCATTCTAAGATTAAAACTGAACTCGAATTACTTCAACCTCAAATAGGTATGGAGTTCTAGATTTTCATTAGTACTTACTCCGCTTTCGATTCAAATAAAGTAGGTAAGAAAATTTCACATTTAACTGGCTGAACTAGACAAACTGGTAATCGCTAGAAATTAGATGAAAATTCGAATGATAAACTAATCACAAAATGCACAATACTGAAAAAAGTAGGTCTCCAACCACTTACCATTCTTAACCGTCTGATTTTTTTTTGGAGAAAGACAATTCGAGAATGCAATCAACTAATAAATAGCTGCGTTAAAACTTAGAATCAAATGGTAAGTTACGAATAGCATGTTACTAGTGCATGACAAAAATAATTGTCGCTGCATATATGTGAAAAATCGGACTTTGCTAAGTTTATATTTTATTATAAATCTCTAGAGAGAAAAAAAACTAGTTATTCATTCATTGACTCACAAAGACTAGAGCAGGTCCACATTTAATTATCTAAGGTCTCCAACTTACAATAATGATTATCGAACACTCTCAAATTGTATGTAACAGCTTGAGTAACGAATTTAACTGCGCCCAGCCCTCAACGCCCAAGAAACAGGCACATCAAACAACTCTTGTGGGTGATCTTTATTTTACATGGGGAGTCGATGAGCATGCTAGGTAGGTAGGGGGAGAGGTGGGGAAGGCATATCATTGAGTCATTGCCTTCAAGAAACAACAAAACATTCCTGATTTTGGGCATGCTGTGGCCTCTCGCGGTCTATGGAGGATTAATATTGGTGGTGTCGAGGGGAGGAGGGGGGGGGGGGGGGGGTTAGTTTGTAAAACACCTCTCAATCACCAATTGCAAGGAGCTTTACTTTCGTGGAGTTTGTGCAATGTCTAACAACATGTCCTCTACTATTCTGGTGACAGAGCAAGCCGCAGAAACCACCTGGCAACTCTGACACCGCGACTAGATACGTAATTGCGGCTAATTACTTTCTTTTTATAAGTTCCTCAGTCCAGTTTAGCACACTAATGGAATAGGTGCAACTCCGCATACAATATATACTATCCAACATTTTACGAGGGAACTATTCGGCGTAGTAATAGATTGGCACCAATAAATCGCGGGGTAATCTTGTTTGAAGTGTGCTGAATCCGAATTAGTGTTGGGAAGATAGACATTTTGGCACTCAAAAAATCTAATAAATACACATATAAGCGTGTGAATACCTATATCTACTATCTATCTGCTATACATTATCATATAATTACATGCAAAACATATAGGTAAGAAATGTATGCATTACTTGGACATCCCTGTGTCTGTGAATAGATAATGATTTAACTGGATTTAGTCCTACCATCGTAGCCTAATATGAATATGCTTCAAGCTACCCATCCTCCCTCCTCAATCTCAACTGTATTAAACTGCTTTTACATTGAGAAATCATGTATCCAAACCCCCCCCCCCCCCCCCACCCCCCTCCTGGGTCTAATCATTATGAAAGTTTGATTTACTGAGAGTGGATATACGAAGAAACCAAATGTATACTTCAAACAAAATTTTAAATTAATAAAAATCACCAAATTCGGTTGAATTTACCGGGGATAGGTACAGTTCATTTCTCCTTCCATTACTCTTCTCACAAAAATCCGTCATCAAAATGAAATCTCCGATTTTTCGAACATCTGAACCAAGAGATTAAAAATTAAATTAAAATAAAAATTTATTAAAAAAAGATGAAAAAAATGAAGAGATAATGATTTATTGGAATTACCTCCTCCATTTAGCCTCACCGATAAAACATTTGAAACACTCTAGGTTCGTTACATAAATGAGCCGAATTCTTAACTGGAAAAAAAAATCACGAAAACCGGTCGAGAATCTTAGCTTGGGCATCAATTAAGAGGATCGGAAATTACCCCTTCTACTTCCCCATCATGATGGCAAATCCGAAATTTCCATGGCTTGTTGCACAACTAGACTACAATTGAAATTTAAAAAAAAAAAAAAAAAAAAAATTAATCTCAAAAATCGGTTAGGGATTATAGACTAGCTTAGACAGTGCTTTTTTTTAAAAGGGTCAGCTATCCCCCCCTCCTCAAAATTTCTAGTCCAAAAAAATTGCCAAGGTTTGTTGCTCAACTGAACTGAAATTGGGACAGAATAAAAAACGCTGCAAATTATTATACAAAGGTTTATTATTTCTGTCAAACGGTCTATTATACATTAGGACACTTAATATTCCTGCATAGATATAGAAGCCCACCGAAGAGAAATATAATTATAGAAACTAAGTCCATCTACAGGTGACGAAAGTTATAATAAACGGTTTCGTGAAGTGAAAAGTCTATTGGAATTATATCAGCAGATACAAGCGTTGTAGTTACAAAGCGATTGCTATGTTCCACCAGTTTTGATTTGCTCCCATGTTGCTAATTTTTCGCTTCCTCACAACCGAAGGTAGGGAAGCTTTGTGTTCGTGAAAGAAGTCGAAAAAATTTCCTGGCCAACTAATTCTATATGTAATGGTATAATATTTGAGGAAGCTATACTGGCCATCCAACTTGGCAGAATTTTTTTTCTGTCAATGTTCTAGCCCTTAGGGAGAGCAAACGGGTCAAGCTATCCGGGTGGTTTTATTCGCGATTCTTTGGGATAATATCATGTTTAAAAATAAATTAATTAATAAGTACTGTTACCTTAAAAGTTTTCGAAATTTTTGAATATTTCAGCCCTTAAATTCTACCCTTCAGGGTTGAGCGAAATTGAACCCGATGTTATTGGTAAATCTCCAGCCAATGTATGACTTTTGTATGAAGTTTGGTCCAGTGAAATTTCTGTGAAAGGAGAGAGGATTTTTTTAATTCAATTTTTTGAATCCACTTATTTTGAAACGAAAACCGAAAAATTTTGATGATGAGGAGGGGGGGGGGGATTAAAATTGGTTTTCTTGGTCGATTACAAAGGTTCATTATTGAAAATAATAAACTAAAAGAATCACGAAAATCAGCTAAGAATAATAGATCAGGTAGCGTTAATTTGGATGGGCTATTTACCCACTCCACCCCATTTTCAGATTGCAAATTCACAAGTGGACTAGGTAAAATTGAGAATTACAAAAAAGTCGGTTGAGAATTGTAGCTTGGGCAGCTACAAGTATACTCGTAGCTACGAGTATAAAAGGTTTGGATACAAAACCTTTACACCCATGTCGGAGCAGGTCAAGACAGTAGACCCCGCCACTGACTCAAAACACAATATGCTTCTTTTTTTCTTTTTTTCTTCTTTTTTTTTCATCATTGTCTGTGGGTGATTCTCATTTCTTTCTTTTACCAGTCTTTGCTGTCTTCTGGTCCATTCATCCAAGCTACCAATTTTTTTTTTTTTTTTTTTCTTTTTTTTTAAGCAAAGCCTCCAAATTATGACCTACATCGTTCACAAAAAGATTTACACCTCAGACGAAAGCATGGGAGCCTTTGATTCTTAGGCTTTTTCTATAGCCAAACAGCTGATCGTCACTAGTTTGTCCTTCAAAATATAATCGTGTTCGGTAGAAATAGTGGAACTGGTAGTCTATTGGTAGCAGAAAGTATGACCCCAAGTTTCAAGTGAGCAGACCGCCGCATTAATATCGGAAAAATTATTCTCAGTAATTTCCAAAAATTCACAGAGCTAAAAAAACATGAAATACTTAGTTTCAATTTCCCCTAGCTATAATGGATATTATCGATAATCTCGTATGACAAATATTCTTAACCACTGTTGTTCCAGCATACCTGTATTTTTAGTGATGTTTCAGCAAATGTTTTGAGAATTGAGCACTTTATTAACTCTAACAGTGATTTTCTTTTGGGATTTTTGATGTTTTTCTAAATAAGTGCTTGTTTAAATCTTTTTTAATCTTATATGGAGAGATAACGGCTTGATGGAATCTATACACATATGAATGAACTTTCAATCCAGAAATCGTTTCAAGATTACTCAAAATGATTTTTCATTTACAAATGTTTGGAAAATTGCATTGCAGAAGTATCATTTTTTCCCGCTTCATCGCTATTTATTTAAACGCACTTGATCTAAACAAATTCTTAGTTCTAATAAAAATTCCACTCAAACTATCATTACATTCCGCTGAAGGTACTATACTTACTGGTTTGCTATCCCTTTTCGAAAGGATAAAATTCGTATATTGAATAGGAATCGTGATGCATAACCGTTTTACAACGCTTTGTAACCAAATGAGTGCCAATCTGCTTTTCATTGCCGGTTAGAAGGTCGTTGGTGCCAATTTAAGCAACCCATATTTAACTGGGGATTATCCTAAGCTCAGCGAATCCTCAAATATCCTGGCAAATCTCATGAAAACTGCTTCATTTAATACCCTTCTAACGGTATAGTCAATTTTACTTTACTTTGCTATTAGGGGAGAAATGTTACTTTTAATGTTAATTTTTTTTTAACCGATGAAATTTAGGGTTTTATGAAACATTGAACCCTATAGACATTCACGAATCTACAAGTTGGGGTTCGGTTTCTACACGTATTTGCCTCGGTTCAGCATGACAAGATACGTAGAACTCGACCCCAAACTCGTAGGTTCATAGAGGGTCGTTTCAAGAAAACCCTCAATTTCATCGAATTTTTCTTTAAACATTGAAACAAATTTGTCTGCCTAAATATCAAAGTAAAAGTATATTTGACTATACCGTTAGAAAAAGTATTAAATGGCGCAGTTTTAATGAGATTTTCCAGTTTACTGGATTCTTTTTGGAAGTGTAATGTTTTACAGATTTTCAGAAATTTTATTTTTTTCAATCTGTCTACGTTTGAGTTGATTTTATGGATTTTATGTGGATTTGTTCATGAATCAAAGTGCACCTTGCTTGTTGCAAATTTAACGTTTATTCCAAAAATGTGGTCAAAAGTTGAAATTAAATTAATTAAAGTGGAGAAATTTAAGTTAAGAGGAAATAACACGGTTTTCCTGCGAAAACTTAAAAAAAATCATTTCATAATAAAGGATTAAGATAGAAATATGCGGTTGGCGGCATTCTACTCCTCTTCTTATTGAGTTTTTTCTAAATCGTTTTCTCACACTCGGTCCTATACACCCTGTATATTTAACTTTCCTTATTTTGTATTCTTGTACACAGACTAGTATACCGAAATTCACTCTATTACACTCTCAACAGCCCCTTATTCCGATACTTTGGAAAATTATAAAAACTTAGTAGATATATTGAAATGAGGAAATAGGTAAGGGTTTTGCATAGTGTACGAGATGGGGAAAGTTGTACATGAGACATCAAACGAAATTCGGGAGAACTCAATGAATTTTGGGAGTTTAATTTTTCAAATCGTAGGCTAAAATTAGTCAAATACATCCCAATAATCACACCGATTCTCGCAATGAAAAGAAGACAAACATACATCCTGATAGGCAGCCAAATAAAAATTGAGGACATGGTGCCCATAGTTTTCAAATAGCATGGAAATTAAATGAAACGCTAACTTTTGTCATTCAAATCAACTGTGCTAATTTAGTAATACCATTGAAAATCAGGTTACAATTCCCCAGATTAAATGGTTATGCTGAAAACCAATTTAGCTCCCATTTTCTGCCATACGGTTCGCTTCCACGTTCTGAAAATGGATACCAACAGACTCCCCAAAAAAATGTTAAAGGGGCTTATTACGACTCGAGTCTCTTGAAATGGCGATTGGCAAGCCGTTTTGTGTAAGTACAATGGAGAAAGTTTATGGGTTGATATGGGAGCGAACGATTTGAGAGACATCTTGAACAGTCTTGTAGTTAAGGTGGCTGATCGTGATTTTCATTTGAACCGTGTCGATAACACTGAGAGATTTCACTACTATCCTCATCTCCAAAGAACAGTGGTTTGTGTGGATATGACTGGTCAGAGATGCTCATATCTGGATCTACGTACTGTACGATGGGTTTTTAAACTTAGGAGGGATCTGCTTAGCTTAATTGGGTCTCCTATGAGCAGCAAAATGTGCCCCATTTGCTGTCTGTGCAATTTGGGTAAAAGGGAAGATTTGTACCATTTTTTAGGAGTCTGTCCGATACTAAGCGAATACAGGAAAACACTCTCAGCCATGAGGAGATTTTGAATATATTGAATACTTGTGATGAGTGGAATAATGTGGCCAGGTATTGTTTGTTAGCTTGAAGTTACAGAAAGTTTTTTTATTGCTGAGTTCAATTATGATTAGAGTCGACTTTATTTTATCCTTATTTTTTTCTGGTGTCATTTTTTTCATCCTTCTACCCCCCTATATACCATGTGAACCTATGAGTGTACCTGCTTATTGGTTGGAAACAGCGTAGACTTGTTTTCCCCTCGTTTCTCTTCTTTGTAAGCTTCATGTATTCTATTATAATTTAAATTCAATTTTCATTTATCAAGTAATTTTTCTCAATATTATTAATCTAAATAGTTTTATTTGATGGTTGCAAAATATTTGTGTACAATAAATAGTCACTGCGATCTTCGAGCAAATGAATCATATTTCTCTATAGGCTTTAATTTAGAATATATACTTTATTTAATTTTTGTTCAATAAAGCTTTCATCTTCTATTAATACCATTTTACTGATGCCAATCAGCATGAAAACGTGAAATAGGTTCAGAAGCAAAAGAAATTGCTCTTTATTGATCTTATATAATACTAAACTTTTTTTTTAACGGATATTTTTGAACTTGGGGTCAGCAAAAAAATCGTGAAAAACGGTTCACCATTCCTTGGAAAGGTTTTGATTATTGCTAAAATCTGAATCTCTCTAAACCGCTTCGAAAACAAAAGCAGCTGATTTACACTCAAAGTTCGTTGTCGAATAGGGGTGGACCGTTCCGGGTGTAATGATATAAGGATCGGATCCGCAGTGGGAACGGATCTATACCCGCTCCCATTTTTACCGATCCACATGAATCGAAACGACATTGCTGTGAACGCACTGTTGGTTTTTTTAAGAATTGGATCTGCTCATATCGTCGAGGTAATCACTGAAAAAAGTGATGAAGGAACGGATCGAAGCGAGATCGGAACCCCATAGTAGGGATGACCCTACCCCATAGGTTGAGATCCAGCCGTATACATCTCTTCTTTTCGCTGGATCGAAATGAGATCTGTCCCGTCTAACGAGAGTGTCCCGTTTCGTTCTTGGAATAAGAGGTTGGGATTGTCATAGGTACAGCCTACTCATTCCTACTAGGCTGCATTGAACCTACCATATGTAATCTCGGAAATTATAAAGGTGCCTCCTAAGAAATTTCTTCTTTCTGTCTAGGCATATTTCATTCTCTAACTCAATCTGTGAGTCCAAAACTCCAGAGCAATATTCTTAGAACGTAAATAGGGAAAAGTGTTTCAGTCTTCAGCGTCTTCTCAACATCCGTTCCCTGCGAACGCGTTTTCTCTAAAAAAAAAAAAAAAAGTAACTGATTGTCATCCAAAAAAGCAAAAATGTTGGTATTTTTAAACGCAATTTTTTTTTAAAGAGAGAAAAACAAATTCATTGAAAAGCTAAATTGATTATACACATCTACCTTCTTACCTGGCAAAATGATGTTTTTTTTGGAATTTAATTAACTATTTTATTGAGGTTTTTGAGAGACCTAATTTCCTATTTGTTTGACCTTGTGGTCTCCCAGCAGCGTTTTATGATTTAAGAAAAGTGGAAACTTCATTATAGCCTGATGAGTATGAGAAGACAGAGAAAGACGGAGGAACTATTCAATATTCTTAGAATGGAAGGAAGATTTTCCGTTTCCATGGAACGGATCGAAGGGTCCCACCGCTCGACATCTCTGAGGAAAAAACCTGACGAGTTAGAATGTTGGGATCGATACCGGGATCGTAATGGAATAAAAAGACCCGATCACACCATGAAACCGGTGGAACTGCTCATCCCTTATGTCGAATAACTTATTAGGTAGTAACTAGGCTTACTACATACTTGTTTTATTAACCAAGTGAAAAATGAAGGCGAACGGGTTAACCGGGGATATTGTTGAGTTACATTGGAGGGAGGGCAATGCCCTTACGGCCTTTCAGTTTTTAACGTTATGGTGTCGAGGAACGGTATCGAGGAACGAAATCTTGTTACGAGATTTATGCCCATGATTACCAGGTTGTAGCTGTAGTTGCTAGTTGCTATACTAACAACCACAGTTTTTCAATATTTTTGACGTAAAACCAAATGATTCATCACAAACTAAATTTTTCGTTCGTCCGAAAAAGTTTAAATTTAATAGAAGAGCCTCTCTGGTATGACACGGACTGAAATAACGACTCCGTCCTGACCAGCTCAACGCTCTAAATTCTTTCCTGTTCACTCTAGAAAGTTGAAATTTAATAGGGTCAAATAAAATGAAATAAAGCCAGGGCCGACTTCAATACGTACGTAAGAGTCGGCCCTGCTCCAGTCTAATCATCTGAGTGAGCTACAGTGGCAGGGCTAAGTCATTTCTTAGAGGGGCAAGAGTCAAGGATTTTGTTTTATAGTTTTAGTATTAATTTATAGTACTTGTTGATGTATATAAAAAGATTGTAGTTCCGAATGTAGCTGTTTTTGTAATACCCCGTCGCCCCTTGTGTGTAGGCCCCATCAGTCCAGTCCTAGTCCGCGTAACCAGATCAATATCAAATTTATAATATAGCCTCATCAAGTGCGTTTAGTGTGGAGTGATTAATCCTTAATTCTAGACCCCGAATAACCCACATGAATAACAATACCTACCTTCTGAAAGGAAAGGATTCCTCCAAAATAGAGGACTTATTAGAACTGAGCGTCTAACTATCCTTTATAATCACCGAAACTGATACTAACTCATATCCCATAGTTTTCGGTGTTTTTTCAAGATTCTTCCATGAGAAAATTGAGAAGTGTTTGTCATTTCAGATTCGTAAGTAACAAAATACTACTTCCTTGTACATGTTCAGTCCAAATTTTGGTCCTTGTTTTAGTTCTAGCGTTAATTAATCTTCTACAGCTTGTTAGAAAGACATCTTTTTCTAGTTCAAAATGAAATGAATTCAATAAAGATTGTTCATTTGTTTACACTAATCAGATTTGATTTGAACTGAATAAAGTCGGGATACTACACATTATTTTGAAAGTGTTAAATCGCTATATAACTAATTCATCGGTCTGGATTTATTTAACACTAAAGCCAGAATGACTTCAAAAGGTTCCTATGTAATTTATAAGGCGATGCTATGAGTTGCTGAGTTTCATAAAGGCGACCTCATCTGCGGAAGACAGAGTGAATTACGAAAGCTTTCCCTTCTCTCTTCTCGTCGTCCTAATGAGAATGGCGGAGGACCCTCGCTTCTTACTAGTAAAAGGGCAATTAATCGTCACCCCGGTCGAGGTAGTTCCTGCCCTTATGAGCCAACTCCTTTGCTGCCCAGCTCTTGTGATGGGTGTCGTTCCATTCGCGGGTGAGCTAGGTGTAGTTACATTATCTAACAAAGTTTTAGTGTATTTCAGGAGAAAAAGAAACGGAAAATGATCATTACTTTATAATAAAAAATTTTCATTAGGTTAATTGAAGGAAAATCTCCCAAATCTATCGAAATTTCAGACTCTATTAAGAAAAATCCCGTCGTGGATAACGTAGTTCTTCAATAGTGCCTGTAAACGGTGGAGGACAACGGTTTTCATCGCCATACAGTGGTTTGATTTTAGGAGAAACATGGGAAAAAGTCACGTTATTGAATTACGACGCCCAAAACGCTATCCCCACGGATTTTTCTACGCAGAATCCAAATTCGGGTACGAAATTAGGTTTTGAATGCATTTTGTACGGGATGCAGAATATAACTTCGAATTATTACGTAAATCTAGGAGAATTCAGAAACAGACAATGTACGGTACCAATGTGTCAACAATGAGAGCAATCGAAAATTAGAGGTTTGGTATCAGTCATATATTTTTCTCTTGGCCTTATCACCTTCTCGTTCAGAACTGAAAACGTTTCCAATGAGTCTCATGGGCTAGTACTTGATGATAGGCTCATGCTTTGTTTCCCATAGTAAATCCATAATAGAATATTTAAATGTTTTCTGTTAGCCAAAGCACTCTGCATCATTCGATTAAAAAAAAAAAAAAAAAAAACCCCATATCTTTGTAAAAGAGTTTGTCTTGGACCTTCCAATAGGGTGAACAGGAGAGAATTTTGCTAACTCAGTTTATCAAGATGGAGGCGTCATTTCATGAACATGGAGCAGTTCAGGCAGGACCCTCCCGTTGGGTGTATTATAATTGAAACATGTAGGGGATGTTGCTCGCTTCACTAGCTCGGTATGGCTGTATTTATGTGTAGGGAAAACCTCGTTGAAATCTAACGTTTTCCCCGTCTAAAGGTAGGCCATTATTTTATCTGCATAGACGGGCTATCCTTTTCAAGAGGTTGGAATACAAAGTTCATAGTAACTACGTTTCGACGGAATAAGGAAGAGCGGCTCAAATACCAACGTTTTCGTCTTCATTTTTGTTCACTACAATCGGAAAAAACAATTTCATGCCTTGAAACTCGCACGGGGTCGAATGGGAACTTCAACAAACATTTTAAGGCCAATTTGAGCAAAAATGTCGAAATTTACTCGGTCTAAAGCGGAAAAAACCATAGCGGGAACGCATTTTTTTCTTCATTTTCCGCATTCTTTCGCTGATTTCTCCGGGAGACAACATCTTTCAGCGATTTTGTTGTCACCATCGTGTTCTACGGGTCCTGAAACGTAACTTTGTATCTAACATAGGAAATGTTCTAGATCACATTTTAATTTGGCAGCGGATAGAAGATCGAGCACTCGGAAAAAAAACGCGCATTAAAAGGGCCTCCCACCGCTCTCCAGCCCATGGTTCAGTTGGGATTAGAAAATTTTAAAATCGCTTATACACTATTCCCGAGAAATCCAAAAAGATACCCCCACACGAAGACTCCCTCCACTCATCCGTTTGGACCAACCGACAAACAAACGGACTTTCATTCCGGTGTTCCGGTTTCATTCGGTGTTATATATATATAAGATTAGATATAAGATCTAGTATATATTATATATATAAGATTAGATATAAGATCTAATATATATTATATATATAGATTAGATTAGATGATAACTCTCCTTGGGATTGCGCCAACAATCGAGCTTTCCGAATAAAAGGGTGATTCGTTCGCCAGCACTTTTGAGCACATTAAGTTAATCAAATTTCAAAAAACCGCTAAAAATGGGTAAAAACAGCCAAAAACCGTATAGTTTATAATTTGCTGCAGATTTTCAGTCAAAACAAAATAATCAACGATTAAATAAATAGGACGTTAAAAAATGTTTAGACAAAATTATGCTGAAAACTTACTTACGTTTCATTATTATTTGCATGAAAACTGCAAAAATAAAATCTAAGAATCCAAAAAAAAAAAATTTTCAATTTTTTGAATCGCCGAATTGTATTTAGTACGAATTTTTTGCCATAAAATTGGTTTTTAACTATTTCTTTGTTCTCAAGTTGCTCAAATTTCAATACAATAAACATATTATATACCAAATGCGGAAGGTGGTAATTTAAGATTATTCGCAAATAAGATCATGGAGCATGACTAGAACTTTTTATAATTCATTTGGATTAACGACGACGTGGTTGAACTTTGCAACTTGGATGAACTCTCTTGACGTTCACCAAATAAAACCCAAGGGAAGACTAGTTGATCCACTGGCTAGGATCCTCACGAAGTTTGAAATACTGGTTGTCTAGAATTAGGTACTCGACTTCTCTTCTTATCCACGATTCTATGAGAGAGAAACTATTGAAGACGATACCTAACTCAATTTTCGGTCTATATGTTGGCATTCGTTGTCAAGGACAACTTTTAAAGCTATAATTGTAGTGATTCCAGTTGATTCTGTGTGGCGAACACTATTGAAAACGATAGGTACCAAATTCGATTTTTGGTTGACTTAACGACGATCGTCACCAAAAACTATACAGCTTATCCCGGACGTCTATAGACGTCTACCTACCGAATTTCTAGTTGAATGTTCCAAAATTGCGGTTTACACACACACACACACACGCTGACGAATGCCAACTGAGTCAAAGTAGAGACTCACTTTGCTCGTCAATCAGATCTCAATGAAGGGAGTCTGTCTTATAGTCAAATACAAATGAGTTCCTAGTTCTCGTGATGGATGTAAATCAGAATTTACCGTCGTTTAAGAACATACCGTTTGTCGTACACTATTCCAGAAAATCCTCTAATTCATTTTGACATTTTGAAGTGGACTCTTTTTTTTTTTTTTTTTTTTAGCAATAGGCTCCATGTTCCACGCTAAAAGTATTGGCTTCAATCATAATTGGTCATCGAAGCTTACTTGTAAATTAACTATACCCACACGATTGGCATTTCAGATAAATTGTAGAAGAACCAGCGTTATGAACTCTATCTTCTCCTCTATCCTCATTATCCCTTTGCCAGGCTGAATCTCCATTATAAAAAAAATGTTTTAGTATGATATCCTTGTTTTGTGCATGCGCCTGTTTTCTTGTCATTTGAGGAGTACATGTAGGTATTACAACATATTAGCGATATCATTTATGGGTAAGACGTGGCTTCTGGAGACGAGTAGGAAGTGAAGGCTCATTCTCCCCCGGGTCATGGCGTGAATTGCAAATTAATTCCGTCATTAAAGCGAGTCGCCTTAAACACTGTAAAACACGACAGTGGCCCCACACGGGAGCGGCTGGCCGTTCCGTTAAACCCTTATTATATCACTACGCCCGTTTAACGGGAAGTCCCATAATTATTTATAAGTCATTATGGCAAATCTTCAGATCGTCTCTGGATAAGTTACTCGTGAAAATTCTCACTCATATACTTGATAATTTACTCGGCTAAGTATCTAAGACTTCCGCCACATTTTCTCAACAATGTTTCTTTTTTTTAGTTTACATTAGAACTAAAAGAATGTCAAAAAATTAAAGTTACTATAACCAAGATTAATTTCCCAACCAAGTGACAACAAAACTATATCCACTTATAACATAAATAAATATAAAACTACGACATGATTAGAAGAACAAGTACGAAAGAAATGCGTGATAAATTGAGAGCTTTCCAACGAGTGGAGAACGATTTTTGTCCGGTGAAAACTAAAGAAGTTTCATTTCCCCAGCAACAGCTTGGTCGTACGTGAAAATCAAAAGAAAAAACCAAAAATTTCAACCATGTATCATGTTTTCTCCTCGATATTGATTCGAAATTCTATGAAAACATCAGAAATTAACAAGCGGTTGCAATCATGTTCACAATATCAATTATTGAGAATGATGACCTGTGTGTAAACAATTATTTATATAACCATGCTCATAACTCAGTTTGTTGGACACGCACTTCGCCGTAGTTAACATAATATTGTTGGATAAATCGAGAGCTTTCGAACGAATGGTCAACGAATTTTGTGGGATGAAAAACGACGAAGTACCATTTCCCTAGCAACGACTCGGTTGTAGGCGGAAATCACTGTAATTAATTTCGTGCGCGGAAAAAAATTGACTCGCAAAATTCGCTAGGACCCCAGGGCTAAAACATGATACATGTTAAAATTTCGTGAAACATCCGCGTAATTTTTCGCTAGTTAGTCCCAGGCTAAAGCATGTTCCATGTTCCCAAGCTCCCATCTCAAAATTACATAACATCAAGTAATCAATCCCTTAGTAAAAATACAGATTAGTTGGACATGTAGGTCAGAATGATGTGTATACTTTGGTGGTCTGGATGCTCTCATCTCAAAAATTCATAACATAACATTATCTAAGTAAGAAGTAATACCTAGAAACATCGGGCGGGCGGGCGTGTTGATGAAGACATATTGACTGGGGGGGTTATAACGGAAAAGTACCCATTTCCGTCCATTATCACCACCTTGATAATAATTTTTTCACCTTCTAGCTATTTATACGATTATTTTGAATTAAGAAGAAGCTTTATGTTACTGTGTTATCTGTTACTTTCGTTGAAGAATGTTGTCATACAGGCCACATTCTACGACAAAAACAATTTTCCCAAAATCGGAAAAACTTTCTGAACAGATTTATTATAATATCCATCAGTGTCTGCAAGTTCTTGCAACACACTCAACTTTCGGTTGTTGCAAGGAGTAAGGTCATAAATAACTCGTAACGAGTATAAATCCTGTAGGATCGCTGCTAGTCTCTGCCATTGTGCAAAATTTTAGACTTTTGTTAACCAGAATTACTTACTTCATTTTTATATGACCTCGATAGTATTGCTATTAGGGTCTCGAGGAATCGCATTCCCGCCACTACCAGCCGAACCGACGAACAGTAAAAAACTACCTGCTTATACTCATTTGAGTCAACATTTTCAGAACAGAGTATTTTTTCAATTAAAAATACCAGGTAAATATACGTTTTTCAGGCCCTTGAATATGAAATAAGTCTGAAGGTTCCATGGGATTTCCTGAAACGGTGTTTACTAAAATGGAAGCTGTTAGACTTCACGGTTGATACCGATTTTCTACACCTATAAAAGAATCGCGATGAAGGATAATACCGAATCCAAGGGTGGATTCGTGCCGCTTCCCTTTTCTTTTCATTCACCCTCAATTGCTTCGCGACTGGTGTTTTGTAGCTGTTTGAATCCTGTTGTTGAAAACGATTTCCTTATTGAACTCTGTTTTCTGTACGGGTGGTAATGCATTTTCATTGTCAGCTGACCTTGAATAGATAAACCACAACAAAACATCGTCATGCAGCATTACCAAATGAGCGTATTTTTGAATAGGACAACGATTTTTACTTTTTTTAATGTAAATTATGTCTTTACAAGCGGAAATTATACCTCTTTTAGGCATTAAATATGCCTAAAGTTCGACATTCAAACTGATTTTATCAAAACGTCCAGCCTAACAGGAAAATTATTGTTGCTCAAATGTTAATAGATTCTTTTTTCTCTCCAGTAACCAAGGCTCCCAATGAAATGTTTTATTTTTATTTCAAATTGAGAAGTACCTACTAGCCTACGGCGTTTTAGAGCTTTCTGACCAAATTTGATCCCGTGTCTTTCTCAAACATAGGTATTATCCGATATTAATGAAATTTTCATTAAAACATGCATTCATTACAGGGACGTCCCTACGAATGGATTTTATATAGTTTTGGTGGTTAAAATAGAGAAAAAACAAAAATACCATGGCTTCTCAACCCCCCCCCCCCCCCCCCCTCCCAATTAACTCCCTCCACCGACAGCAAATTCCTATCTTAAAACTTTCCGTATGAAATGTGAAACTCCTGACATATTTTTCAAACCTAGACCGAATTCATAATGGAATAAAAAAATGGTCTCGAAACTCTGACGAGAATAGTTAAAACAACATGATTTATTGCAATTACCCCCCCCCCCCCCCCCCCCCCCATTTACCCTGTTCCAAATGAAATTTGAAACCCCTGAAATACCTTCCAAAACCAGACCGAATTCCTAATAGAACAAAAATGAATCACGAAAATTGGACGAGGTGATTAAAAAAATCATGACTGATTACTACTACCCCCTCCATTCATCCCCTTACATAATGAAATTTGAAGTTCCTGATATACGATCCAAAACTATACCAAATTCATAGTAGATAAAAAAAAAAAAGAATCACGAAAATCGGACGAGAATGTTTAAAACACCATGATTTATCAGCATTACCTTTTCCTTTCACCCCCTCCCATGACGCAATTCAAAACTCCTGACATACATTTCAAAACTATATCGAATTCCTAATGAAACAAAATAAGAATCATGAAAATCGGTCGTGATTTGTAGCTTAGAAGGCGCCTGAAAGAACCGGTAATTAATTCCATCCCCTACCACGACAATAAATCCGAAATTCCCAAGGATTGTTGCACAACTAAAATTGGAATCGAACCAAATAAGAAACACGAAAATCGGTTGAGAATCGTAGCCTGGGTGGCGTTGACAGGATTTGCCGGAAAAAACACGTTTTTCGGCTTCACCCCCTTCATTCCTTTGTTGCACAACTAGACTAAATGTGGGATCTAACAAAGAAATAATCTCGAAAATCGGTTGAAAATTATATAGGTATTCGTATAGGTTATATAGGTATTTCCTGAAAATTGTTTGTATTCTACCACCTTACGCGTACTAAGTGCGTAAAATCTCTAAACCATAAATTTTGTTTTTAAGTCCACATAGGCACCAGTGCCCTTGTTTTGTCATCAGCATTATGCTGCGCATTAACACTAAGTTTGATTTCTATTTATCCTGCAATGAACGTAGAACCCTGTACAAAAGACCCTGAAGAACCAGTCTGTACGTCAGCATTGCTTTCGAGTATAGCAAGGTAATGGAAGCATTGCTTTCCCTATCGGTGGGCGAACAATTTGTCGTCTCCATAATCAAAATTACCATTTAAATTAATTTAGATTTAGATTATTGTTATGAACAATATTGGTTTCGTGGCTGCATGTGTCCGCAAAACCTTGTAACAAGCATAATTTCTACAGTATCTATCAGATGTTGATCAATTTACCAGGGAATGCGATGGTTGGGGTTGGTCCCATATCAGTTTCATTTTTCACCAACCAATACATCTTTCTGTGCATTTCATCTCTCATTAATCAATAATTATTTCTGCGCATGCGCAAAAGTAAGATATATTCTGTTCTTATTTTCCGTTTACTAAAATTACTTGAGAGGTAGGGATTCGGCTGCAATGAACAACACCTTAGTAAATAGTACCACTTTTTTAATGAGTATTCAATGTTTATCGAATATTCTCATTGTTCCAATCAGCTGTTGGCAATTTTTTAATTGGCCCAATAGTTATGGTTTAACATGGATATATGGATAAGCTGACTTTTCTTTCTCTGTGGGCCACATCATGAATTACTTGACCGATTCTCGCTGTTTGAGTGTTGGGCTCTTCAATTCATTTTCCCCTGCTTTTCTGGATTACTTCAGAATATGCTAACTTGGGAACCCAAAGAATCGTGTTGAATTTCATTAAAGTGTAGGTTGATTATAAGATTACGCATACGAAGAAAATAGTTCCACCTGCAGTAAAATTTTAGTTAAATGCCGATGAAAGTAGGTGAGGGCGGTAGATGGCGAGTATAATACTCGTATCCCTGTAACATGTCACCGACCCCATTACTCAAGAGCACCTCAAAGGCCTTCCCTATAGATTTCTCTTGATCAATTTATTTTCGATAGAAACACTCACTATCAGTCCGGGACATAACGTAATTTTTTCTCACTATGCCTATCACATTTCCTGCCACCATGTCTACTGCTTCCATTACATGAAGAGAAACTGATTGGAAACTAGGGCTAATTGGCCCCGGAAACCAGCGCCCGTCTCTAAACTACTAATATCCTCACCGAAGGAAGTTGTGCCGTTGGAGACGTGATGATATAGTCGGTATCTGCGCGTCATCGAATCACCCACCTTCCCCTCTAGTAGTCGGATGTGGGAGAGGCGCAGACGTTGTAGTGGAAGATTGGAGAGTTATTATGGGAAATTATTGCTGTTGGAGTTGACCTTAGCAGAATGGTGCCATCTGTATGGGTCAGTGAGAATCTTTCGATTGTTTGGTTGTGCATGGAAGCTATCTAATATTTCATTGCAGACACCGAAAGAAACCTATAAGATCCTACTTCTAAATGAAGTAGGTAACATCAATTCCCGCGACATGCAGATTAACATCGAAAAAAAAAAATTCTTTTAAACTAACACATCCAGAAGATAGAACAAAAGCTAGGCCGTGTTCACAATTATTTGTAACAATTATTCGAAAACCACTCACTTCAGAAAAATAATCAATAACCCCATCATCCTCCCCAAAATTTGTTGGATTGCTTTTCAAATTTTGGGAATCCAAAAAGCAAGTATCCATAATACAAATAAATTGCCGTGGAACCACTAAATAAAGTTGGTACCTTCCTACAATAAAATCTCACCTAAAACCATGAAAGAGCGAAAAAGTTTTTCATTCAGAAAGAAAGTGTGATATATTTGTTCTACCTGTACCAGTGTGGATCGAGGGTGACCTTCAATAAAACATATATATATAGGAATTTCCGTAGCTTTTCGGGACGCAAAGTAATCCATGATTTTTGAAGAATATCGTCAATTTAATGCTTCATCTATTTATCGTGAGAAAACAAATGGTTGTAAAAGACAACCAGCATTCAAAATCTAGCATTAAAATATTTTCTTCAACATTTTTAACCAAATATCTTAGGGGCGGTATTTGTAAACACTGGATAGCTTTCGATCTTAAAGCAAACTCTCAGAGAAGTAAAGGTGAGCTGGCAACGAAATCCTTGCTTCCAATTATTAATAAGACAGGTGCTGAGGCACTAGAGGTTTGGTTTAAGGTGTTAAACCCCGTTACGTTTGCAACTACTATACGCTCCCGAGATCCGGAGTTTCTCGGATTTCGAGGTGGTGGGGAGAATACAAGTGCGTGCTTTCAAGGATGCTTTTAAATATTTCAAACTACGTACCTACATAGTGTTGTTGTGTTGGTTCAGTTCGAACTTTCTCATTCCAAGGTTCAGTTTAGCAACAAGCGATAAACTGATGTCGGAAATACGTACCGACATAGTGTTGTAGTGTTAGTTCAGTTCAAACTTTCTCATTCCAAGATTCAGTTTTAATTCAAGTGCCTGGTAAGTTTTCAGGAAGTCACTATCCAAATTTGTGTTCTACGCATTTGAAAACACGAAACTGCCTACTTTGGAGTCTAACAACCTTCCATGAAGAAGTAAATGGCTTTGCTCTTAACCCAATGATCTACCCTACTGTGCACCGTCCCGATGTTCAGACTTTTCCCCAATCGGAGAAAAACAGTGTACCTTCCTATCCACGTTCTAGAAAATGTTAGTGGGCCATCTTGCTGGAAGGGATATGGCAAAAGCTACGGAGGTTATTGAGCACGACCGCGATCTCTCTGTCCGTGATGGAGCGGAATGAACCATGTCAGATGGGTGCACGTAAATAATTCCAGGGGGAATTGAGGCCATGGCCGTGAAACGGATGGGTTCATTATTACCTAGCATTGCAAAGATCCTAATCGAAATGAACCAATTTTCTCGTATTCTCAAAAACATCATGTTATTAAACAAATTATACCTATACCTACCTACCTCGATAAAACATACAAAGACCACCCGTTCGGAGGGCTACTTCCGAACAGTACCTTCACCGACCGTAATGTTACAGTAGAGGAAACTTGTAAATTTTTACCGCTTGCACGGAAAAACTCATGCATAGATATGCCTTTTGGCAATTATTTATTGACAATATAATACAATGTAATTAAAATGAGATATTGTTAGATAATAAAGGTCGATGAGTACTGAAATATGCAATGTAACCTCGCGTTTCTAGATTTACATGGCGGCTAAAGACTGCATCGATGCATGTATTATTTCTAGTGGTTGAGATTGCGATATTTTTGTTCAATTCGAGTCCAAACTCTTCAGAGATGAAATTCTTCAATTCAACCCCATCATCTCATCTAAGATCCACATTGAAATCACCGGCAAAAATGATTGGTATAGTATGTACGTGTAGTTCATCCATGCACTTGAACGAGCCCTTCAAATTGGGACTATATGCAGCAGATGCAATGTAAAGAATTGAAGAATTTTCTTCAGTCTAAAAATTTGAATTGTTTTGTTGTTGTTTCGCTAATTGCTAAGAAATAGTGACTTCCTCATTTTCTGGATAGAGTAGTGTGATTAGTAACGTAATGAAAGTAGGTAACAACCTAGTTACCCATTACATTTTGTGATCACGATCACGCTTATTTTGTCATGACCCCTTGCCAAAAGGCATATCTATGTCAATATAAAGCAGACATTAAATGTTTACTCCATATGGAAATCATTGCATATTTTATTCGAAAAAATGTTTTAGTTTCTTATCAGAGCTTTCCGTTGTTGTTGATAGGAATTATTCACAAATGAAATTCACATTTACTTTTCTTTGAGATTTGGTCTACTATTTTCAATAATAAACCTTACCAATTGACCAAGGGAAATATTTGTTAACGCACTCTCAAAACCCACGTGTTATTTATTATTTATTTATTAGACCTATTTCAAGATAGGTAGATCCCAAAAATAGAACTAGAATCAGTCCTTACAACCCGTCTTCCGTCTGAAGCTGTTCTCTGAAACTACTGTACCGAACTTGATGAAATTCGGTTCTACAATCATACATCGGCCGAGCGACTAATCTCAGCATCACTTTCGATCAACATGGAGGTTCACTCCAGTTCTGACCCACACTCATGTCCCCCCCCCCCCCCCCCCCCCCCCCCCCCCTACTATATAGTTGTTATTATTATTATTTACTTTTTTTAGTTTTAGCCCTTTAGGAGAACAAACGGATGAAAGTACAGCGATCCGGGTTGGTTCTTTCGATTCATTGAAGTGATTTCTATCAATAAAAATTAAAACACTATACTTGTCCACAGTTTTTGGGATCTTGGTTTTTTAATATTTCAGCCCTTAAATTATACCTTTCAAGGTTGATGGAAAGTGATTACGAGATTACTAGCACCGATGTAAGATTTTGGAGCCGAATTTCATAAAGTTCGACCTAGTAGTTTCGGAGAATAGCTTCGTACGGCGGATGGACGAATTTTTTCGAGTTTTGAAATTAAGGTACTCATATTGAGAGGTAAACCAACATATTTAGAGGGGGGAGTTAAAATTGTTTTTCTTATTGTATATTACAATGTTTTATTATTTAAAAAAAAAAAAAAAAAAAAATGCTTCATCATCCGGGAAGTGGTAGGAGATAGTATTTGATGGTTTTGAATATCCAACGGTAGGGAGAGGGGGTAATGTCCAACATTTACTCAGAAAATCGGCTCAGAATAATGTAAAAAAAAAAATGCTTCATCATCCGGGAAGTGGCGGGAGATAGTATTTGATGGTTTTGAATATCCAAGGGTAGGGAGAGGGGGTAATGTCCAACATTTACTCATAAAATCGGCTCAGAATGATGTAAAAAAAAAACGACGAAGTACCATTTCCCTAGCAACGACTCGGTTGTAAGCGGAAATCATAAAAAAAAAAAAAAAAGTACGAAAGAAATGCGTGATAAATCGAGAGCTTTCCAACAAATGGAGAACGATTTTGGTCCCATAAACACTAAAGAAGTTTTATTTCCCCAGCAACGGCTTGGTTGTACGTGAAAATCATAAGAAAGACAAAGCAGCTTGAAATGCTTGCATACGAGCCTGCAACACATTGGGACATTTTCATGTGTGTTTTCTTATTGTATTTATTACTAGGCAGATCTCACCCGTGCATCGCACGGCGGGGCGAACAAATCAATTAAATGGGCCATAAGAGAAACCGCCCACCCGTGGGTACTTAATTGAATTCGCGATCGTGTTGACTCATTGTTCCGACACCCGTGGGTACTTCATTGAATTCGAGCCAGGCTACATCACCTACCCCCCTGCAGACTCGTATGCAAGCTCTAAGAGCCACTCAGCTGATCCGGACCCTGAGCATCGTCACGTAAATGTGCTAAAGAGACTACATACGAAATTACAGCTTCCTAGAGTGTAAAACATAGAAATTAGCTTCAATAGCCACTCATCTGATCCGGACCCTGGGCATCGTCAAGTCAATGTCCTAAAGAGGCTACATAAGAAATTACAGCTTCCTAGAGTGTAAAGCATAGAAATTATCTATTAAAATGATTTAACCACCGCTTCACAAATCAAACCGTTCTCGCAATATTTGGATCACCTGCTATGAATCAA
Organism: Adelphocoris suturalis; assembly: GCA_030762985.1. Classification (NCBI taxonomy): domain Eukaryota; kingdom Metazoa; phylum Arthropoda; class Insecta; order Hemiptera; family Miridae; genus Adelphocoris; species Adelphocoris suturalis. Next base: position 105,960,936 of record CM061042.1, read on the forward strand.
ATCATCGAAACACCAGCTCAATGAAATCATCAGAAATTAACAAGCGGTAGCAATCATGTTCACAATATCAATTATTGAGAATGATCACCTGAGTGTACACAATTATTCAAATAACCTTGCTCATAACTCAGCTTGTTGGCCACGCACTTCGCAGTAGTAAACATAATATGGTTGGATAAATCGAGAGCTTTCGAACGAATCGTCAACGAATTTTTTGGGATGAAAAACGACGAAGTACCATTTTCCTAGCAACGACTCGGTTGTAAGCGGAAATCGTCAAAATATTTACGTTACGTGACAGTTTTTTGTGCAATGTGCCAGGGAAAAGACATGAAAATGTCAAAATTATAAACCGAAATCGCCTTATAAATTCCGCTATTATTCCAATGAAAATCGAGTTGTTTTTTCCCACTAATAAATGCACATTTGAAGCGTTTGTAGGTGTAGGTGCTTTATATTATCCAATTAATTTTTAGGTGGTGCTACCTTTAATAAATAGGTATGATGATATAATAATAATAATAATAAACTACTAAAACTAATAATAACTATGCAGTGTAATTGTCATAGATCAGTCATTGAAGGGCTATCCAATACCTACAGAAATAATGACCTTCTATGTAATAATTTGCAACTTTTTGGAGTTAGAATCTACCCCCCCACCCCCCACCGGTTTTAACCTCAAGTTCATTTTTTTATAGCAACGTCCGTCGCTCTTTTTCTACTTGACAGAAGTCGTAAAATTTTGGCTCAAAATCATTTATACCCACCTACGCCTAGAATAATCTCGAAATATTCTTATCACTTTCAATCGAGATCAAGTTCTATAAATGAGGACTTAACACTTTCAAAAATTAGTACCTGTAAGAAGTAGGGTAGTTAATTAATTAGGTTACTTTTATCAATGAAGGGTAGTTAATTAATTCGACCTTGATCGTTATTTCAATGAATCGAATGATAAGTACTTCCCGGATCACAGTACGTCCATCCGTTCGTTACCCATTTCAGATTGGTGGGTTGTGAGGGAGGGAATTTTTGATAGGCGTCTCTCAAGTAGAATGTTTTATTAGCTAAGTACTTTCGCCTATTGGCCTCATCAGATATTTTGATAAGTACATATTAGGGTAGCTAGTTGAGTTTATAGTTAAAGGGGGTCCTCCGTTATCATTATACGTACCATTGGCGACCAGTTGTTTTCGGTTGTTTTGTTAAAGTCTTTCTCGTTTTACATTGAGAAATATTAAAATTCTGGTGAGTGGCGCTCATTTTTTCCAGGGAGATTTTTAATTACAAACTCAACTAGCTAATATGCACTTACCAAAAGCTCTGATAAGGCCTACAGGCGAAAGTACGTAACTATTAATACATTCTCTTGAGAGAAGCCTATCAAAAATTCTCTCCCACACAACCGACCCACCTATACAGGGTGATTCCCTCGCAGATGCAAAAAAAAAATTGGGTGAAACTACATCTAAAATGGAGAAAAATGCCGCCAACTGCATATTTTTATCTCAATCCGTTCTCGAGATATGATTTTTTAAAGGTTTTTTTCAGGAAAACCGTGTTTTTTCCTTTTAAACTCGAATTTCTCCACTTTACTTCATTCAATTTTAACTTTTGACCACATTTTCGGAATCAGCATTAAATTTACTATAAGAATAGTGTACTTGGGTTCTTAAAAAGTACCATCCAAAGGCCCTCACATCAGCTCAAACATTGACGATTTTGAAAAAAGAATATTTCTGAAAATCTTTAAAACTTTACTACTCTTCCAAAACAAATCCTGGAAACTGGCAAATCTCATGAAAACTGCTTCGTCTAATACTCTTTCCAACGGTATAATCAAGTTTACTTTTATTTTGTTATTTAGTGGAGAAAATTATGTTTTAATGTTAAAAAATGTGGGTTTTTCAATGAAATTGTTGGTTTTCTCGAAAGATGACCCTCCATGAAACTACGAGTATGGGGTCGGTTTCTATGTATTTTTTCACGCTGTATCGAATGGTAACATTTGAAGATCTCTCCAACTCCGTTATAACCGAGTTTTACACTTAAAATCGCTAATGTTTAGTTTGTTTGTTACGATTAAATGTATGTGTGTTATGGGGTAAAACTAGTTAATTAAAGTGTAAAACTCGATTATAACGTAGTTGAGAGATCTGCGAGAGTTTCCGTTTGATCCAGCGAGAAAAAATACATAGAAACCGACCCCATACTCGTTGGTTCATGGAGGGTCATCTTTCGAGAAAACCAACAATTTCATTGAAAAACCAACATTTTTTAACATTAAAACATTATTTTCTCCCCTAAATAACAAAATAAAAGTAAAATTGATAATACCGTTGGAAAGCATATTAGATGAAGCAGTTTTCATGAGATTTGCCAGTTTCCAGGATTCTTTTTAAAAGAGTAGTAAAGTTTTAAAGATTTTCAGAAATATTATTTTTTCACTATCGTCAATGTTTGAGCTGATGTGAGGGTCTTCGGATGGTACTTTTTAAGAACCCAAGTACACTATTCCTATAGAAAATTTAATGCTGATACCGAAAATGAGGTTGAAAGTTAAAATTAAATGAGGCAAAGTGGAGAAATCCGAGTTTAAAATGAAAAAACACGGTATTGCTGAAAAAACCTTTAAAAAATCATATCTCGAGTACAGATTGAGATAAAAATATGCGGTTGGCGGCATTTTACTCCGTTTTTGATGTAGTTTCACCCAAATTTTTTTTTGCATCTGCGAGGGAATCACCCTGTATAAGGACTACAGCACTCCACCATACAAGTTATCTCTTTTAACCCTTCTTTGGTCGCATCGGGTCTATATGACCCGATCCTCTACATTTCTGTGAATCCCAGAAAGTCATGCTTTCTCCTCCCCTCCTCCTTCTAATCTTCTAGGGTGTAGGCGGCTACCCGTCAGTATGATTTTGACCTGGTGCGAGGTGTCTGTAGTTTTTTTTTCTCCACCTCATCCTACATCCTCCCTTCCATCACCCAGCGGAGTCTCTGACTACCAGGTGACTTCCTGATACCGACCGTGGATTTTGATTCCCAGGTGGCAAAATTGGTAGATTACCTTATTTTGCGTGGAAATGGTCCTTAAAATTATATTCCAACATGTTATACTTTTTAATCACACCTTGTTAGTTCCAGATACTTAATACCAACGAAGTTTGTTAAATAGATATCCTAAATTAAAACTGCAGCAATTTAAAAATTCGGGTCACTAACTGTATTAGGGAGAATTATCAACGCGGAGGGTTCTAGAAATTCAACACGATGCCTAGTTCAAGGAATATAATAAAGGCGCTTGGGACTGGTCGGTGACCATGCTATTCTCAATGCCATCCTCAGTCTCTGACTACCAGGTGACTCCTACCGACCATGAATTTGCCGAACAGGACTGATTTCAAAATATTCATTCAAGTCATTTAGTGACTTATTGGAGCCACATCACCAATAATCCACAAATAGCCTTTGGACCAATGGAAAAAATGTATAATTCCAGTAATTAGTTTTCTCCTAATAATATTATTTTAAAAGGCACCTATTTTCCGTGTTTAGATGGATTCGATGTATACAACATCGAGACATCTATGCCCAAGATTGATCTGGAGGCAATTGAAACGCATCTTCGAGCTGCCAGAGAAGAAGAAAGACGGGTGAGTACAAATTTGTTATTGTATAATCTCAGATTCAAATTAGTCCTTGTAGTTTTTGGTTTCAAAAGGTCATGTAGTTCTGGAAGTTGAGAATGTTGTAGGTACCTATTTCCTTGATTAAAACCCAAGTTTTAAGAATCATTGCGTTTGCGCGCACCCGCTAGTGCTTCATAATGTAGTTATGTTGGGCTTTATTCGGTTAATGGTCACTCACGTTTCATCTGATCTTCCAACAACAACAAAAAATTACCATTATCGTATTTTTTAGTTACAAAATTGCTTTTATTCCGTCTAAAATTTTTGTTGCTGTAGTTTTTCTAATGAGTGCAATATACAGGGTGTTCCTCCAACTACGCCTCTCTCTGCCTAACTCTTTTAGTATGCGTTTTGAGCTTTTGTTTGCGAAAAAGATTGTACAAATAACTCCCCCTAATTTTTTTGCGTAAAATTTCAAATATGAGATGATTGAGAATGTGCGAATGCGCTAACCTTGTGCAATGCACTTTACCTAGGTAATATTATTCAAATAATAACCCCGATTTTTTTTTTTTTTTTTTTTTTTTAAATACAATTTCAGATTTTACGTGCAATTTTATGAAGACATTACCCAAAACTTGCATTATTTAGTGTACGGAAATTCGCGCACGTTCGCGCGAAATTGACGTTACAAACCTATTTACTTATTTATATAGCGAAACGATAAGCATAACGCCTGATTTTATTGTATTTTTTAAAACAAAACAACGAACTGATATTCGTTCGATGATTAGTTCAATACTATTAAATGGGAGTTACATTTTTAATTTTTTCCCCTACCCGTGAAAGTATACTCTTTAGTACAATGAGAGCCTCTAAGTACGACTTTTTCTCATTGTTACCAGGCAAGCTCCAATCAAACCACAATCTTTAATTTCAAAAAATCTCAAATTATTCGTTTATTCATGGTGTGTAGTTATTGAATTTTTGAAATATAAAACTCTCTCACAAAAAGCTGAGATTCAGTTTTAGATATTGTTGTTTGTATTAAAATTGTATTAATAGCATTTAGCTTTTAGATGTTTGGTTTTACGAATCCATAATCAATTCTCAATTCAATTTTCAATTTCAATGTTGAAAAGTTCCTCATTTTCTATTTCTTGGGTGATCATCTAATAATAATTTTGGGGATATTTTCAAATGATTGCCCTCAGCAATTTTCGCAGAGAGTAGAGCAGCGCAAACCTGCTTTTTAGCAGCGGCGGATCTTGGCACACATATTTATACACTGGCAAAAAATGGATTGATACAATCTATCTAGCGCTGCATTTGCAGTGTCCTTGCCTCTCATTGCTTTCATTAAACCAGCCCCAATTCAAAGGGATTTTTTCTTTGTCTATCTACATTTGAAATTATTAATAAGTTCGTAATCTGTGATAGTAGGCCGCATCTTGTGTAGGGGGCAAACTGAGATGGTTGATAGGTATTAGGTACTTTTGGTTCCTGACTTCTAGGTTAGCCGACGACGAATGTCATTTAAATTGTCACTATTTATATCACAACCCAACAAAACATTTCTCTCATGTATGGCCAATTTGGTCAGGAGTAGCTTCTGAATCGATCAATTTTGGGGCTCCCGCAGCAGACTGCAGAATTTTCCTTATCCATAAGAGGCCAATGTAATGTCACATCCGCTGCATGCATAAATAAATAGAAAATCTGGAGGATTATGCGCAAATGCAGCAACGGATAGATTGCTTCAATCCATTTCTTGCCAATGTGAAAAAGGGAGTGCCAAGGCCTGCAGCTGCAAAAAAGCAGGTTTTCGCGGTTCTACTCTGTGCATAAATTGCTGGAGGCTATCATGTCAAAATGTTCCCGAAATTAAATTTATATTATAAATGAAGACGACATCGAGGAAGGATTGTTGAACAGATGATTGCCCGAGATATTCAAAACGAGGAACTTTTCACCTTTGAAATTGAAAATGATGATTATAGATTCCGAAAAGTCTAAAAATCGTAAAATTAAATGCTATTAGTGCCGTTTAAATGCAAACAACAATATTTATAACTGAATCTTTCCTATTTTGTGTGCGACTTTTATACGTCAAAAATCCAATACCAACACTCCATGAATAAACCAATAATTTAAAATTATAAATTTATTAATGTTTCTTCGTTAGGCTCTAGGTAGAAAGGAACCGGGTTCCGCGGAGCACTGAGCATTCCTTCTTTTTGTCATCATTTTATAAAAATTTGGAGAGGAATATTGGTAAACTGCGAAGTATGGGGAGCTCTGGGTTGATCGAGAATGTTTAGCCAATTAGGAATAGGTTGTCTTCAATCTCATATATTTACACATATTCAAACGTAGCGTAGGTATAGGGTAGGAGGGGGCACATGGTTCCAGTTTTGACATTTAACATTCTCCAGGTCTTCCATTACGTCCTAGGATCCTCAGATCGTCTTAGAATCGGCATCTATAATAGCTGAAGATCTTCCCTAGCAACAGTAAACAGTACACAGATTTTTCCGAAGGTAGAGCCGGTCAATTTTTTATTTTTCTAAAATAAAAATTAAAAACTCGCAACCTCTTGTTCCGTTGAGTGGGGCAAGAGTTTCCATTGGTAACTTTTGCCCTACTCTTCAATTCAGATCGGGTAACTTCTGAAAGTATCTATTTTCCTTGAAGCACGATCGAATATCAGTTTAGTAATACCAGTGGACTTTTCAGGTTTTCAAAACTCAGTTTAAAAAGAGAACTTCCACTTCGAAATTCAGGATCAAAAACGCAAAACTAATATAATATTTTATTTAAAGGAATCATCAGAATATCTTGCACAACCACGGCAACTTGAAAAATTAGCATCAATACTTGGAACTTGTATGTACTTGGAAAGTTCAATAACAAATTGCCAACAGGTTGAGCAAAAAAAAAAACTGTTCACAGCTGTTCTTACTTTTCTTCTTACGTTACTCTACTACCTAATCAGCAACTTTCAAATCTGATAAATTGATATCAATTACCAACCCTATTCTCCAATTTGTTAGATTTTTTGGCCGGGAAGACATCGTATCGACCCCAACTCCGACTTTAGGCCACACAATGTAGGGTCACGTGATTACAACCAATTTCTGCTGCTTGGGTTGACCTCTTCCTCTTGATTTTAATTTTAGGTAGAGGAATGATGTGTACTAGCCGTAATCTAATTATGTGAGATAGAAGAAAATAGAATTCCAGCTTTCTTACGTGGAATTTTATGCTGCTTAGGGTGGGTGAGTGGGTGAGTGCGTGTGTGTGTGTGACAAATTTTGTCGACTATTCCCAGACCACAATTCTCTACCGATTTTCGAAATTTTTTCTTTGTTCGATCCCAATTTCGGTCTAGTTGTGCAACGAAACTCGAAAATTTTAAATTCCATCATAGAGGAGGGAGAATGGAGGGGGTATAGCTGAAAAAACGTGATTTTTTATGACAAATTTTGTCGACGCCATCCAGGTTATAATTCTCAATCGATTTTCGTGATTTTTACTTGGTTTGATTCCAATTTTAGTCAAGTTGTGCAAAAAAACTTGGAAATTCCGGATTTTCCGTGAATTTTGGATTGAGGTAGGGGGTGGAGGGGATAATTACCGATTTTTTTAAGCGCTGCCCAAGCTACAAATCTAGACCGATTTCCGTGATTCTTATTTTGTTCCATTTGGAATTCAATATAGTTTTGGAACGTATGTCAGGAGCTCCAACTTTCATCATGGAAGGGGGTGAATGGAGGGGTAATACTAATAAATCATGGTGTTTTAAAAAATTTTGTCCGATTTTCGCGATTCTTTTTTTGTTTAATTTTGATTTCGGTCTAGTTCTGGATCGTATATTAGGAGTTTCAAATTTCAATATGGAAGGGTGTGAATGGAGGGGGTAGTGCTGATAAATCATGATGTTTTGGCTAATCTCGTCAGATTTTCGTGGTTCTTTCTTTGTTGAACTACTTATGGATTTGGTCTAGTTTTGGAAAATATGTCAGTAGTTTCATCGAATTTCATTATGGAGGAAATGGGGGAATAAGGCGAATCTCCCCCTGATAGTAATAAATCATGATGCTTTAATTATTCTCGTTAGATTTTCGTGTTCAAATTGTTCTCCCAATTATGAATTTGGTCTAGTTTTGGAAAATATGATAGAAGTTTGAAATTTCACGCAGGAGTTTTTATGATGGAAATCTACCGCTAGTGGAGGGAGTTATTGGTGGGAAGAGAAATTACGCGGTCATTATATTTTTTTTGTTTCTCATATATTAACTATCACCGGAATTTTATAAAATCCATTCATGGGAACGTCCATGTAACATTACTTACCAATATGTTTGCTCCAAGGAAACTATTGCCGGGATTCATGAACTACCGTCTACTTGGGAAGCTACTAATAAAATGCTCCTATCTATTTTGTGCGTTATTTTGAAAAGAAAAAAAAAAAGTATTACTTGGACAACAACAGGGACATTATATTGAATTGTAGAGTGAAAATTGTTAGCGTAAGACAAAGGATGTTCGATCATGCCCCACTAGTCACGACAACTTGGTCGTGCAAACGGAAACATGACCCTCAAAACTTTCGGTGACGCCACGGCTGTTATTACCTATACTAGAAACAGAGGGCATCTTGCAATTAGCAATTTCGGGAGAGAACACAATTCTGTTGACCTTATAAGACGAGGGGCTCAGTGCATTTTCCCTATTCCCCAACATCATTCGCCTTGTGTAATCAGGTGTTCCCTCTCGCAACGTCTTTGTGGGATTCGATGAGGTACAGCCGCCACTTTTATTAGGATCGACTGTACCGAGAAAATGGGACGGCGTTGGGAAATCAGTCAAAGAAAAACTCGCCTAGTGGCTCCAACCTGGTTGTCCATAATCCTTCGACGGACTTATACGGGTAGACAAGTTTGCTTTCTGTCACTTATTTTATGCGCTTCAGAGGAAGCACTTTCTCTAAGCGGAGCCAGGCAGAAATCGTTCTTGATACGTGACCGTCGCGGTAACTAATGCCCACAGAACATTTGTTATAAACTACTACATTAAGTACAACAATGGTATAAATATTAATGGCACGGTCAATGGTAATTTTATTACAGTTTCAAAGACTCTGTAAGCAATATTTTCGAAGGTTTAGTGGTGTGTATTATATAGGTACCTTTAAATATTAGGGAAACAATAGGAATGAATAATATATTATTTGTTTATGATGTTCATTATTGAACCCTTGAATCAACAAAAAAGGAGCTACCGGTTGTTGACATATCGAAATTTGGCAGTTCCGTGAATCATTGCATTCGACGTCTGAATCTTTTCTCCCATACACTAGGTAGGTACCTATTCACCCGAGGTTTACTATTGAACCCCACCCTTTTCTTGTGGAATTTGGGTTTCCTAGAATTCTTATGAAACTATGCTTACAAAATAGCTTTTGATGCCCCAATCAAAAGTCTCCATGAACTAATATATATAATGAAAGGATTGTGAAATATACCAAATTTAAGCACCGAAATAATATTAATAATCTAAACATTTTGGACTACCCAAAGAATGGATATTAGAAAACTACTTGGAAAATAATTTTCCATTTTGTGCCGAGAGACCTTTTAATGATTTTTGACACTGAACAAGATGGTGAGGCGAGAATTGCGATACCTTATCCCTTTCTCAGAGTGAAGCTGATGAACCATGAAAAAAACAGTTTATTTCTAAGATGCTTATCTTTGAACGGATAAAGATAACGCAATTTTGGCTTCACCACCTTGTTCAAAGCTAAAACAGTCTGTAAAATGACGTCATTCGGCAAAAAATGAAGGAAAAAAATGTGGTATTCGAGGATTTTTCTCTGATCGTTTATTTGTTTAAAACTTAGGCCCTCTTCGATATCACAAAAATGGAGGAAAAAATTAAGGGGTGGTGGGTTGAGTTTACTTCTGTGTTTGTATGTCCAGCGCTTGAGTATAACTCAAAATCCTTTCAATTTTTTCAAACTTCTTTCGATTTCTAACCCTTTTGAGTGAGGCATCGAAAGGGATATCTCTGTATCTTTTGAGCATACCTAAATAAGAATTCTATGGAGCCCAATTTTCACAAGGAAAGTGCTGGGTCCTTATGCTCTCAAATCACAAATCGTCCAACGATGTTTCTGAAATTTTGGCTTTATTTTTTAAACCGCTTTAAGAGAAAGACACAATTTGTGCAGTTTCATCGACTTATATCGAAACATTTCATTTGAACGAATCCACCCGGGCACGCACGAGTATCCGTTCACTCCCAGTAAAAGCTCCTTTGGAAAAACGTCAACACCCAAGGTGAGTGTAAATAGTGATTCTCCTTCTATGAACTTGATTTCATAATAGGTTCATATGTATCTGTTTTTGTTTGATTCAATTTCTTCCCGTACCTCTCGCTACGGTTTTTCGAGTAGTCGGTTTTATTGAAGCTTGATGATTTACCTACATCAATAGTCACTTCTGTTATCATCAAAATGCTAGTTGTTCTTTTTAAATGAATAATTTATTACATCACCCTATAGTAACACTGTTTTTGTGGAAAGAAATCTGTGCGTGAGGATTTAAGATCCAAATATTGAATCGTAGAGTAATAATTCACAGATTTATTCATTCTATTTACCTTTTCGGTAAATAATCACCACGAGGGTATTTCTCAACAAAGTTTCTTTGTTTGGACAGTTCAAATTATAACAAGACTTTACTCAATTTCCAACGTTTTCCCCCAGGAACAGTGGCTTCTTCAGAGAGACAAAAGTCAAAATATCAAATTCAAAATTGTAAAATAAATACTTATTGCTTTTTTTTTTGTGATAAAAAATTGAAATCAAAGTTGACAGTTTAAGAAAATCAAATTTAAAATTTTTTAAGTTTATGTAGGTTAAAATTTGTTAATGTATGTTTTACCTAGTTTGCTGGTGACGGTAATTATAAATTTAAAGAGAAAGTTGCGATAACAATTCCGAAAAGCCACTCAAAATTTGAGCAAAATTTACTCGTATTTGATTGAGGAACTCTAAATTTATAATACCGTCACCAGCGAACTAGGTAAACCAAACGGAAAAACTTTGTTACCTAAATACACTTGAACACTTTTAAATTCGATTTTCTTAAACTGATAACATTGAATTCGATTTTTTATCATAAAAAGAAAACAATAAGTATTTATTTCACAAATTTTGATTTTGATATTTTGAATTTTGTCTTCCTGAAGAATCCCCAGTTCCTGGGGGAAAACGTTGGAATTAATAAAAAAATATAAATAAATAAATTTAAAAAAAAAAGGACAGAAAGGCCTTTTTCGGAAATTTGAGGTATTTCTCAACTTCCGTCCAATTAAGTGAATTCGGGGCATTAGATGGTAACGAGTATAGGTGTTCCAAAAAATTCTTGTTTGTGCAGTGCGCACACTCCTATTAGTCTTTACACATAAATCATTAAAATTTCAACTAAATCGGACTGTAATTCAGTATTATATAGTCCGTTACTAACTATCATAGATTGCCACAGGTAGTCCCAACAAATATTCATGGAACCGAAATGGTTCAGAAAACTGCTACATCTCTAAATAGGTACTAGACATCTTGTCAAACCATAAGTCGTTCGTACCTTAGCTAGTTTTATATATTTTTTTAATATTATTATTTTTTTATTTTATTATTATTATTTATTTATTATTATTTTTTTTTTTTTTTTGAGAAGTTGATTTATTGTTTAAGACAAATCACAAAGTTTTTTGCCTTATTGAAACCTTAGCTAATGAGAAAGCAAAGTGTTGTGTGTACACTCTACTCACAAGACCTACCAAGGTACCCATAATGATTGTGAAAGCCAAAGGTACCTACTATATAATTCTCTGAACCGTTTTGTGGTCAAATCACTTCTGGATAACGGACTTTCATAGAATAGCCAGCCAACTATTAGAGGTATCCAAGGTTTCCCTGGATCCCACCTGTGGTATCTAGGGCGTAACAAAATGTAGGAGGAAGGATTCAGGACCGCTGAGGATGAGCACAATGCAAATGCATAAAAACAGTTTCAAGAAACCTGAGTGGCTGCGATGTCCCATCACGCAATCTGGGTTACCCAATCTTTTCAACCACCTATTGTGACCAAAGCGAGCCGAAAAAAAAACTGCATGGGCTGAAAGCTTAGAGGTTTTTGATCCCATAACTCGAACCGGTTTCATGAGGAAGAAGAAAGTATACCAATAGGAAGTCGGTCATACAGAGTTTTTAAAAACGTGTTGGCATTCTGCAGTAGCAGATCTCCAAGGGAGAAGCTTCCGACAACCGAATAGAAACCAAAACTATTTTTATTATTGACGAAGGAAGTTTCATTATTGAGGAAGTCTATACTTTGACTCGTCTAGCATTTGTCAGTGTGTGTGCTTGTTCCATGCTGTAGGCTGCAATTTTGAAATTATCAATTTTAAATTTGGTAGGTAAACTCTTGAGACATCTAGAATTAGCTGTATCTATTGTTTTTGGTGACTTTCCGGTGACAACCGAAAATCGAGTTTGGTATAGTTTTCAATAGTTTTCGCCACACATTATCGTGTGAAACTACTATAAAAGCTTTAAAAGTTGTCTTTGACGACAATAATATCTCGCCATCATTGTCACCTATGTCAGCCATTGTCAAATCATAAAAAATCGAGTTTAGTATCGTTTTCAATATTTATTGCCACTCAAAATCGACTGAAACTGCTTTAAAAGTTGTTCTTGACGACAATACGACGCCGTCGTCGTCGTCGTCACTGACGTACCTATATCAATGTCAAATCATCAAAACTTGAGTTTGGTAGTAAAAATGTGTACATTACCTCAAACTTCATGAGGCACCTGGTCAGCTGACCCACAAGTTATTTTAATAATAATCAAGAATTTTAGTGAGTTTCTAAAATGAATACCAAAAATGCAAAAGTGCAATGAGCACAATGAGCACTACAAACATATTAATGCTATATTTTCAAAGAAATTAAATTCTATCCTTAAAAGTTTGAAAATGCCCTAATTTTAAAATGTTTTTTTTTTTCTTTTTTTTAACCACTTTTTGATTCTTTGGGATGATGTATTTGAATGAGACCCAAAAAACATTACTGTTTTACCTTGAAAGTTTTTAACATCTCGATTTCACAATATTTCAGCTCTTAATCACAACCCATTAGGGTTGATATAAGTTGATGCCGACGTTACTGGCACACCCTCCGCTGTTGTATGATTTTCGAGCCAAATTTCAAAAAACTTTGGTCCAGTTGAGAAAAGCTCAGGAGGGCAGACTTCGATCGGATTAATTTTTTTTTTCTTTCGATTTTCGTAACGTAAGCCATCAAATTTTGAGAGGAGTTAAAAATGCATTTTTTTTGGTCGATTACAAAGGTTCATTATTGAAAATATTCCGTTCTTGCGCCAAACGAAAGGACGAGTTCGTTGGCCAACACTTTTTGAGTACAGTAAATTGGTCTAATTTCAAAAAATCTGCTAAAAGAATCACTAAGAATTACTAAAACCAACTAAAAATCGTTAAATGAATATTTTTATCAGAATTTTAGTCAAAAGAACCAGAACATTTAAAAATGTATTCTCAAAGTAATGGTGGAAAATTGTATACTTAAATTTCATTAATATTTAATGAAAATTGATTACAAACTGAAAAATTACTAAAGAAATAAACTTGTTTTGAATTTAAGAATATGATTTAGAACGAGTTTATTTTCCATAAAATCGAAGGTTAACAATTTTTTGCACTCAAAGTGCTCAAATTTTATAACAAAGTAACATAACATAGCACGGTAATCTACGAAAATTCGCTCATACGGTCATGCTGCATGACTGATACTTTTTTAAATCCTTAATTAACGTTTTTAAAATTCTGTTAAAAACAGGAAATTTCTACGTGACACTTACCCATTGTTGGCGATCGAATGTGGGTATTTTAACCTGAAATCTACTCTAAATTAAACCATACTACAGCTTTGTATGATAAAACGACACAAAATTTTGGCAAAGAGTAAATAATGACATGGATCCCAATTGTCGAATAAACCTAATTATTTACATCGGTCCGTCCTAACCTACTTGTTCTCCGGCCTGGGAAGGACCCCCATGACCAGTGTGACGTTACCGGTGCACGAAACTTTTGGAAATCATAGAAAGAAAACTACTTAGGTATTTTATTATAAAATCTTATAAATAACCTACTGTATTATTCTTATTGTCCGGAATGACACATGCAAAAATTTATACAATGTCTCACGGTTCAAATTCAGGCTAGGTTATAAAATATTATTGTTATATATTGAACTATGGTAATAGATATATCTCAAGACGAATCTTGAGATACGAGGAGTCGTATCTCAATAAATTATTGCATTTCCAACGTATTTTTTATTACGAACTAAATCACTAGCGACGAAGTTGTGGAAACACATTTCAAAACGGAAGTTAGTGAAAAACGTTGTCCATTTCCACAAAAAAATAAAAAGTTACAACGTTAAATTGATTTTGACGTTAGGCCATCATCAGTAACAAACAATAACTGAACAAACACTAGAAAGGACACAGCTTATATAGTCATAGGTGAAGGGAGATTGGATACCATTGGTCGAGAGAAAGGAAAAGGGACCTCCCTTTGGGCAAAAATGAAGAAATTCTTCAAAATGTCTATCTGTCAAATCAAAATTGTAAGTATGATTGGATTCCTTGAGATGTTTTGCAATACTTTGCAGTGCTTTTTCCCTGAAATCCTCCTGATGCTCTTCTATTCTTTCCCTAAATTTCCTACCAGTTTGACCGCAATATTCGTAGCCGAAAGAACATTTTAGTTTATAAATCCCACTTCTATCCTGAAAATTGATTTTTGTGTTTAACGGAACATAGTGATGCTTTAAGAGTACTTCTAGTTTTAAAACTCACTTTGTAACCCCTCGATGATAGAATTTTGCCAATTTTATCAGAAATTTTCCCATAATAAGGTATACTTATCCAAAACAATGGATGTTGAATGTACTTGAAAAATTCGAAATAATCAAAAGTGACAGATATATAATCTCTCTCAATATATTTCACCTCTGATAATACCATTTCTGTGAAGCTTGGAATTATCCGCTCAAACTGTTGAAACCAGTAATTCTTCCCCTTCTTCCACTTCATCTGATTAGCTATAATCCCCCTTCACTTTTCTTGCACTTAAAAGGTTGTACCTCCTGCCCCCTTTCCTTTCCCTTGACCAATGGGATTCAATCTCCCTTCACCTGTGACTATAAAAGCTATGTCCTTTCTAATGTGTGTTCAGTTACTGTTTGTTACTGATGATGGCCTAACCGTCAAAATCGATTTAACATTGTAACTCTTGATTTTTTTGTGGAAATAGACAAAGTTTTTCACTAACTTCCGTTTTGTATTTTTTATTGCTAATTTTCAACAAGACACGTCGAATGGTTATGCGCGATATATTGGTTCTAGTGAGCGGCCATTAAGGTTGTTCATTAATATTCAAGACTTTAATATACCTTAATGTACTAATTTTAAGGTCTATATTAGTAATTACCGAATGATTATTAAGAAGTAGGTACTTGCCATCCATAGTTTGCTTTTGAGGTCAATCCGGGTAAACGAAAACTCTTTTGACTTACGAGCACCTTCTACCTATGAAGATTTTAGCGGGAGTTTTTCTTTCATCTAAGTAGGTCGCACGGATAGTATTGACGCATAAAGTCTCTTCAAGGTTTTCGGCGATACGGCTTGGATGCACAGTCTTATCGCTAAAAAAGAAAGCTGGCTGTATTTTCACATTATTTACATTCCACAATGCGCTCACCATCGGAAGAGGATAACCCACTTCCACCATAGCCATCAGGGTAGAAATAAGATCAGTTTGGACATCTAATATTGAATTAATATAAAATTGTGAAGAACCTAATTTGCATCGCTTGAAACTCACCCAACTAACACAATGTGCTGATGTTTCTTTCTATAACAAAAAGTAAAACCTTCAAACAAATAATCTTTCTCGTGTCACTTCCAGTGTCCCATAAAACACGGTGCTCAATGCCGTTAATGACCCTTCTGGTTGAGATGCGGCTTAAACCTTAATTAAAAAAAAAATAATAATAAATAAATAAAATAATCTTTCCGTAGTATTTTTCTGCTTCATATGATTCCACTCTTCCTCCTCCACCTTCCACTGCTTCCTCCGTGGCGTCAAGTGAACCTGAGCGTCCTCCGCACTTTTTAAATTTAGTTTTATGATTTATTTTATATTTTCCTTTTTAGTGGTGTATCCCCTTCTCATTTGATGGTATATATATATATACAGGGTGTCCCCCCTTCATTTCCCCCTGAATACAGCGTAAAAAATTGGAATAAACGCTATTCTTCATAATTTTTTACGTAGATCTCAGGAAAAATACATAATTGCGCGCCACTTGCGCCTGAAGTTGCAAAAATGACATAAACTGTTTTCAAAAATGGGAACCTCCCATTTTTCATTGCAGATTTCCATTCCACGTGAAATTCCACGAAAAAATGACCCATCACTCGAGTTTTTAAGTGCGCGTACGAACGGACACCATTCCGTTCTAAAAGTGCAAAAATTGTGAAATACTGAGTTTTGAAGATATTCAATTGCCACTAATACATGATTTTGTGGTATTTTTTTCGTGTTGAACTTCGTAATGAGGTTCATTTATTAATATTTGGAACACCAACTCAGGAAAACACCGAAAAATCGACCAGAATTGCA
The DNA here is from genome assembly GCA_030762985.1 of Adelphocoris suturalis. Lineage (NCBI taxonomy): Eukaryota > Metazoa > Arthropoda > Insecta > Hemiptera > Miridae > Adelphocoris > Adelphocoris suturalis. The sequence goes on from CM061042.1 coordinate 105,977,362, forward strand.
CTTATCTTTCTCATTTCCACAGGGCAATAAGCGTACTAAAATGTAGTTCTTTCGGACATCCCACGTTGGTGTTGCAAATATCAATGAACATCATCACGAGTTCAGCATCAAAATCGAGGGATGGGTCATTTCTACATAAAATTTCACGTAGAATTCAAATATGCAATAAAAATGGGAGTTCCCATTTGAAAAAAAATGTTTGTCATTTCCACCACTTCTGGCACAAGTGGCAAGCACGAGTTTGTAGTGGAGACTGAATGTATGAAGATGTAATGAAGATAAACTCGTCACAGTTAATAATTTGAGGAACTAAATCGAGTAACTATTATTCAACAACATCAAAAATTGGGCTTTCATGCAACTGAACTTTCCAAGGCTCTTAGTATTTAGGATAGTTACTCCATGCAAGAGCATGTGAAAGTGTCTCGGACTGACTGATAATAGGAGTTATTAAGTGAGGGGAGATATTCGGTCACACGCGGTATTTTGCGGCTCCGGCTAGTGTCCCTCCAATCTTCCGGTGTACCTACCTACTTCCCCTGTGCCAGTTTTTCTAAGGCGCTGTGATTGCAGCTTGCGTAGCGGTACCTTCCGCTAGCCTGTGTGGATACCACGTCGTGGCTGCATTGTTTCCCTTGTAACCGTCCGACAGGTACGAGAAACGCCATATTGTCTATCCGAATTGCGATGCCAATATTAAGGGAAACTTCATTGTAACTTGGAAATGGAATAAGAATAATAAAACCAAGTTCAATGTTCTAAACTCCCAATCAACAGTCACATCTCTTCAATATTCCTTTAGTTTCAGTGAAGAGTACCTTCAAGAAAAAAACAATGTTTCGACAGCAATTTTGAACTAATTGAAAATGTTTCGACAGCAATCTTGAACTAATTGAAAACCCTCAAAAACTGTACCACTGTACCCCGGTTTACGTTGCAGTTTTCTTTAATGAATAGACGCTAACATTCATCTGGAAATCACAATCCCCATCGCTGTTTAGATTTCCTTATTTTTGAGTCTATTCTATACTAGTCTTCCTGAACGAATCTTGGCTAGCTCAGTCATTCTAGTAAATAGCAGATATGGCGCAATACACTAAATTCAGTTTGTGCACTGACGAAGGCAAGTAAACCGATTGAACAATTTGATCATGGTCAACTGACATCAGTGCGTAAGGGTTATCTAATGCTGAGATAAACGGTTGTGTAATAATTTACTGCACTTTATGTTATCAATTGCATCGATCTTTAAACAACTCCTCATGAAACGACAATTAACCAACTGAAAAAACGTAGGTACAGGGATTTAGAAAATCTCCATCGCTCGATAACGACAGGTTCACGTAACGGGGCGTAACACTGCGACCGACTCCCCTGATAGTGGAAACAGGATTAGCGAGATGCCCCCAGCACTAATGGGTTCTGGTTCAACTGGACGTGATCACTTCCGGAAGACGGGCAGTTCCTCCCAATGCCCCTCCCAAATGAACTTTTAACATTCTCTCTAATTCGACACCGTGACACGGTTTCCGATTTTTCCAACCAGTTTTTTGACTGTAGGTTTCATTCAGTTTTTTAGCACCCATTATATTAGTTACAACGGACAATTCTTCAGGATTGTCCTTAATAGGACCGTCGAACAATTTACAGCTCAATCTCATTTCAAATCAGAGAGTTGGGTTGGGCGTGAACCTCATATATTCAGTACATAATCTTGGATGATCAACTGGTACATAAATACTAGATAGACTCGAGCCGTCTTATATATATCCAAGTAGTTGATCTTTTTATTTGGGCTTCTGCTCTTGATGAAACTCATTCTACTTCCATTTCAGCCACCCACAATTTCAGAGCGATTTCTAGGTGTGAAGTGTGGTATCAATCTAGAACTTCTAGTTTTTCATTTCCTCGGCAACCCGAAGAGTCAAAAGAAATTTAGGTAGCGTAGATATTTTCAATCGACTCTAAAACATTGTCTCAAAATTTCAATTGAAGGGGGGGGGGGGGGGGGGGCTCAAACTGCTCTCTTATTCTGTAAGAAATAAAAAATGAGATCAGTACTCACGAAGTGGGTCACTTGATAGCTCATTTTCTTGTAAGGAGATCCGCGTGAAATTGACGCTTCCTGCGTTGCATAGAAAACAAAATGGCTTTGGAGCTCAATCAGCTGATCGATGACCTCTCAGTCGTCTTCAACATTCTCCCTTCAGCCTCTCTCTCGAATTTCTGCTTCCTGCGTCGAATGGAGACAATATGGCTTTGAAGTTCACTCCGCTGATCTATGATGTCTCATGCATCAGCGGCCCCTGATACATTTTTATCCTCACCACAGATAACATCCATACCAAGTTTAATCAAAATCGGACGTCGGGAAGTGGCATTTAAAACGATTTTAAGAAGACATACATACATGCATCAACCGACAAAGTGTAGACAATAGATCATTTTTCCTTGTTTAAGAGAAAACGCGCTAAAAATTACGTTACCTGTCAGATCGCAACTGATGATGTGGATAGGTTTCCCTTATTTAGCCCAATGGAGCTCCGGAAGAATTAAAATGTTGTTAAAAATAGCAATGTTTTAGATAGGAAAACAACGATTGCGCCTACACGAACTGAATACATGTTGGGAGAGTGATGATGATTCTGGCACCTAAAGAATTGGTTACTGTGTTGCAATAAACAATATTATATTCAATTATATTGTCGTTGAATTAGTGGAACCTAATAATAATAATTACAAAGAGATTTCTATAGGCACGATATCATATCTGATATATCTGACAAAAATGAAAAATAATTCCCAATTTTTATCAAGTATTTTGATATAGGAGATAATCCTCGAAATATTTACTTGTTTTGATTCACAAGTGAGTACGGTTCAATAGAGATTACGAAGAGAAAAGCTCAATGTTTGAGATTAATTATTGTTAGGCGTATTTTAGCATGCGCCAAGACAACGCCTATGGCTCTTCACTAATCTCTGTCTAATCACTTCTCTTGGCTAATATAGGGATAGATACAAAATGCCTTCTTTTCTAGAAATGATGAAGAATGTGGCCACTTCGACCCCAACTAGGACAATTCTGGAGCATTTAATCGAAATTGGATTACAAGTAGAGACTATGCTTGAGAAATTAACATTTGCGCTTGCATTGGCGCTATACCTTCAGTTTGAGAACATTGAATGCCATAAGGAACCATTTAAATTCTAACCCGCAGAAATTGATCTCAATGCTATTCAATTAATAGGAGACCCTATTCGGCTTTTTGGAATTGGATATTCCAATATTCCAATTGGCTTATTGGATAGGAGGATAGGATAGGAGGCTTATTGGCTATTGGAAATACGTTGAATCAAACACACAATTTAACATGTCAAAATGTTTCTTGAGGATAAATGTTTCGTCTTCAAAAACAATTGGTTCTCAATTATGGTTGATTTGTAAGCCAAATGTGATTTAGAAAATGGACTATATTTCCCCTTCCAACTAGGAGTCAAGATCCAGAAAAACGTAGCAACCAAAAGCTCATGAGATGTAGTTTCTTCATATTGGTTCAGTAACATTTTCCTGTGCACGAAAGAGGAGTTAATGAAATGACATGGATGAAGCAAGTTAATAAGAGACCCAGAGTGGACCGGATGCGGCTGAGAGGCGAGGAACGCCGCGGCGCGTAACGTTAGTCGAGGTCTCCTCATCCTTCACGTAGCATAAAACCACCAAGGATATTCTTCAACCAAAAAACATCCAACAAAAGAAAGAAGTAAACTAAAACCTGTGTTTAGGCACTCCCAACTTGCCTATAGCCCTATTTCCATGTTCACGAACGTTTGCAAACAGGATTGCAAATGTTTGCAACGAGCAAAGCATATGCGAACGGGAAAGGAGGGAAACTGTTTAAAGTATAGCCTGCGCACAGCAAAACAAACTGTAGCTCTCGACTTGTATCTTAAGCTCATGAATGCATGTTGCCACAAGACGCGCAAAGAACACGAATCCGATGTCATCGTCAGATGGCGGATCAACCCCGCCATATACCTACCAACTCATACACCTTCGGTTTTTTTTTAAGGATTCGATACCTCATACTGGTTTGTCTCCCCCCTCTGATCAATCCTAATAGGGTGTCCCTCTGAAAGACTAAGCATATATCATATATAACATCATTATAATATTGTGCATCAGCGTTGAAAATGAGCTAGTAGGTATGACGAGAACATGCGGGCAATATACTTCTTGGTAAGCTCTGAATAAATGTGTCGTTACCCTTCTAACAAACATGTCTGTACTGTGTGATCCGAAGAAGTCAGTTGACGAGAACATGCGGGCAACCGTGTAGGTAATTGATTCACTCATCATTAGTAACGGAATGGTTTCAGAGGGAAATAGAAGGTAAGACTAATAAAAACGCATTGTTATAACTTTAATAATATATAACTCCAACAGCTCTTACCTTTTTACCACATTCAATACTAGTAAACCATTATTTGGATAGGTAGGTTGTTATCGTAAAATCATTAGGTATAAATTCAACAACTAGGGGGATTAGTTGTTCGATTGTCTCGTTTCAAGAATGTGACGGGAATATTCGCAAGACCCCCAGCCCAAAAACATATACATGTAAAAATACGTAGTTTATTAACATGGAACATGTTTTAGCCATCATAACCCGGCCAAAAATGAGACAAAATTACCGTTACGTGGCACTTAGTGCGTTACGCTCCTATTTTTTTTATGATTATCGCTTACTACCAAATCGTTGCTATGGAACTGTATCTTGGGCATTTATTATCGTACAAAATCGGTCGCCAGTCGTTGGAAAGCTCTCAATTTGCCTACCCGTATCTTGTTAACCACTGCGCAAGTGTGTGGCCAACAATCTGAGGTATGAGCATGGTTGTCTGAATAATTGTTTACATACAGGTGATCCTTATCAGTTAATTCTGTAAACCTGATTGCAACCACTATTAAGGCCGTGTCACACTAGCATTTTTTCCGCATTTTTTCTGCGTTTTTCCGCGTTTTTAATGCCTAAACGTGAAGAAGATGAAGTGCTTTTTCCCAAGGTCAGCTTTTTCGACCATTGCACATCCTGGCGGAGCGTTTTTAAACTCACTTGGGAAAATTAGAACACATTCTAATTGTTACCTTGACGCAAGAAAAATGCTAAACTAAATTTAATGAAAAACTCCTTGGGGCCCTAACCTGACAGATTTAATAAAAATGCATTCCGCCAGAATGCGCTGTTTTTGCACTTATTCCTCCTCAACATCCACAGCTGACCTTGAAAAAAAAGCACTTTGCCTTCTTCACGTTCCAGCGTTTAAAATGCGGAAAAAATGCAAGTGTGATACCGCCTTTAGACTGGAAAAAACTTGGAAGTTGAAATTTGATAGGGAGACTCTCTGGGACATTAAGAGACGATTGAAATTATGGGCTCTCTCCTAATCAGCTAAGTGACCTAAATTCACTCCTGTTCCCCCAAGGAACATGTTCCATGTTCTGTCAAGATTTAGTGCTTAGGACTAAATTTGTTTCTTTTTTTCCAACTTTTTCACTTGATTTTGACTAAATCCTCTGGGAATGAGCGAGTTAAGCTTGGGATAATCCTCTACAAATATCAGCTACCGAAAATTATGATATTTTGGGAATTGAATCGTTATTTTTTCTGAAAAAACTGTAAGTCTGGTTAGTACCATATCATGTTAGTATACCTACCTCGAGGATTGTTTATATATTTAATGAACCACTTTGCGTAGAGCTCACCGGATTTTATTTTTGAACCAGTTTAACGTAAGATTTTAGCATAAATTGAGATCTTTTCGACGAATAGTAAACCATTTCGGTCGGAAGAAAGCCTACGGAGTTACGTTTTCCTTGGAACGGCGGAAATGAGCGTCAAATCATTTTGGTGTCGGACGAAAATTTGAAATGGCCCCCCGGAGCTCTGTCAACCCTTTATTCCTAATAACGTGGTTATTTGGTTATCTTCCTTGTTTTAATTTATTTATTTACCTATTTAATCAATAATTTTATTTTCATTCATTTATTTTATTTTTTATTTTATTTCATTATTTATTTATTTATTTTATTTTATGTTATTTTATTTTATTTTGTTAACGTTTATCACCTAGTTTATAGTCTAGTTTTATTATTGAAAATAATTTCTCGTTGCTAATTACAAAACGTCGGTCAGCAGCTTAAGATTAGTAGAGGAGTACGGTGTGCTTACAGCTCTGGTGCGGGTAGAGGGAGGGTTTCCGGACTTTCACCTCTGAAGATCCCCCGCCACCCCGAGCCCGCTGGAGGCCCGACAATACCGCCAGTCCCAAAGTTGTGGCAGCAAGGTGTAGACAAGATCTCTTGTCTTTCTAAGCGAGTCAGTGTCCAGTGCAATTCAGGCAGCCGGGGTTGATATGGCTACAAGTGTCCTTCACAATCCCTGGGGCCCGTCGAGCCTGGGTTCAAGCAGGTGTCAAAGGCGACACTACAAGAAAGATTCGCGGTTCGTGCTCGATTTGTACACCCTGACCTATGATTCAAACGAAACACTTGACTCGCTGGGAGACATCACTGAGGTAATACCTAAATATCTTTCTATAATCTTGTAAAGGTTTTTCCTATGGATTATGGGATGTTTAGCATTATTCACCTAAAGTTGAACGAATTACTTCGTCGTATTTGGAATTACTTGTATAGAGAGTGTAGTAGCCTTAACTTAGTTTAAATTTTCAATTGTTCAAATTTTCAAATGTTAAACATCAGAAAACAACCTATGTAGTGTTTTTGATTGATGATGTCCGGTACATCCCCAACAGTTCTGGATAAATTGATTGATTGAAAAACCGGAAAATCTCCGCTCCTTATTCTCTCAAAATTAGTCCTTGCACTCAATGCCCGGAAGCTATTAATTACATGTCCAGGATCTACGAAACGAATTGGACTAGGCAAATGGGAAATAATTCCCAATTCTATTCCCTAGTCAATTGGTGAATGATGTCCAAAATTATAATGAGATAGGTGTATTACAGTAGATTTTAAAAAGGTTCCACTCAAATACACCAAATCACCATTTCAAATTACTTGACCAAATCATTATGAAAATTTTGACTGACTGAAATACCCAAAAACTGGATCACTTCGCCCTCATAAAATTCAATGAGCTCAATATAGATTAAGTTAGAGAAAGGAGGAGGGGGGGGATTAAAGCAGTAAATATACGGTCACGTAGCTTAGCTACTGTTGGTTCAAAGAAAGTGTAATTTTCACCGGACCATAGGTATACAAGTCTATTTTCGGATAGTTATTGTGGGATTTGAACGTAAAAAAATTTTCACGTTTGTGTATGGGCCGGGGGCTACAATTGTTCGAAATGTAGGTATCATTGCCTTACAATCATAGAAAATTTCATTAAAATTGGTAGAAAATTAGAGATCTGTGTATGAGTCTGTTTCGCATTTGCTCACAAGTCTTTGTACGTGGGGGCTTCTAGAACTTCACTTTTCCGTGTGCATTGTAACCTTTGATCCTATGGCAATAAGAATCATAGGAGTTCATTTTGGGCTCGATCCTCCGAATCCCTAGAAATTCCGTTAAAATAGGATGAACATGTATGTTTCCCATTGAAGTTGCTTGATAAAAATGTACCTATGTGTTTAATTTGCTTATTAGTCCGGCCAACGAACGCTCAAAGTAGTTCAATCTGAATTTGGACAATGTTTCATGCAAATATTACCAATTTTTACAACTAGCGAACGGCATTATTTCGATTTTTGACTGATTTTTCAACTTTGAAATTTTTGAAAACTTGATACATATTCTTATAGGAAATTTTACGCTGATTCCGAATATACCACATGTTAGTATGCTGAAAAAATTATTTCGCACAACAAATCGCAAAAAACAGGCTATTTTGAAATTTTTGACTACATTTTTGAAAATTTCAACCCGAAGATGTTATCCGATCATGCTGGCCAACGAACTTGAACTTTCGTTTTGTGTCCTTAACATTTTAAAATTTGTTTGAAGTTTCTAGCACAATTCTACGGACAGTTATCGTCTGGAATGACATACATACATACATACATATATTCATACATATATACATACATATATACATACATACATACATAAAAAAATGCGTTAAACTTCAGAATATGATTCAGAATAGCCTGAAACGGATTTCTGCATAAATTTTTTTCAAAAATTCGCATTCTACAAATTTTGAGGCGAGAGCAATAGCTTAATTTTCTTCAAAAATTCGCTAAAAGGGTCTACGCTAAAAGTCTAGGACGACTTGGATGTGGTTTACTCTGGAAGGAAGGTTCGAGGTCTATTAGAAGCCAACTTCGGTCAGGAAAGTGGAAAAAAAGAAAAAAAAAAAAAAAAACACTGCCAAGGAAATGGCACATGAGCTTCCTCGTGACCTTCACAGTACGTCACCATTAAATTCCAGAAAACTAGAAACGACCAGTTCTGGCATCAGGGAATTGATAAGGTGGGAAATTGGAAGCTCAATGGTACATATAATAAATGAAATTAATAAGGAAAATTTTGATTTTAATATGGGACCATGCAAATAAATTCCCGGCATAATGGGCACAATCACTGGTAGTACCGTACGATTCGTATGGCACCTCAAGGGACTCTACCGGGATCATCTCTGAAAATTTGAACAAAATCCGATAAAATTAACTAAGCTGTGACCGTAACAAAAACATCACTTTCGCACATGCGCCTAGCGTACCGCTGCTGATGATCGCGAAGAATGTGATACGGGACCTCAAGAAACCTTGCCCGCATCATCCCTGAAAATCTGACCGAAATCCGTTCACAATTGCCTGAGTTATGACCGAAACAAGAAAATTTTGTTTGCGCCTGCGCAGAGGCTACCGTTGATTCGATCATGACGGAACTGATAGGGGACCATGTAGAGCTATACCCGCACGATCCCTAAAAATTTGAAGAAAATCGCATCAAAATTGTAAAAATTACGGCTGTTGCAAGGACCGTAACAAGAATATTTCGTTCACGCATGCGCAGAGCGTACCGCTAATGCAATTATGATGGTTGTCTTATGGGATCTCAAAGGACCTTCCCCATATCATCCCTGAAAATCTGACCGAAATCCGTTCAACATTGACCGAGTTATGACCGTCACAAGGAATTCACGTTAGCGCCTGCGCAGAAGCTACCGTTGATTCGATCATGATGAAGTTGATAGGGGACCATCTAGAGCTTAACCCGCACGATCCCTGAAAATTTGGTCAAAATCGGATCAAAATTGTGGAAGTTATGGCTGTTACAAGGAAATGTGGACGGACAGACAGACAGACAGACAGACTGACAGACAGACAGACTGACAGACAGACACGGAACCAAATTTGTTCAGGAGGCTCTGAAACGCAAAATGCGAGTGGAAATTTTGATTTTGGAGCAAAAATTTTTTTTTCATTTCGAAAGTGAAAACAAAGCTTCCGCTGCCTTGCAGTCTCGGAAGCAAAAAAAAAAAAAAGTTCTGGAAGTTGTCCTTTTTTCAAATTCTGTAACTCGAAAACGTGAAGCGTTGGCAGGTGATTTATTTACCTAGTCGAGTTAATTTTCAGTTGGTAGGAGTACCTAAGTCAGTGTCGTTTTACTTAGATCAGAAGGGCTCGTAAAGTGGAGAAAATTTGTTCAATTTCATAAATTATTTCTGCGGGTCCATGCCAACTATAAAGTATATTGATGATAAAGTCGAATCGTTGGGCCCGATCAACACAGACTTGATTACGGTAATCGGTTAAGAAGGTGGGACCCGTTAGTCTATAGTATTCTTACAGTGCTGAAACTTGAAATGGGTCTCCTTTGAGGTATCTTCAGTACAACTACAATGCCGATTCCCGACCCCCCCATTGAGGTGCATTACAATTGAAACATGTGGGGGATGTTGCTCGCTTCGATCGCAATCAGTAGATCCCTAAGGGTAGGTTTAACGTGTGTTGGGGATGTTGCTCGCTTCGCTCGCTCGGTATGGCTGTATATATGTGTAGGAAAAACCTCGTTGAAATCCGACGTGTGGATGGGATGTTGCTCGCTTCGCTCGCTAGGGGTGGGTTTTCTCACTCGCTCGGTGTGGGATGTATAGATGCGACTGGATAATAGTCCCCATACCATCGAGACCTAAAGCCCATGGTTCGGGAGGGGGTGGAAAATTTGAAAATTTCTTACTATCCCTTTCTATAGACAATCCCAAGGTAATGGTATAAAAATTAATAAATCTTATAAAAGGGGCAAAACAAAAATAATCTACTCGCCTAAGTCGGTTGGGACTGCACAATTAACTTCTCATTTTAATCGCTCCAACTCTCCGTCACTTTTTTAGATATCCGATTTAGGATTCAGATTCGGCGGAATCAAAACAGTATTTCACCCGCAAACACCGTCCCGAAAAACGTCTCTCTATGGGGTCAATTTTAATGGGAACAAAACAAAGTTTTTCGTCGGAATTTTTGAGAAAACGGGTCCGTTTTTAGCAATCCGATCGCGCCGGCGTGTTCCTCGTACAAAAACCTACGAAACCGGTATTATTCCGGAATTTTCTACGGCCGTTTAAAGGGATAAGGGAAGCGGGCGGGGAAGTTGAAAATAACGGGAAAACGCGCGTTAAAAGCCCCCCCCCCCCCCCCCCCCCCCCACTGCCGCCCTCTAGCCCATGGTTCGGGTGGGATTAGAAAATTTTAAACTAGCCTATATGCCGACTGGGAGATTTCCGGTCACGATTAAAAAAAACACGTTCGGATCCCTTCGTCCGTTCGGCCCTGTTAGCGGCACTCACAGACACACTGAGTTTCATTCTTATAATATAGTAGAGAAATATAGGAGAGATAGGGATTGAGGCGGGCTGACAAGCTGAGGGGCCTCTGAGGCTAATTTCTTTCCTAACCAATGTACGGTGATGAAATTTTTTGAAATGGAGTCAATTTTTGGCAACCTTGTTTACAATTACAAGGTACGGAGCCGAACTGGCCAGCTGAGGGACCTCAGAGGCTAATTTCTATCCAAATCGCCCTACTAAATTTGAAATAGAGCGCCTTTGAAATATCTTGAAAACAATGTTACGGGATACATAAGGACGACCACTTATCAACTGAATGTTTCTGAGGATGATTCATTTTCTAATCGATCTACTGAACTATAATGATTTATTGTAGTAGAGGGTTTTATGTGCTATAGTTTCAATCAATATACAAATCTTGCAAAATTGAGGGGTCGTAACGTTGGTTTGAAAGGTGCAATTCCTTGAGTTTATATAATGTACTCGTACTATATCAAGCATTTTATAATGATCACCATTGATCTGTGTAGAAGGGATATCTAAAACAGAAATCATACACCTTTGTGTAATAATTTGCAGCGTTTTCCCTCCTTTTTTTCGATACAAAGAATCTATATTGATAATGATAAACCAAAAGCTAAGCAGCGAATACAAAACACGATGCACTACAAAAACCTTACCACGAAACCTTCATAACATTATCAGAATCGATCATCGATGAAATTACAAAAGAAAACATAGTCTTGATAGAATGTACATTATCAACTCACAAAGTTGTAATTATTCATTCTCATTAGATTTGTTTTTAATTCTTGCTGGATGACATGACAAGCCTTTCAAGATTAATTGAACTTAATATCCAGCTCAACTCGTGAAAACTTGAAATTTGATTAACGTATAATGGTATTATATTTGGCACGGAACGACGTTACATGAAGCTCCGCGTTGTCTCCCGTATCAGTGTCAACCCGTCATGTACTTTCTTCCACAAAGTTTCACCGCGGGAAACTGCCTTTTACTTGATACCTAACTTTCGAACGACCTTTTCCTCTTCCTGGGCTCTACTATCCGTTACGCCAGTGGCCGCTCGACCTGTGAGGAGGCGTACATCACGAGCAAAAAAGATAGAGGAACGAACCAACTGTTTAAGTCGAATATGTGGAGTTTGTTGATGCTTCTAAATGTTTCTCTGTTCCCGAGTCCCGTTTATCTGCCCAACACCTTCAGAACTTGAATAAGCTAACGGTTTGTCAAACATTTAAAAGATAAATAAACGATAGTTACGAAATTAAAAGATTCCGAGGCTTCACACTACTTTTTGAACGAGAATCAAATTAGCTTGTTGTACTTTTGTTTGTAAGCCTATCAATATTTTCTCGTATAAGGGTACTTAGTGCTCACACATCGACTCTTCAAAATGCAAGCCCCAATGCAACGCACGGGTGTACCAGCTAGTTTGAAATATGCATTGAAAATCCAGTAGGCATAACCATGCCACGATTTTTTCCGTGTTAGCGGTAAAAATGACATGTTCATGTACAGGGTGTCTCATGTTTCCTCAGAAATTCGCCAAAAGTTGATTGTGAACCTGGAAATTTTACTTTGATTTACGAGTCAACAGTAGCAGCTTTATAAAATGCCTATAAGTTGTTTTCTATTTTTCGAATGTACAACTTTCCCTTATAGTCGCCCAACTGTGAACCACCAAGCAGCTGTACCGCAGATCTTAGTTGTTCAGACTCGTGCTTGTTTGTTAGGTAAGGTTTTGTTTTCCACAAAGTCGATTTTATCCTAGTGTTTTCACTTCGATCACTAACCCTTTGAAAATAATAAAAAATTATTCCTAAATAGATTCTGGAACGAAACATAGTGGTAAAATTTGAATTGTATACAATAAAATATAGTTTAGTCACTTGTGGTAATTGCCACTTAGGAGATACACACACACATATCACTTTGATCCACAGAATCACTGGATTTGTTACTGTCATTTCACGGTACATGCATCAAGCTTAGAGTACCCTCCGAGGATTTTGACACAGAATGTGTTTTAGCCTTGGCATCTCCAACCGAAAACGAAACGTTTATGTGTAACGAAAATGTGTTGCGTTCATGGGTTCCATTATTTTGTGTTAGGGAAATGGTACCTGCTTCGTCATTTTCATCTCACGAAATTCGATGACCATTTGAAAGCTCTCAATTTATCCTACCATATTACCTATTTTAACTACTGCGAATTGCACACAACAAGCTGAGTTATAAGTATGGTTATATGAATAATCGCTTACACACAGGTGATAATTCTCAATAATTGATAATAATGTGAACATAATTGCAACCTGTTGTTAATTTCTGATGATTTCATTGAGCTGGTGGCGAGGTCGTTGCGGTGGTGATAAATAAATAAAACAAATGAAAGCTTATGACGAGCAGGTTTCAAATATGACGCCTTCGGACCCCAAACCCATACGGGGGGGGGGGGGGGGGGGGGGGGGTGTGTAAAATATGCATTTTTCGTGTGAGGGCTCAAATGAAAGCTTATGACGAGGAGGTTTCAAATATGGCGCGTTGGACCCAAAAACTCATCATGGTGGGGGGGGGGGGGGCTGTAAAATATGCATTTTTCGTGTGAGGGCTCAAATGAAAGCTTATGGCGAGGAGGTATCAAATATGGCACTAGCGATAAATAAATAAAACAACTTGACATAGTAGTGATAAGATACACTGCAAAATCTGAGTCTTTCTTATATGTGGGTTCCACGGATTTATGAGACGCTTCTAAAACACATTCTGTGTTTCAATAATTTCATTCGAAGTATGTAAAAGCTCCCTGGCGAAGCGTGGGGCACCAAGTTTTCTTCTTTTTTTCTTTTTAAATACTAAAATGGTAAAAGGGTTTTTTTTCCGAAATTGCATATTACCAGATCAGATGTAAGTGACTAATAACCTACCGCAGTTCGTGGTTACACGAGAATGTTTTCGTTAAAAATCGCGTCTAAAAGTTTTAGGTATACATAGTGTCCCCAGATAGGTTCCTCCCCCTGCTAAAATAGTTATTAATGCGTAAAAAATAAATTGTTCTTCCAAGCAAACACATTCTGTGTTTCAATAATTTCGTCCGAAGTATGTAAATAGAGGTAACCGGGGGTCCAGGGGGCTTGCCCCCTGGCGAGGCGCGGAGCGCCGAGTTTTTTTTTTTTTTTTTTTTTTTTTTAAGGATCTCAAAAATGACAAAATTGCGCATTGTGTGCAACTGACATTAACTCCGTTGTTTTGAATAAGGACCCCTATTTTTTATTGCAGAACTGAATTCTACGTGAAATTTTATGAAAAAATGACCCATCACTCGGTTTTTTGGGTAAACGAAAACGGGCGCATTTTCGCTCCAAAAGTGCTCACTTCCACTCTGAAAGTGCAATTTAAAACTGAGTTTTTGAAGATACTCAATGGTCACATTTAATACATGACTTTGGAGTATTTTTTCGTGCTGTACCTCATAATGATATTGTCAACACCAAATTGGGAAAACACCGAAAACTTGACCAGAATGGAACTTTTCTTGCACATTTCCAAAAAGCACAAAGCTAAACTAAAATTTAGATTTTTCGGTGGTTTCCCAAGTTGGTGTTGCGAATATCAATAAATGGAATCTTTGCGAGGTTCAGCACGAAAAAATACTCCAAAATCATGTATTACATTTGGCAATTGAGTATCTTTAAAAAAATCAGTATTTCACATTTATTGCACTTTTAGAGCGGAATTGCGCCCGTTTGCGCGCACCTAACAAATCGAACGATGGGTCATTTAATCGTGACATTTCACGTTTTCACGTAGAATAAAAAACGCAATAAAAAAAAAAACAAAAAAAAAACAACCCCTACCCGACCTTTTCGTCTGCAATAAAAAATGGGGGTTCGCATATAATATAACGAAGTTGATATCAATTGCGCACTTTTGTCATTTTTGTGATCCTTACAAAAAAACATTAAGATTGAAAAAATAAATTTTTTTTTACCTATTGTTAACGATTTTAGCAGGGGGAGGGAGGGACGTTTTTGGGAATACCCTGTATTCTTTATGACGGGAGGATGAAGGTGTACAGTTGACGTAAATTTTCAGATGCAGCCGCTTTTAAATGAATTTTTGTAATCGACGAATAGGATGGGAATGCAAATTCACCTCCTAAATTTGAAAAACGTTTAAAAAAAAGCGTATTTTTACTATTTTTTAAATGAAAATCCATTAAAAATTAATTTATGTATTGGGACAAGAGGTGTTATATTTGGGATCAGCGCAAAATCTACATATATAAAAATTCATGTACGTTTCTTGTCCTTTCACCGTTCCTCCTATTGGAATGGGATTTTTTCCTACTCATTCCTTGCCTTCCCAGAACGATCGTAGGCTATCGGAGTCTTCCCCAATCCTACTTCCTAACGTCGAACTGGTGGCCCTTTGCGACTGGTAAATACGCAACGCGATTAACCGTTCTTCCGCGATCGACCATAACCCGAATACCGAAGTAGTAAATGGTACTTGATATCTAGGGTGTTGTGATACACAGGTTTGTGAGAAGATCTCTAGAAGATCTCTAAATAATAAATAAATAAATATTTATTCCACTAAATATTGTGCAATAAATAAATTATTGCACAAGGAGAAAGCAAAAAACTACTATAAAAAAGTGATACATGTTGATATGGCAACCATTTGTAGCAACAACTAGGTGATCAAAGGAAAGCGTAAAATATCTACCAAAGCGAATTATAGTAGGTACTAGTGTAAAAAGTAGTTGAATGTTTTAGCGCGTTGTTGAATATTTTACTCTGCGATTTGTTTTTTCCGGCTGCAACGGGCCGGGTAATCCGCCAGTTTCCTATAAAATTAGATTATAAATTGAGAAGTGTCCCCCAGATGTCAATTATGGACAACTCAGCGGTGATTACAATAGTAGCCAACGTAAATCGCATTGTTGATTAATTTGTTTAAGGTGAAAAAAGGAAGAGAGCGTTGCAGCGGAAAATCCCTCATCGGGTTCCCTTGTCGCAGTCTTCCTTCCCTTCTTGTAAATAATAAATAAGCGGAAAAAGGTAAACCTTACTTGAAGAATGAAAAGAGGTCGACCTTGGTGTCGCAAGTTGTTCAAACATAGTAGGACAATGTCTTTGTTGAGAGGAAACTAGCGGTCGCTTCGTCACGGGCAGTTTGCTAGACTGAGAGCTGCTGGCGTCAGGGCAGCTGTCTTTCTAAATCAGTCTCGTCCGCATGAAAGCGTACTGTACCGATGTGAAATTCTTCTCGTACAGCTCTTTCATAGCTTCTCCACAAAAGGGTCTAATTTAACGATACCATTAGTTAATTGAATATTTTGTATTGTGATAATTAGGATGCGTCGAAATGGTAGGGAATACAGTACAATGGCTCTTAGAAACTTTCTACATTAATGGCAAGATGCCGGTTTATCATTGAGTTATTAATTTTCAAGTCTACATTCATTTTTACGTCGAAATTCAAGATTTTACCTGAACTTTCAATGAGGGGGGGGGGATTTAATTTGACTTCTGTAGACTTGAACTTGAATTGACCATTAAAAATCTGTTGCTTGCAGGCCCATTAACCGGGACATACTCGGTCCATGTAACCGATGAATTATAACTGAACAGAGCCACTATAATATAAAACTATTACCTACTTAGTTTTAATAATCATATCCATTACCGTATCATAACAATCGTTTAATGTATTATTCAATTCATAGAAGGTGTGCATTATTAGTACGTTTGTAATAAACGTTACACCTATATATACAGATATGAAATGTAGATTATACGGAGGAAACTCTATTGATTGTAGGTACTTCTCAAAATGTATGACATCTTTATAAATACAAATTGTATTCCACGTAACGGAAGTACACGTCGGATCTTTAAAAATATAACCTATATACACAAATTTGCAACTCATAACACTGACAGGAGTCATAAAGCGGGAGGGAATGTTTCGCGTGACGTTAGGAACCAGAGCACATTTGAATTGTGGGTTGGTAAAATATCCTCGTTTGATGAGACGTGTAGGAATATTTTTACAATACACAAAATTATTTCTTTCTCAATGTAGGTTTGAGAAAAGCCCGTTGTCGGCGTAGGTCAGCGTTATGAATGCAGTTTCTTCTCAACTGTATTTTTAATGGTACTTCTAGCGCTTACTGCGCTGTGTTCCGCGTTTTCTAGGGGCAGGATGATTTATACACCCAACCCTAAATCTTTCCTCGACCCTGAATAGGAGAGCAAGGGTAAATCGCGTGACCTCTCCTAGCTACTTTATCGTGACAAGGGGATATTCGTTATGAATGGTTCATTTTGGGAATGCTAATCTCCTGCTAGGTTAAAAAGATTGTGTAACTTCCAAACTTGGGCGACAGCTTTTGTTGCGGGCCCTTTTAAAACACACTGAATCGTATTCATAATGTGCAATGCATAATTGCAAACGACGAAATGGTTCTAGCTGGATTGCGCTCAGTGGCGTTTAAGAAAACTATTACTTTATTGTGGAAGTATTATTCATTTCCATATAAATCATAATGTTCAATTCTGATGAGAGATTTTACGATTACGGACAAGTTAACTACTTATATAATGAAATGTTTCCTTCCTGCAGCTATTTATTGAGTAATATTAGAAAATATCGACTTCGTTCTACGCCTCCGAAGCAAATAACGCTTTGGTGATCGAAGAAGTTGCTAAATGAATAGACTTTTTGAGTTTCAGAAACCATTAGACTCATGGGACCACGCTATCAAATATATATGCATATAATATTAATCTGTTTAGAAATTATACAAATTTAGACTGAGAAAATCTTTTTTCGTCATCACAAAACGGATGGACTATGTAGGATGACTCCTCACAAAGATCGCAGACTTTTAAAACTTTCACAATAATTCTTGAATTGTGCAACCTACAGAAATTTTCATAGGTACCAAAGTTCTATTGCATTAAAAATAACTGCTACTCCAAGAACTGTAAATTAGGTCGTATGGTTAGAGTTACAGACAACAAAAAATCGGTTGTTTTAGGTGAGTCCTTCTCACTCCTCATCTAGATTTTAGCTCTATATCACTAAGCGTCCTTATTGGTCCTTATTGGATTATAGGCTAAACTGAGGTCTGTTGAAGTCCATCAACTCAAAATTGAATGCTTTCAAGATTTTCATTGGGCAAATTTCAGCTCTTGAGAAGTACGAATTTCTTGAAATCCTTGTCAGCACATGTTGCTACTGTTAGTCCGTAGCTATATACCTAGTATAGTAGAAGCCACCAATTTTGACTTTGTGCTTCAATTAGTGTTGTGCCATCTTTGCTACCAACTTCGAATCCCAAATGAGGCTTTAGTGAAACCAGTGTAAAAATTTAGTAGAGACCATCATTAGCCAGTTATGCTACATAAATGTCATGACAGAGTCAGTCTGAGCAGTCTTGAAGGGCACGTCACTAGATATTATACTCGTGAAATGGCAAGATTCAAGGTAGAACACAAGTGTATACGTAATAACGGAAAAAAAGGCATTTTGATTTTTGGGCAGAAAATGATGAAGCTTCTACAAGAATTCAAAGCTTTGCCATCTTCAAAATCACTTGGAAGAGAGAAGACTATAAAAGGAATACAAAATACAACAAACAAATGTAATATAAGTCGGCAATAATATTTCTGGTCTCTACTATCAAGAATTCTGGTAGTTCGAATGCCCTTGTTCTATTTGTGTAGTGCTCCTTTCAGTTTGGGCCACATTGGAGGTTAATCCTTTAGGGTTTCATTAGCACATCAAAGGCTCAGTCGTGAGCCACGTATTTGACGGAGGTGGATAGATGTTTGATGGCGCCACGGTGTGTTAATAACGGTTACCTAATTCATGATCCTAGAAACTGGAGGCTTTGTAAACAAGTACTTGAGCAACAATACCTAAGCCAATATTGAGTGCTTTACAGTTGTCACTCTAAGTGAGTAGGTATACGCGACATTACTGAAAGAGTATACGACACAATAACAGGTCATGAAACCAGTTGATGATTTCGAACGTGTTTTCCCTCTTGAATATGCTCTGTTTCAAGGAATCTTGAAATTGCGAATAAAATTATTTAGTACATTCTCTTGCTCTCGAATCAGCTGATTAAAAAGTAAACTTATCTCTTCGGATCAGCAGCCTCATATTGTAGCTCTCCGGTTCGTTGTATCACAGTAAAGCTGTCTAATCGCCAAATTGAAAAATCTGCTGACTTGAAATCATATCCTTTATTTTTTTAAATAAGGCGGTTGAGCCGAGCGCGAAAATGTGAACTGATACCTACTCGGACGGCAAATTCCCGACTTCAGTCCAATGAAACTAACTGAGAGATTCTTGGATGAGCGAGAATAGACGTTGCCAGAGTATGAATGATTTAGATCAATGAGGGCTTTTCCATAGGTTTAAAAAATCATGGTATCCGTCCTGAAAACTGTCGAAATCATTTGCATTAAACTAAAAATCTAACTGATGTATCAAGGGTAAGAATTGTAAGTAAGTACGTACAATATATTTGCAAATATTGAGTGAAAATATTGATTCAATGCGATATGCAGACCTTCATTACAGGCTGGTGTATTCAATCATTCAGGAGAAGGAATATCGAGTAGTGGCCCGACTGCCTAAAGATTCCAATATTGAGCCCCGGTACCCACATCAACATGTATGAGATTAGGGTTGGTTGATAAATCACAATGTTCTTGCCGTATACCAACTTCTGAATTCAAGATTTTCCATTTTCCCCAAGGGTGTCTGTATAGTTGGAACCGTGAAGAAAGAAACATATTCATGTTCAGGGATGAACCAAAACTTGTAAATGCAATATTATGAGTGATGGTAATTAATGTGAAAATCAATCAAGTTAGGGAACCTAACTTCCTTGACAATATATTGTTTTCAGGATCAAACTACGAGTATTTGTAAAAACGTTTTCCATAGGTACTGCACAAGAAAAAGTTACTTTTGATCTAATAGTTTCCATTATCGGTTTCCTTCAAAAAGCTTTTTGTAGAACCAAACGCATTTTGTTCAAATTCGCCATTATTTAAGTTATGTTGACAGTCTATCGACAGTGTTGGTAATTTCATATTTTCGGTAGGTAAAATTTCTTATGCGTGATGAGGGAATGTTACAAAGGTATGAAATTACCAGCTCGTCTTCTCGTCCCCAAAATTCTCAATTTTTGGAATTTTGGGATTCAGCAGGAGAGTTCCTGGATAACCTAATATGAGTTTAATTGAAATTGGATCAATGCAATGCTATGCTCTGCTCTTGTTCAAACGTGAAATTTTACCATATTCCTGATTTCCAGGTGTGTTATACGTATTTCGATAATAATAGCGATAACAGTTGCGAACGAGCGATATCTTGGTAATATAAGTGAAATCCTTGCAGGACGCATCACTCTCTCGATTGTTACCACATTTCGGGGTTATGGGGAAGGATGCAAGTCAATCAATCGGTTCTGCTTAGAGATCTACAAACAAAATGATTTCAACAGTAAAATAACAAACTGTTATGAAATAAGTTGCGTCGGTTTCATATAATTAATCTGCACTACCCATTAACTGATTTTTATAATACATGTGTATATACATTCATTTATACATACATACATACAGTATTTATACATACATGTATAGTATTAATATGTATTCGGTATACATTTATCGATCAAAAAAGGTTATATACCTACAATCGAAAGGTCTCAAACGCATTTCAGTTGAAGACCTTCAGAACTGAACTTTTCACTGGCTTCAACTCGGTGACGAGTTCAAAATAACAATGAAGAGGAGGGAGCAGCTTATGAAGAGTCGCTCCTCTCTCAAGCCTCCCTCTATTAAGATAATACCCGCCAAGCAGACAGTTTAAACAAAACTCTAGAATAAAATATTGATCCCTCGATTTTAACACCATTATTGCCAAGTATATAATTGGCTTTATTTCTCACTCGAAATCTTTTCCTCTGGCTAAAGTTTGAAAATATCTATGATAGCTTTTTAAATGAGAAAATTTATGAAACTCTAAACATAATATGCTATCTACATTATTAGGTTTCCTTACATAAGTTAATCTTTTTGCAATTGAAAATAATATTTTTTGCAAGTGAATGAATCTTTTCGCACAAATATATCAGCCATTCCGCCAGTAGAATTATTCTTTGCGTGAATAAAGTTAATCTTTCCGCATTTACATTACATTGTTATATTTAAACTTTTCCACTGCAGCAAATCTCAACGTTCCGCATGAACGCATATTCCGTTGAAATGTCCTTAAAACTAAACTTTTCGTGGTCCCACATACTTTTATAAGATTTGATTTGTTTGTAAGTAATTTCCAACAGAAAAAAACGTCTGCCAAGTTGGGTGGGCAGTATAACCTCCTGACATATTGTAACAAGGGTTGTAAGTCTCGATGGTATCCCACTATATCCCATCGCATCTATACATCCCATGCCGAGCGAGCGAAGCGAGCATCATTCTCTACCCACTTCGGATTTCAACGAGGTTTTTCCTACACATTTACAGCCATACCGAGCAAGTGAGCAACATCCCCTCCACACGTTAAATCTACCCATAGTGATCTACCGATTGCGAGCGAAGCGAGCAACATCCCCTACATGTTTCAATTGTAATACACCTGAACGGAGGGGTCCCCCCCCCCCCCCCCCCCCCCAGGACTGGACGTGGAGGCGAGCGAATCGACCCGGAGCGGCTAGTATTCAATAAATCGTTTTGCGATCGTATTTAGTTGCAAAAAGATAATTTTTTATTTTCAAAAAGACTGATTTTATTCGCATATACTATACCTACAACCCCATGAGGCTAAAATGTCAAAGAATGTGGATGGATTATAGTGTTCATAGTTAGGCAAAATCAAGTATTTCCCCAATCATATCGGATGACCCTTTCCTTTTGGGCATCAAAAGTGGTCCCGCATGAAACGGAGAAGAAATGTGTAATTTTTGCCATGACATGCTCCAGACAGACAGCTTTCAGCACAAAAATGACACTATAATGATAAGTCTCGAAATACTGATTCGTCTCATTAAAAAAATAAAAATAAAAAACAGGCGATTTTATAGTGGTTTTTACATACTTGTACAAAGAATCATGAGAATCCCTCTTTCACTCGATCTCCATCTGATTAGCTTTGATCCCCCTTTCAATTTGTCTTCACTTGTGTCTCTCAGCCCTTCATTTCTCTCGAGCTATGGGTTCAAGCTCCCTTTCACCTATAAAGCTGTGATCTTTGTTTGTTATTAGGAGTAATATTAGTGGTCCATTTTACCTAGTACTACCTTTTAATTGACGAACGAAATGAGTCTCTACTTTGATTCAGCCAGCATTTGTCAGTTTGTGTTTGTCTCTTAGTCCGTACGTTCAGCATTTTGAAGCTAACGACTTGAAATTGGGTAGGTAGAATACCAGAATATGCTGTTTAGTATTAGGTGCTGATCCAAAAACCTCCGTTACAATTCGTTTGGTATGAGCTTTGACATTTTTTGATGAACTAAATCGATTGAGATGAATTTCAGAGCGGGCCAATTCTATAGAACTTCGATATTAGGTATCGTCAACAATCGTCGACGATGTCGGACGACAAATCTCAACATACGTCAACAATTATAGTCATGATGTTTCTAGGGTTACTGAAGCGAATGGATTAACCCTGATTAAAGCTCAATGTCCCAAAAATTTGTTTGTGTTCTTACCAAAAATATTGACCAACTACCTACGAATTTTGGGACAGTAAATAGATTCACTTGTCTGAATCCTACTTCATCTGAAAAAATGGATTTCCCTTATTTGAACTTTGTTACCACAACCTGCCTACCTACTTTGAAACTAGTTCCCGGACGACTAGTGTTATATAGCTATGTAGTACTTACCTACTTTACAATGACAGTGATACTCTTTCAAACGATATTCAGTTAAAGATCTGCAACTCAGAGGCTTTCGGCTTTAAATAAACGTTCCAAATAAAACTGAAGAGGAAGCAGCGTATTATGGAGTGGGGTTTTTCTCAAGCCTCCCTTATTAAGATAATACGAGGAGGCAGTTTAATTTGGTACCTACGTCGAAACAGTTGAGTGCAAAAATATCGATCGCTCGAAAGTGATGAAAGCGGGGTAGCTAAACGTGGTGAATTTTTCTCTCGCACAGGACGTCGCGACTGGGTGATTTCTCCAAGTCCCGTAGGGTGCACTGCGGGTTCTCAATGGCAGTAGCATCCACGAGGTGTGGGGTCGCTTGTGCAGGGGGAGAGCACCCCTTCGCCTCCCCTCAAACTCCCTTACCGCCCCCAATGCTCCCTTACCGCCCCCGCGCACCCTCCCACATCCGACTCTGTCCTTTAGGTTTCCCAGTGTATCACGAGCTCTTGGCTTCGCCTGCAGCCTCTGTAGCCCATTCAGTTCTATAATCTTTTCTTCCACTGTTCAAAAGACAAAACCGAGCATTTTCCGGTTTGATTCACCTCGAAAGACGGCACTCATCCCAGACCCCTTACTGTTCATTCATCAGCTGTGCTTCATTCTGGTTCCGCGTACACAATTCTTTACCACGAAAGTTCTCTCATTATCAAGTAAGCTCCTAATTATTCCATGTGCTTTCAAACGGAATTTAATCTGCTTTTTTAAAAAGAACAAATAGGTACCTACCTAATAAAATTTGACGCTGCTTTTCGAAAACTGCTACAGTTTTCCATCATCCATTCCATGAAATTTATCGGCAAATATCAAAAATCTTAATTAGGTACTTTTTCACTCACCACCTATTTATCATCCCCTTCCATTAGATCTTAGATTTTACTCAGGTGATTTTGTAATGAATTCAACTCAATTTTAAAAAATTTTACTCAACTTCATACACTTTTTTGACGAACGAGGTGAGTCACTACTTTGACTCTGTATTTGTCTACATATTTAGAAAAGTAAACCAACAAATGTTGAGCTTTCTTTTTTTCCCAGTTGATTAGAAATGTTCTTAATTGGAAGTAATAAACCAACACGACCTACAATATCTATAAACAAAATTTAACATGAACATTTCAAGCAAAATTATCGAAATCAGATAATTTACATAAATTTGAATGTGAGTTCGAGTAAGTGTAGAATAAAAACGTTTTCATGATGGCCGAAATGAAGAAGAGAATTTGGCAAGATGAATGTATATCACACCCCCGGGAGTGTGAGCTGATAAACCTCTTGGGACCATTACTTCTCATTTCGCTTGATTACCTTACTCATTTACTGCTTGGAAACGACTGCAGTACTGCCATAAGTTTTCACACATTTTAGGACGTTCATATTAAGGTAGGTCTGACAGACAATGCTTCCTATGTAAGAGGGACGGTCTATT
Organism: Adelphocoris suturalis; assembly: GCA_030762985.1. Taxonomy (NCBI): domain Eukaryota; kingdom Metazoa; phylum Arthropoda; class Insecta; order Hemiptera; family Miridae; genus Adelphocoris; species Adelphocoris suturalis. The sequence continues at coordinate 106,001,600 of CM061042.1, forward strand.
AAACTTGATCCTGGGAGTATTGACCTACCCAGGAAAAATAAACAAATACAAATCCACTTCAGACCATTCTAGACCGAATTTGGAAAAACCTCAGGTATGCTCACACTGTGTGTGTGTGTGTGTGTGTGTGTGTGAGTGTGTATGTTTGAGAAATTTCATGGACGCTGCTCAAGGCACAATTCTTCACCGATTTCCGAGATGTTTGACCTCCGATCCTAATTTTAGTCTAGTAATGCTTAAACTTCGGAAATTTTATTTTTTATGAAACTTGTGGGATAATGCAGAAAAAACACGTTTTGGACCAATTTCATTGACGCTGCCCAGTTATAATTCTTAAACGATTTTGTTCAATAAATTTCAGTCTAGTAGTGCAACAAACCTCGGAAATTAAATTAAATACAATTACAATTGAATCAACAGATGTGAATAATGGAATTATATTTTCAAGAAATCTACTTTTTCAAACTTTCGTTATAGGTATATTAGGTTAGAGGACTAGTGTAACATGGGTAGGAATTTATTTATCCCAGTAATTTTCAGTTGGTGGGTGCCTACTCCTATGACGATATACTAAGAAAATGTATCATAGACCACGTTTAGTAAATCATAAACCAGTGATCTACGTAGAAGAGAAGATCTAGTATAGAAAATAATAAACCTTTATGAAATAATCTACAGCTATTTCTCGTCTCGAAAATTCTCATAATAACTATGCAGTCAACTCCCTAAACAAATGGCATACGTATATTACAACCTATTTGTTCCTTTGTCTATCTTTTTGCAAATGCTCTCGGTCAACCCGCCTCCCTCCGATCCTATTCGCCCTAGTATATATATATATATATATATATATATATATATATATATATATATATATATATATATATATATATATATATATATATATGATAGGTAAGAAAGCGTCACATACCACAAGAAACAAAAATTCTCGACCCCCTTCCAACATCTTTGGGAATCGCTGGAATGTAAAAAAAAAAAAATATAAATTGATGTTGAAAAAAAAAATATATATATATATATATATATATATATATATATATATATATATATATATATCTGATGAAATTTTCAGAAATTGTGCTTCATGACTAATTTCATGGAATTTCTATCAATGATTCTATTGCTCATGAGATGAGCGTAGATGAAATCCCACATACATAGGCCAATAATGACAAATTTCACAAGCATTAAATGGGAAATAAATGCCTCTATGGCTTGGATATTCTCGAAGCAAGACCGGGTATATCCAGTGGGGCCAACCTAAACCCCAAGTAGTTGAGCTCTGCTGTTTCGAAGATTTCTCGGGAAGGAAAGAGATAGTAAATTGCGGCGGCCGACCGCATAGTTTGGAAGCACCAGCTGTAAGTTTCTTATTACCCGTTTCGAAGGCGAAAGGGGAGCAGGGAGGGTATTGCGGTCCCAGTACTTACAACTAGATATATGCCAAGGACGGGGCGGTTTATTGGGACGCAGAGAAAACGCGGGGGCGGGGGCAGAGAGCGACAACACAAACACACAGTACATGCAAGACGAGTCGATAACAGTGAATAATGTAGACTTTGCAAATGATGTCTGGACACAAGGAAACCATGGGGTTGTCGTAAAACATCCCACCAAATGTGTGCTATTAATAATTCCGAAGTAATTTCGCACAGTATGTACTGATGCCTCTAGGTAGATAGTAAATAATTGAAGCCATATAAATAATTTTAATTAAAATCGAATGTTAAATAACCTGAAAAATAATTTTAACAATAAATAAAAATAATTAAATAAATAAATAATAAAATTAAATAATTTTAATCATAACAATAATATCTTAATGAGGGGTGGGGGAGGGAAATAATTCCAATGCAGCAAGTGTTTTCTTGAAAAAAATAATCATTACCTACCGTTAAATTACCCTAAGCCCTGGGACCAAAGCCCACCCGTTTTCACGGACTCATTAAGACGTGGGGTTGGGATAATATTGAACCGTTCCATCTTTAAATGCTTAACCTCAATTTTTCCTCCTGCGGGTTCAATTACAATGAACCTTGAATTCTATTAAAAATCATATATATATATATATATATATATATATATATATATATATATATATATTGCAATGGCAATTGTGCAGTTAACAATGAACTAGAACAATACAAAAATTATGCAGCTATGTATGCTGAAAATTTACTTGAATTTAATTTATATTTGTCGAACAATAGATTAAAAACAGAGAAAAAAAACTGAAAATCCAAAATATTTTTACAATTGCCGAAAATTATTTAGAACAAGTTCATTTTCCATGAAATCGGTCGTGAACATTTCCTTCTTTGTTAACATCAAATTTAGTTAGTGAAAATTCAAAAAAAAAAATTATTATAATCAAAATTATGTTACAATGGATTATGTATATATATATATATATATATATATATATATATATATATATATATATATATATATATATATATATATACATTCAAGTTTGGAAAATGTACTAATTTTTAGGAAAAAAAATCTGGTCACCGCATCTATAACCAGGATTTTCATAAACTTTTGTTCAGTAGTTTCGGAGAAAAGCTTTGGATGGCAGACGGACAGATTTTGGATTATTATTTTCAATAATGAACCTTTCAGAAAAATTAACCCCCCCCCCCCCCCCCCCTTTAAAAATCTGTTGGTTAACGTTTCAAGATGCCGAAGATCCAAAAATCGAATTAAAAAAACCGTCCGTCCGCTGATTAAAGCTTTCCTCTGAAAATACTCGACCAAACAGTATGAAATTTCACTCATACATCATAAATGGGTCGGGGATGTGCCAACAACATCGACATCACATTCAATCAACCCTAAAGTGTAAAATTTAAGGGCTGAAATATTGTAAAATCGAGATCTCGGAAACTGGTTACAGTAATGGTTTTTGGGTGTGACATCATCCCAGAGAATCGAATGAAACTGCTGTACGTTCTTAACTGTTTGCTCTCCCAAGGGCTAGAACATTGACAGGAAAAAAGCAAGACAACACGGGAGTGAAACGCAATATTGATGAACCATAGTAAAATTCGCCTTGAAAACTACGTCGCTCGTATCAGCTGATATAATTCTAATTGAATTCTCAGTTCTCGAAATCGAGTTTATTATAACTTCTGTCACCAATAGATGGTCTTGTAAAGCGTTGGTAGGTGATTTATTTTACCCCATTAATTTTCGACTGGCAGGTCAGCTGTTGTTGAATACAGAAATACTAATTAAGTTTAGGTGTTTTATATAATTTAATTAATGCCTCCTCGGTAGGCGTGGGTTAATGTACGTCTATGCAATTTCAAACATCTAGCTAATGTATAATAGATTTCGTTTAATGATTATGAAAAAGATAGAGTTCTGAGTAAAAGAGGTATGCAATGCAGAAATAATATACCTTTGTGTAATAATTATCATTTGCAGCCTCTTTTTCTCGATTTTTGGATTCTAAGAATCTTGAAACGTAAACTATCGTATTTGGGGGGGGGGGGGGGGGGTCACATCTTTGCTTCTTGGTCGATTGCTTAGGTTCTACGAGTATGTTGAAAATAGTATACCAAAATTGACACCGTAAGAAGCGTTAGAATACGTACGTAACTACCTACGTGGTAGGGGGGGGGGGGGGGGGGGGTATTTAACATGCTGGTATTTTAGAACTCCTAAAAGCTTAGACTATCAAGTTTAAGCATGAATGATTTTCCAATCGCTTAAGGATGCAAATAGTGTAAGTATGATGGAATCGAAAGAACAGAAATCATGCACAAAGGAAATAAAACATTCATAGGTGTACCACCTGTTTACGATATTCGAAGTGGTCCTTGATTCGTACGATTCGTACTAAGTACGTCGTTTATGTTTCCCAAACCGCTTTTTTAAGTAAAAAATGAAATAAAATAAAATAAAATTAAAAAAAAAAACCGGTTGGTGATCGCGAAAACACATTCGGTGTTCAAACTATCATAAAAAATTATTAGTATAGTGGGTACATCACTTTTCGATAGGTGGCAATGATCAGGCGAAAGTTTTTTGAATCGACAGTACTGTTATTGGCTAGACCGGGCTTATTGGTGTGCCCAAAATTTTTATCTGAACGAGCTTGAAAGGAGATACAACTAGAAACAAGAAACCACTATAAAGTTTCGTGCTAACAACCGACACCAGGGGGATGTCGCAAAATGGCACAAATTCGGTGGGTCCCCTCGAACGAACTTAGAAGATTTCCGCGATGAAAAGGAGTATAAAAGTTAGCCCCTTTTCTACAGAAAAGTTCATGGTTTCATTACTTCTTCCCAACATCCACTATCGAGAATTACTTTTACTTAAACTTTCAGGGCTTGAAGATCAAAGTTCAAACATTCCATTGGTGAATAGATTAGGTATTGATAAGTAACTATCTGCTGTTTTTAATTATTTGTATTGCCGTTTGCAACAATGAAAATGAACCTATAAGGTGAAAATTCAGATTTTAGATTTTTGTGGAAAATTTGATCTATGAAGTAGGTACCTACCTATGTGGTATGACGTGACATGGACAATTTGTCCAGACAGTACTTTCAAAATTCTGCCCCACATCGTTTTTTCTACTTTGGTGTCTTAGTCGATTGGGAATATGTCAAGCCATTTGATACTTGCATGGAAAATAACTAGCTAGGTAGAGGTAGGTACCTACGAGTGGGTAGGTACTTTTCTTTGTAAATAATATACATACAGAAATCTATGTGGACCTAGAGAGATTAAGATCACGAATAAAGCGGTTGGCAATACCTCTTGCTCTTTTGGGTAGTTTCGCTGACCGGATCATGTGTCAGCCAGTATTTTTGTACTTACCCGGTCACCCACCTTTCATGGCGACGAGCTACATCGAACGTAAGTCTGTCGAATATCAAACGGGCCTTGCCGCATTTCAATATTTTGTTTTCTTCCTAGGATAACAACAAACAAAACAATTTTGAAAACTGAATTCAGTATTAAAAAATCCCACTTTTCGGCAAACGTGTATGACAATAACTTGTCTGAACAGAGCTTTTGTATACTTATCCATAGGTAGGTAGGTACCTACTGAGCTTATGTTCAGTCTTATAAGCAAAAGTGTGTAAGGAAATCTTAGCTAAGGCAAGAACCCATTAGTTCAGTCGGTTTTCTGCCGACCTAGGTTGGTATCACATTTTTGTTACCTAGCAAAAGGTTAAAAACAAAGGTAGGTGGGCACCTACCTGCCTACTTGACGGAATGTGTAGGTACCTACCCTTTTGAAAATCAAAATATTATTCTTGCTCGGATATATTTCCCAAAACCATATATTAGGTATAGCTTACACCAGATCAGAAGAATTTAACTTACAACAGCATTACTGGAGGCACACATCAGCAAGCAGTCATCTTGGGCGCATACCTAGGTACTAATGATGAGTGTTTCTTGATGATGAGTATCTTGAGATGGCCGAGGAAAAATGTTCAAGACAACTTTACAAGGAGTTAACATAAACGAAGGCTTAACTGCAGATAACAGGGATCAGCTAAACAGATCCATCCTATTATGGCATGCACAAAAAGCTGTTTGTATTGGAAGGATGGAGAGGGGTACCTAGTGAGTGCTACGTGGTGTCCACTCCCCCAATTTGTAGGCAGGAACATATCCCCACACCTACTGCAACTATTAGTTTGAGCTGGAATGAATCACCCTTCCATCGAGGCGTTTTGCAATGGTCTAGACAGAACAGTTGTTGTCCTGGTGGATTTCAAAATAAGAACTGGAGCTATTTGAAGGATGTATCAGAGCAAAAATTTACCCGTACCTAGGTAATATGTTCTGGTACTGGTGGGGTGACTGACATTCGAAAAGTTCAGAGTTGAAATGCAATAAACCATTACGCATCAATAGGTACCACTGACAATGATCACGTTGACTGGACATCTTTGAGGGTGGAAAGATTGGAAAAGACGGAGTAGTAGGAATAAACTTTAGAATGATGGGGTGCAGGTAGGAAAGGGTTAGAGTGGGTAGTAATCTAAAAATACCTTAAGCTCATAGGTACCACCCTTTTCTCAGGAGCAATACTTGAAATGGATCTCCTCACTTGTATTTTTTTTTAAATGAATGAAGAATATTTTTATAATTGGTACCTACCTGCATTTATGAGAGCACACAATCTGGGTGCACACAACTGAAACCTCAATAAATTAAGCACCTCTATCTCAGTGGTCGGAGCACGGAATTGGAATGCATTGCCTGTGTCCGTCCTGTCGGCTTTCTTATTGGGTTCATTCAAGTCTGGTGCCTCCCTATGCCTCCTCGCTCCTTGCAGAGTAACTCTTCCTTATTCCCCCTCCCCTAATCTTTTCACTCTTCTATTTTCTTTCCTGTTTCTTTTGATTCAGTTTCATATTATTTCTGGGTTTTTTCTGCACATAAAATAGGTAGGTAGGTACATACCTATTTATTTTTAGTTTAATTTCTTTCTTTATTTATTATTTCTTTGGAAGTACGCTTGGTGGGGCAACTACCTATGTCCTAAGTATGAGTTCAAATTCAGAACTTGAATTTGAATTCAATAGCACAGATGCTCTTAAGTGCCTACAACCATTCATGGCTCTGACGAATTGGAAACAGTCTGGGTCCTTTCGACAGAACTAGATAACCTCAAACTCGGAAGAGAATCCCAAGTTTCAGCAAGTACTTAATGGCTCCTTTTTACTCATACTTAAATCGAGCTAATTAGTCCATCCATAATTCCCAGGTGAATAGAGAGCTATTGTTGTGTTACCAAAATACCTACACGTTAAAAATTTGAGCAACAACCACCACCACATTACACCTGTATGTTGGTTAACCTTTGATGAGGTTATTTCTAGTTCTTTTTGTTTACTTTTTTTATTGTGGTAATTTTGTTTCCTCAAAGTTTGCGTGCGGTGATTGTAATTCTCACAGTAAAACATAATTGAGGAACATACCTTTCAAACATTTCTGGAATAGTCAAAAGTCATCAAATTTCAAATAATAGTGACGTTTCTATTGCTTTCACTCGCGACAAAGTGGCGCCGGCTTCCTTACTATCTAGCTATGTTTGAAAACTGGGTGACCAACATTCGAAATACTTCTAATACCTTGAGAAATAAGGTAACATCTGATAGTTTATCTACAAGAGCCTTTGAAACTGTAGGGAATATCAAATCCGCTTTGAAAGACAAAGCCACTACTTTTTCTGCTTTTTTCAACGACTCCAAGTCATCAGTCACGAATAATCAAAACTCTTCAGCTGGGGTTGAATACAGTGACGATTCCTACGGCTACGACGAGATTGACCAGGATGTCATTGACAGATTTATAAGCATTGTGAGCTTGGATTACAATAACTATCCAGTAAGTTGTGAACCTTTTCTCGAAATACTTCCAATACTTAGTTGATTGCAATATTATCCAACAAAATAATGGTAGGTACATATAAACACTAAATTCGACCTTACTACCTAGGTAAATCGTGCATAAACGACCGCTTAGGTAAGAATCTTAAGACCCTATCACACAACTTGTACCTATTTTTTCAGCTTTTTTCTCCCATTTTTAATGCTCGAACGTGAAGAAGGCAAAGTGCTTTTTTCCAAGGTGAATGTTGAATAGGAATTAGTGCGAAAAACAGCGCATTTTGGCGCATCAAAACCTGGGGGTTTTAGATTGAATTGTTACGTTTTAGCATTTTTCTTGTGTCGAGGTAAAAATTAGAACATGTTCTAATTTTACCAAGTGAGTTTAAAAATGCTCCGCCAGGATGCGCAATGATCGAAAAAGCTCCCTGACAGAATTAAAAAACTGCATTCCGCCAGAATGCACTGTTTTTGCATTATTCCTCTTCAACATTCACCTCGGGATAAAGCACTTTGCCTTCTTCACGTTCGGGCATTAAAAATGCCAGAGAAAAGCTGAAAAAACGCCTTGCAGCCATACGTATAGCGGAACGAGTATGTCGCAAGTTCTGCCAGCATTCACATGTAGATGTAGACCTACTAGGTGCATGGGTGCTGCTATAGTGTGTGCCTCCTCGAAAGAATTACGCTATGATCCCCATGCGCAGATGGGAACTGAAACATTTAGGTAGGTAGGTATGTCAAATTTACTCACGTCATAAAGAGTAATTGTTGGCCAACACGAGTATTGTCGTTGTCTGGTCGTTCTTGTCTCATTCTCGATAAACTGGCCTCATATCACGAAGGAATGATTCGAAGATAATCTTCGTTTTTGTGGTCGAGATGGGATTGGAAATATGGTCTTGGTTTGTTCCTGTCATTTTTTCAATAATTTCATTTTGGAACCAAACGAGTAGGTAGTTTTGCAAGTTTTGCACCGCATGACCAGATAAAGTTCCCCACGTCTATAACGCTTATTTCCCAGCGTCATAGCTCCCCCACATTTATCACACGGTTTCACTTCATTTAAGTGGTCTAATAATCCTCGCTCCCTCGAAAATTCAGAAGCCTTTGACTCGTCAGATGCCACGTTTCTATAAAATTCTTTAAATTACATAGCTGGGTACACTGTACTTGTGTCTGAGCTGAAACTAACCCAACGTTTAGTGAACTAGTGCAAACTAGCTCAGACATTGCACTTGGAACGTTAGCCATCGAACTTCAGAACAAAAACACAGTTCAAGTTTCCCCTCCAAATATGTTTCGCTTTAAAACACAGTGGCAGCAGCAATGGTCATATCACCGAGCATTGAAATATAGGAATAAGGGGTCATATCTTGAACTCCCACTGCTGTGAGGAACAATGTAGCCTAAAAGCCTACTCCGTTTCCATTTTCTGAGGACTCCATCCGAGAGCTATTAGTGGGCAGAGAGGTACACTTTTTGGTCTATTTCTTTTAATATATTATAGAAGAAGTTAATAAGTTATTAATATAACTAGAAGAACATAATATACAAGAAAAATGTTTGCCTTCGCAATGAGCTATAATATAACAGTGGGTGGAAAGTTGATAACATTTTTTATCGCATTTGTTTTTTGCATTCAAATAATGATTTGAAGTTCGTAGAATTACGTCATATATCTAATCCTCTCCAGCTGGCTCTTTACTCTTTGAGCATGAAACTTCCATGGTTATTCCATACCAATCGTTTGCTTTGCTCAGTCAATAAACGAGGTCCTGTGTTCACACTAATTCCTCTTTTTGATTCCCTTGCTATGATTTCGGCAGCTATCCCTGATTGCACATGTCTCTGGGTAATATCATTACTTGTTTAGAATAAACAGGGGTAAGAAAAACGTTGATGAAGAAAGTTGAAAGCGAAAACTCAAAAGTTATATTACATGCGGAACTTTGGGGTTCAAATGATGTTGTACGAAGTTCTTCCTCTTTCTATCATCTTCTTTTACTTTATGGATATTGCGAAAAGCGATCATTGGTCTTAGCGATGGAAACAGACGTTTTCCTATTCACGGTGCCTGGAACATGTGATAGCATCATGTCTTGTTATAGTTTTACTTCTTCTTACATATTATCATTATTCAAAAGCCTTGAAGTCAAATATATTTTTTTTTCTTTCTTAGGTTTAGTTGAAAAAAGTCTTTATGAACGAGAAAGGACTCACATCCAGTAGAAACGTCGAAATAGCATTGAAAATCTCTCAGCTTGGAAATGGTTTTTTTAATTCAATTTGAGGAAATTTAGGTAATATAAATTACTCGAACGGCTTGATGCACAATTTCTGCATTAGTATAACTCTTTCAAACATGCGTAATTATTTTGTTTATCTCGTCAAGTGAGTCATAAAGAAATGAATTGTAAAGGTTAAAAAAAGCTTTAGATTAAAACGTGAATGGGTTGCGAAGGGATATTCAGGTTGCGGGAATCTGCGAGAGAGCTTTTGCCTGACCTTTCCTTTTCTATTGAAGCCTTTTGTTTCGGAAATGGAGAGAATTCGGTTTTGAAGATCCAAACCTAACAAAATAATCTTAAGAAAAATGACTATCCCAATTCAGTTCAAAATTTAACGTACAGTTTTAAATCTGATTTGTACATTGTCTTAGTGCATGAGTATTAATATTCTGCTTTCAGCTTATTAAATTATTCGGAAGTTACATTCCAATTGGTATGCTTTAATCACCATGCTATTTACAACCCTATTCACCCTTCTAAGCTTCAGTTATAGCAAGCAAGGGCATTTATCAAAGATTAGTCTCACATTCTCTGTGAATTCAACTATGAGATGTTCGTACTGACTAACCTAAGAAAATAAAGGTACTGAATGAAGTAGAAGGTTGGGATAGGATCAGCCCAATGACTGAGATAGGATTAGTACTTCAAGTTTAGAAGCTAGAGAACCACCGTTTGCTCTCAGTACTGAATATAGGTAAATGTGCATCTTGCAGGAGAGGTAAGAATTTTGATAGGTACAGAATGAAGTAGGAGTTTGAGATAGAACCAGCCTGATGTGACACAAACTGTAACCGTAGACTGAGACAGGGTTAGTACTTAGAGTTCGGCTGCTTGAGAACTACTGTTTGCTCTCCTGAATATATTTTCGCGATGTTCCGCAACTACTAATCAATAACCGTGCACATTGCAGGAGAGGTTTAAATAAAGACTTTGGTGACAACTGATCAATCACTGTATGGTCTGTAAGAAAAAGAATACTCCAAGTTCGGTGACTACCAAAATCACTGTGCGCTTAGAGTTAGGATAAAAAATGTAGGGCGCTAGTTTGATGAAGTTCAAAATTTTGAGTGTGAAATGAATTAGAAACTGAGGGGAAACTGCTCCATAGTTATATACCTATTCCTCTGCCATGGTACCTTATATTACCTTCTCTGTTTATTGAGTAAACCACAAATATACATTAAAAACATCCACAACATTCTCGATTGACAGTTTGTTGGTTTTATTCATTGTATTATGTAAGGTAACTATCCTGCTGTAACATGATAACCTATGTAATTCATAAATGTGCTTGCATTTCTATCTACTTTATAGTGGATGTCACTGAAATAAAGATCCTCACTGAACCCTAATTTTAATGGGGCTCCGAACTAACAAGGTCCGCTGCTAGGAGCGCTACGGGGGGTGAAGGACCTAAGGGAAATGGTGGTTGACATGACTCCCCTTTTTGATACCTTGCGTCACCCCTTTTTGCTCAACAATTCGTCCCCTCACCATTAACCTCATCAATACTGGTCAAAAATGAGAACTTATATTATTAGCAAATGAATTATTATAAAAAAGAAACACACTCAAACAGAAGAAACCGGCTAAAAAACAAAAACAACTTGTGTCCGTCATGACTTCCCTTATAGGCAACAAAAGAAGAGCAAATCGGTAAGGTCGGTTTACGTGCTGCGCTGTTCCTTGAGCTTCACATTTCTGAACCCCATTGTGGAAATATTTTGAATCAATTCAACTGGAGATTCCAATCATATAGCTTGAAAAGCACTAAATCGATTACTTATAAGAAAACAATAATATAATATTGATAAACATTACATTCGTAGACGTTCGCCAACATTTAAAAAATTGAATAAATGAAAAATTTGGAGCACATTATTAAAAACAACTACATCATTGATGCAAAAATGTGTAGATGTGTGATGCCTATGATACATAATAATTACGTGCCTACCCTGGTCTGTAAAAAAGGCTATCTTATACGGAAATAAAGGACCTTTGTTTAATCATTTGCAGCATTTTTTTAATGTGTAAACACGTTGGTAAGGTAGTCTAAAAGAAACACTTGGAAAACAATTACATTCAATTACAATCATATTCAATCACATTCACTGAGAAATATTACGAGTTGCTCTATGAAGATATTGTATCGGTCAGTGTTCTGTAAATCTACACCGAGACCGGCTCTGGTGTGTTATGAGAATTTTTAAGTGGACGCATATAAAGAACCGGAATATATAAGTATCCCCCAAATTGTTAGGGAATCTATTGAATATTGGAAGATCAGCCTGCATTTTTTATTCATAAATCAGCTTCCCTTTTAAACCCGCACATAATGTAATAGATGTATACCTGGAGAAATGTAGATTGGATAGCAATTTAAATAGGAACGTAGGTAATCGATATTGATATTTTGCATGGTAGTAATGTTCGAGTTATGGCGAGGTTTTAGTGAGAAACGAGGCCAATGGGCCTTAGGGATGCTACAGTCTTCGGTCCCTTGTTACCAAACCAACACGACCCGAAACTTCCATTCGGTCCTCTAATAAATTTATCTGCCAATAGGTTTCACCAGGTGTCTCATCTGTTACGGAATGATTCCTTGGATGATGGTATAAAACCATGCAATCTCTTAACTGAGGGAACTATGAGTATTATATCTTCATATATTTGAAACACTTTAAATTGGAACCTACTAAGATTAAAATTTAATAAATTCCCTGTCCTTGATTTATTCATTCTTATTTGTATTAACTCACTGTATCTATTCAATAATCAAAGTTTCTATTTACATCATCCTTTATAACTTGGTAGGTACCTACCTACCTGCTATCTTTGAATGAATGAATATATATATATATATATATATATATATATATATATATATATATATATATATATATATATATATATATATATATATATATATATAAATTAAATTTAATAGAAATTTCACAAATAGAAAGAGAAAAGAAAGTTCTGATATTTCGATTTAAATCTTTTTCAAAGTTAGGAGAAAAAGTAATGGTTTTTTTGAATTTAGGGACCTGGGATAGTATCATGGAAGCGAGTAACCATGTAAATGTATGGCTTCGATACTAATAGTCTTGTGCGAGTCAATCATTTAGGTTGAGGCCAGGAGGCTGCATGGCTCCCAATACCCATCTATGAGCCCGTTCAGATTGTTGTAATAATCTGTCGTTGGTTGGCTGTGGCATCTTCTTCAATACCTTCACCCCGAAGCATTCGTTGAATGTGACTGTGGGATCATGTGATCTCGCATGCAGCTTTAACGGCAGGGGCCGATCTTGGTTCAATGAAGCTCTATGATTATTGATCCGCAAATTTAATTGGGTTGCTTTTCCAACATAGAAGCCTCTGTTGTGATCATCTGAACACCGCTTACAGATCAGCTGGTACACACACATTCGTGACTGACACTCCGCTGAACACTTGAATAAACTTACAAAATTGAGAGATATATTCTCTCAACTTTTGTAAGTTTATTTAAGTGTTTCCTATCTTTTTATTCTCTCAACCTTCTGTAACTCCTCAAAATAATAACTATATATAATATATATATATATATATATATATATATATATATATATATATATATATATATATATATGTGTGTGTGTGTGTGTGTTTCCAGGTTTGTTATGAGCACTTTTGCAATAATTCGAAACCTTGTATATTAATGCGCTTACTATTGGAAATGTAGGCTAAAGTAGGATCGAAAACCATAGTTTTGAGAGTTCTGAAAGTTTATCTTCAGGTTTTACATACATTTACATTCCTATGTATGGCCCTTTGGGCTCTGTGAAAATACTTGAATTTCGGCGATACTTGATACAAAAAAAGGAAGCTTTCAAATTAACTCCTAATTAACTACTGACTAATCAACAACTGATTAACTGCTATTATTGATAATTAACGCCGACAATGATTCGATATTTAAGGGTGGAACTAGCTATATCATCTGCCTCGTGTTTTACGACCCCAACTATTTGAAGGGCTGGAAGTTACTGTGAAATCGGCTAAAATAATTTTTCCTAGAATATGGTATTCTCGGGGGCCGAATTTTTTTGTTTTTTCTGAAATGAGTTTAGATTTTTCCCACCTCCAATTATTGTCAAATACCTATTGAACTTCACCTTACGCAAGCTAAAAATTTGAAGTCTAGATGCCTGAATGTCCATGTACAACACTGGTGAAGAGAACTCTGACTCCTGAAACGATAAAAACAAATTTTTTTGGAGTTGGACTTCTACATTTTGCGAAAACATCAGCTATATCAAAACTAGGAGTGGAAAAAATAAAAATAGTTGAAAATTGGGGTTTAGATATTATCATACGCCATTTTTTCTTTGAGTTTCAAATACATCTGAATCCACTCGTAGGTACCTACTCGATTCTTGGAGCAATTTCGATTCCTAGAAAACTCACATAATTTAACTCAAAATCCGTGATTTTTATTTTTCAGAGGCGCAATGATCGTGAGGAGATTCGACGCCGACTTGCTACGGGTTGCGACACCGATGAATTCTATGGTTCCGGTGACAAGCCAGGCAAAAAGCCTAGCCTTCAAGCCCGACTTCAAAGTGGTGAGTAGATAACACTGGATCTTCTGTGAAGAGTTCTGTACAAAGAAGTCTCTTGGCCACCCAAAAAATTTTCGATTCGCATACCCTCAATTCGTCTTGGGGCTAGGAGCCACTCTTAATTTTTCTAAATGAGACAAAATAAAAGATCATGATTGATCAGAAGAAGAACAATTGATTCGTCACTAACTGTTATACTGAGGTACCTAATACAGCGTAATGGGCAACTGTCAAGTTGAAAAATGCTTTAGGCCAGATCTCTGTACTACTGGGAATGCAAAAGATAATCGATATTCATTACCAAACGTCTTCAGTTGAGATTAGTTGTACCTATTAGTTACCCGAGTTCAATAATAAAAAAATAAAAAAAGGCGTTGGAGGAAGCTGTTCACAGTTCCAAATGGGCTTCCTTGTCGGATGGACTAGTGAGATTAGGTATGTGGATGCTTGTCTAATTTTCTTTGGCTAAGTGCTTGTGGGTACGTATATGAAATCATTTTCAGTATTCTTAATGCTGTACCAGTTTTTAGTTTGATAGTTTTTAGTTTACTGTTAGAGCTAAACGTAGTTTTTCCATGAACCCATACGACTGTTTCCATTTGATTGTCATTTTAATGTTAACGATATTGCAAGTTGGCACAATAGTGGAATCTTAATATATAGAGAGGAGCCTGCGATTGATCAACCAATCGTTGTTATGCTCTGACCTAGTTTGATTTTGTATTCTCATAACGATTTGCAGTTTTGAGTTTACTTGTACTCTCAGCATACAGTCAGTGAATTTCCGTAGAAAATAAAGCTATTGCAATGGCTCAAAAAAATTTAAAATAAAAATTTTTGAAAAATGTCTTCACTGAATTCCGTTTTGAGACATTCTGAAATCACTAAAAACGGCTAAATATCGTTAAAATTATATTTGTTCGCAGAATATTGCTCAAATAAAGTTTATTAACTATAAAATAGAGAATTCAAAATTTTTTATTCAAAACAATGCTGAAAAATGTACTTAAATTTCATTAAAATTTGCTAAAAAAATCGATAAAAGCTGAAAAAACTAAAAATCTAGAACCTCTTTTTGAATAGTAGATTATTGTTTAGAATACGTTCTTTGCCATTAAATTAATAATTGTTAACCATTTCCTTGCACTCAAAAATCTCAAATTTCAAAACAAAACATTATACAATACGCTAAATTACGAAAATTTGCTCATACGATCACGCTGCATGACTGGAACTTCTTTTATTAGTAGGAGCGTACCGACCAACTCTCTGTCTGTGCTCGAAGCCTTCAATACAAATTTTTTGGGATCTAGCAGTTAGTTTGGTCATACTGACTCTACCTATGGAATTTATTTAGTATTTCTGGGTCACTGCTTGACTCTGCCCGTGATCAAACATGAAATTCTTGTTATGTGCATAGCTCACTTGACAATATTTTCTTCATGGATTTCTTCATTGTATTTGTAAATGGTAACTTCCACGCCTGAGCGGTATGAATGATTTTGTAACACTCGTTACTCGCTCAATATTTACCAGTTTCGATGACATTTCCTTGGTTAGGAGGGACGGATGTTGAATCAGGGCAGCCCACCGATGTTCATAGAAGGACTTTTCATTACAAAACTAATCAACTTCGTCTAATAATTTGCGGTGTTTATTCTATGCTCTGAATAGGAGTTTAAGAAATCATTGATCCTTTAAGTATTTAGAAATTAAAAACAAAAAACCGATTTGATGCTCGTGTAACTTCTCTGTTGTTTACTTGTTTATATATTTTTTGCAGAATATTTTAGGTTTTATTTAGGAAAGGTTTGGATGTTTCAGGTTCAAACTAATCTTTCTGCTACTATAATTATTTAAATCACCTCTTAAGAAAAACACCCAGTTTTAGAAAGTGGTTGAAAATAGTTTAAAAAAGAAAATTGGAACTATTTCTAAAAACTGGTTGAATGGAACAATGAATGCTGACATTTCACTGTTCTAAATTCATATTGGTGTACTAATTTTACGAGTTTATTTTTATTGTTTTTATTGTAGATGATAAGTGACATGTTTCAAACACGTTAAAATATTAAGATGTTCAAGGTTATTGAAGACATTAAAACCCTTAATTTATTCACAAATTCACGAGTTCTACCAATTTATTATACAATTTACCTAGTTTACATGTCCCTACCTCTGTACGTTCCATCTTTGCATTGGGCTTATGAACCCCACTCACCCAAGAAACAGGTGTTGGCTCCCTTCAAAATTCTATGGGAAGCATAATTAAATTCTTCTTAGAAGAAAAATCGTATGGTAGAATATACCATATATATATATATATATATATATATATATATATGGTCTGGTTGTCCGCTTTTTGCATCCAAAATAGTTATAATAGAGACGATCATTTAACCCTTTGAGTCACGCACAAGCTCCAGTCTCAGATCGTAAGGAGCCCTGTGCACCCCTAGGCCTAGCCGATTTTCGCCTCTTTTACGTCTCGCAACGTAAGAGATTGCTTCAATCCAGTGAATTTTTGGCCTATTTGGTTCGAGTTTTTAGTGGTGAGGGGGTGGAGTTTGTTGTGGAGTGGGTTTAAGTGGTGGTGGTTCTCTTGAGTTTATAGAGAATAAATATAATTGTAATAAAAAATATATTATAAAGGTTGCAGAAGAACAGAATTAGATGCTTGTTTTACAGAACTTTTACTGCTCCCAACACTACCTCAGAAATGTCGTACTCAATGTAATATTCATCGTCACTATAAACACTCATTTCTGAATCTGCAAAACTCGTTTAACGGACAACATACAAGAAACTGTTTCCCGGTATGGATTCGGTAGAAAAAGTATCTGAAATTATTTGAAATAAATTCCGAACTCCAATGTAAAACACAGTTTACTGGGAAGAGTGGTTGCATTACATACATTCTTTGAAGTACCTCTTATTTCTCTTAATCTTGAAAGCAACGAAACTGTTGAGGGCATTGGAAAATGAGCCACATGTCCATTTTAAATTGGGTTTTTAATAGTCCGACGTATGAAAGAAAGTTATTATTATCACTTCATAATTTCTTAGTTGGATTGGGAAAATATTTTGATTTTTAAAGTAAAGACTAACTTGAATCATCGGATGTGGGAATTTTGTGGAAACTGAGGAGGACCTTGGGGTTGAAGTGTACTACTCGGTAAAAAGTAAACTCTTTCTAAAAAAAAAAACTTTCTACGAGGTATATATATATGTTTAGCCTTTTGTGAAATGGTACGAGTTTCGGTTGGTCGATGTCTCATGTTCTTACCGAACCCCCAATGTATTTTTGTATAAACTGTTAACGTGATTTGGTTTTGATGAACATGTTATCTTTATTTACTTTATCTATCGTTTAGGTATGAACCTACAAATTTGCTTCATGAACGAAACAAGTTCAGATACAGAGTCACCCAGCTCTGAAAGTGCTCCACCAAGCCGTAGTGGGACGCCCAGCACTGCTCCTCCACCTCCCAAGTCAAAAGTTCATCCTGAGCCGCCAAAATCTCTCAACTTGACCTCCATGGTAACTAAAAATTATTTGTCATACATAATGATAGAACTCTAGATGGCTGAAAAAGTTCATCATGGTTCAGTGTTTCCTTGTGTCATTCTTGTAGATTCATCTACTACAGCCATGATGTCGTTGTTTAAACGCTTTTCTTGGTAGTAATAATATCTTTAAAATCTAAAATGAAAAACGTGAGTAATTGGTGAGGAAACTGGATTATATGTAGTGATTGTCTTATGTATTAAATTGAAGTTAGGATTAGATATAGGCATTGTCACTAGAATTATCCACTAGTTGTTCGGGATTTTTTCTTATTTTTTTAAAAATAGATCTTTATTACTAGCAAGAAATGTGTTATCCTTACCATCTTGATTGTTGACTAGACATGTATTTGAATGCCACCCACTAGGTTGCTTTTGCCATATTTTTCTGTGGTGATTTGAGTGTACTTTAATGAGAAGGAACTGTGATATTGTAGAACTCCTCATAATCAGGAGTTAGTTGGACGATCTACACCTCTTCTACTTGTCTTTAAACTTTTGACTGGACAGGTTTCAACTCATTAGGCCACCGTTAGCTGTGCAAGCAATTAAACACCTTCCAACAGCTCAGTTTTCAGCTGCAACCATCTGGATTTCTTTGTTAGAACCAATTTACTATGCTATTGCCTCTTTTCAGGTCCTTCTCCTTTTCAACTTCTGTAGTCTGACGCCTTCACTCCTTTCCCTCCATATTTCGAATTATCCTCATCTTCATAATCCTTCTTTATCCCTCAGCTGTGCCTCTGTTCCACGTTAATGTCTCCCTTCTTTCCTCTGTCCCTGGACAGTAGAAACAGCTCCGTGAGCCGGGCAACCGTCAGCACACATAATTATTAGTATTGAGTTCAACCAAAATAAGAAGACTGCTTTGTCCATACCCGGATGACTTTAGGCGACACAAGGCAGAGGTTGAAATGGCACCTCTCCCTCAGCTCACTCCGTCGTCCAGTCCTTCAATTGACGTACAATTCACAATGGATGAATTAGAGAGAGCAATGAATAAATCAAATAGGACTGCTTCTGGGAAAGACATGATCCATTATAAAATGTTGACCAATCATCCACAGGAACAAAAGCGCACTTTCTTGAGGCTGTACAATTCTATCTATGCCTCAGATAACTATCCCTCTGCCTGGAGGGAGGCTGTCATGTCCCTCTGCATAAAAAGGGCAAAGACCCTTGTGAAGCTGGTAGTTGCAGGCCCATCTCCCTTACTTGCTGCATGAGCAAGATCCTAGAACTATGGTCAACTACCGCCTGGTGGGGTTTCTTGAGAGCAACTGCCTTATCAGCCAGTATCAGGCTGGTTTTCGCAAACGCTTCTCAGCAGTTGACCAACTCTCAGCTCTTGAGAGTTACATTCAGGACACCTTTCTGGTCAGGGAGCATGCTATTGGTGTGTTCTTTGACCTAGCCAAAGCCTATGACACCACTTGGCGTCACAGCATCTTAGAAAGGCTACAGCGGTGGGGAGTGGGTGGGCCGATGCTGGGCTTCCTCCTCAGCTTTCTCTCCCACCGAAAATTCAGGGTGTGCCTGGGGAATGTCTTGTCCAATCTCCATCTTCAGGAGAACAGCATCCTTCAGGGCTCAGTACTTAGTTGCACCCTATTTATGGTCGCTATAAATGGCTTCACTGATAACATCCCAGAGGAGATTTGTCCCTTACTATATGTGGACGATTTAACAATTCTTCTCAGAGGCAATGATCTGAGGAATCTGAGGTACTATTGATACCATCTATCAAACAGCACAGAGGCAAGGTTTTAGTTTTTCACCTGAAAAAACTACCTCCATCCATTTTTGCAGACAACGCAAAGCACATGGTGAGTATTGGTGGTGTTACAATACCTTTCTCCACTCACACACGTTTCCTCGGTCTCGTAGTTGACCGCCAGCTGTGGTGGACCCAGCTTATTGAGTACTTGCGCCAAGCTGCCATGCGGGGTGTATAGTTGCTGAAGGCCCTTTCTAACTATAGTTGGGGTGTCCAGCAGGGTGTCCTTTTGAGAATTTTCCATGCAGTGGTGTGATCCCAAATTGATTATGGGACTGCAGTTTATAGCTCAGCAAGAAAGTCCTTGCTGCGTAAGCTGCGTAATTTGGATCCTAAATTATACAAGGGTCTTCGGTTGGCTACTGGGGCCTTTCGTACTATCCCCATCGTACTATGCTTGGGCATAGTCACCCACTTAAAATTTTGCGAAATCTGCTAGCACTTCGCTATGCTGAGCGCTTGCTATTTCCTGTTAGTGAAGTGGTCACCCATAATCCAGGCTCCAATCACGAACTCACCCATTGGGTATTCATGTTCAGGAGCTCACTTGGTGGGATAGCATAGAGAGATACCCTCTGGTTCCATATGATATGCCCCCTGCCCCTCCCTGGACCTTGTCTAGGATGCATGTTGACCTTCGTATGAAGGTCGGGGTCAAGGCAACTACACCCCCACACATCCTCAGAGGTCACAACACCGATATCCGGTATGCGGGACACACTCTTATATTCACTGATGGCTCAAATATACCTGATGGTGTTGGCCTTGCTCTATGGAGCCCCTAATTCCAAGTCACTAACACCACCAACAGACGTGTCTGCGTTCACAGCAGAGCTGTTTGCAGTGACACTGGCTGTTCGAAACTGCCAGTTGCTGGGTGTCGGGAATTATGTGATCTGTAGTACACAAAGTACCATCGAGGCGATTAAAACTCACATTCTGATGATCCCCTAATACAAAGCCTACCTGTATCGCTACACCAAGCCACCGTTTTTGTCAAGGATGGCAACATAGCTCCTCTTAGAATCGTGCCACTTGCAGTGTCCCTTTGGACACCTTGTTCAATGCCGCTAATGACCCTTCTGGTTGAGGTGCGGCTTAAAAAAAAAGAAGGCTGCTCATAAAATATGGCCTTTATTTTGAGTAGTTGACTACTGATCTCAATCCTGGCTGACTCCATTCAGCACTACACAACTTTCGTTTTCAAAATCCATTGGTACTGGTTAGATGAGAGGGAACCTCCTCTTAATCTTAGACTATATCCAGTCCCATAGTAAGATAGGAAACTATTTATTTTGTTTTGTAGATTCAGAAGGTAATTATTACGTCATTATTTTGCATTTGCATTGATTAGTTTACTTCCATTCATTGGTGAAAGGATCCTGCAGTTGCACACTATACTATCTGTGTATAAATTGACTAAAATATGCATCTTTTGGTTCCAGGTGCGAGAATCAAAAGCATCATTCACCTCAGGGGGAGCTAGTGAGGATTTTTTCACGCGGCAAGCGAGGCTCCAAGCAGAAGCAAGGCTCGCATTGTCGCAGGCCAAAGACCGAGCTCGTTTGCAAATGGAAGCTGATCGGTTGAGTGGAAAAACCAGCCCCATCACAGAAATGCTACGAGCGAGTTTGAAAAAAGTGCGTGAGTCACTAAGTCAAAGTCGTATCACTATTGCTACCTACTAATTTTGTTGGCTATGAAAAAATTTTGGTATATTAACTTGGCCGTCTGATAAAATCCTTCTCTTGGATAAGTGACGGCCTCTGAGGTTGACTGAAATGAGTTACGTCATATCGGCTTCTATCATATTCCTTCCTTCTACCGCTATTGACCGACATTGTTTGCCATTTGTTGCAATTAGTTTGCAGTTGTTCTTGCTACTGTTTGACATTTTCATCTAAATGATCGTAATTCAAAAATGACCTTTGATATCTTGCGCATTTTTTTCATGCTGTCAATATTGTTTCCCTCCCTAAATAACGAGAAAAGGAAAACCTCAGGGATGATTTTAGTTTCCCTCCCGCCTTACCATAAAATAAATAATTAGGGGCTTGTTTATTATAGCTTACGGTCACTAAGCTTTAGCAGAGAGGAGTCGTTTTCTTTTTGTAGGTACCTAGGTACTTTATACATAGCGCTTTACACAGTCCTCCTTCATATAATTGAGACCAGAGTATGTCAAGAGCTTTTTTCTCAGTAGTTCCAAAGACTCGGGGATTCGTCATTCATTAAAAAATATCAAACGTGATGTTAAAGACTTTATGATGCAAATTCTACTTTTCTGTTTCTCCTTTGGACATACCCAAAGTAGCAATCACTAGGTTATTATTTATTGATAAATGAACTGGTCCCAATATAGCTTAAAGTACACAGAAACACGAGTAGTTACCACCTACTATTAGCCTTTTCTTAAAATCATACGATTTCATCTATCTATTAGACCCATCCCCCCCCCCCCCCCATCCCCATTCCCATCTATTTTCCCCTGTGGGAATCATGATAGTTCCCACACCCCACGGCACGCCAGATTTTTCATTTAAAAAAGGAAAAATGAGCTATTGTGTTCACTTTCATGTATGTATGTATGTCCTTTTAAAATTGTTTTAAATGCCGCTACCCGGCATCTGATTTTGATGGTATGGATGTGAACTGTAACATGGCAGGGTTAAAGATGTATCAGGGGCCGCCGGCGCATGAGAGGTCATTGATCAGTAGAGTGAACTCCAAAGCCATTTTTTCTCCTATTCGACGTAGGAAGCTGAAATGTGAAAGGGAGGCTGAAGAGAGAATGTTAAGACGACTGAGAGGTAATTGATTAGCTGATTGAGCTCCAAAGCTATTTTATCTCCTATTCAATGCAGAAAGCATCTATTTACCGGGATCTCTTAACAAGAAAATTGGCTATCGTGTGACTCACTTCGTGAGCACTGATCTACTTGTATTACTATTTATTTTAAATAGTTTAAATTTGAAATGTTGAACTAAAATTTGGTTCTCTATAAGTATAGCACTCTCCAAAAGCCTTGGAAAATGTGCAGTTGAAAAGTTGTCGATGAAATACTAAAACACAGATAAGGGCGCCACTTTTTTGGCAGTGGCGTCCCGTTGTTGAATGCATACCTTCACTGGCATTTGATCCGCGTTCATTATCAATGAGGTTTGTGTTGGGGAGGTGAGATGTTTTCCCCCCCCCCTTTTTTTTACCCCACCATCTCAGCGTTGCTTGCTCACCCTTTTCTCACGAAGATGAAGAAATATAAACAAATTTTCCACACTCAATATCTTTTTTCGCCCTGTACCTAACATCTTCAGTCTTCAAATTTTAGAAACCAAATGAACAGTTCATCCGTATTATGGGGCAGATGTTGGGGAGGGAAGGAGGGTCACCCTCTTCTATCCAGGGATCCATGGTATTCTGTTCTGGTTTTTCCAATAATATATATCATCAGACTAGTAAGTTAATTCTTATCGACTTCCGAATATCCCTCGAATTTTGAAGTTACTTCACTCAAGGTACTAGTTCGTGACTGGTTTGGTAAACGAACTAGAATCGTTCATTCAGTTTTAAGAATTACATTGCAGGGTAGCAATGTTTTATAGCGGGTTTTTTCACGGAAATGGTTTTTACTCTTTCTCTGTACGTTTATTTGTATATTAGCTACATAATTTAGAAAATATTTGCCATCAATTTGATTGTAATTCATTCTTGTGCACAAATAGCTCCCCAACAACAGGAAAAATTTATGCATACCTAGCATTAAAAAAGATTAAACAAAATCACTAAAATTCGCTCATGAATTGGCTTACTACACGAATTTCCAGACTAATTTCTTACGACGGTCCATTCATTTTCTCTCAAAATTGGAGGATACCTAGTTGAGAATGGTTTCAAAATGGATCAACAACAGGTTGTTGTGATTTGTTCTCTGTTGATAGTGCAGGAACAACCTTAATGTAAATTAGCAGGCCACTAACCGCGTCATTTACAATTGACTCAAGAGCCTTTTGTAAGTTAAGTGGTATTTTTCTACCTCAAATGACATGGTATTCTTTATTATGTTTATGAGTCACAGGGGAAAATATAAGTAAATTCTTCGAAAAATACACATATTGAGTCAGGGAGGATCGTTTATTTATTTATTTTTTATTGCTCATTTATAATTATTTG
This sequence comes from Adelphocoris suturalis, assembly GCA_030762985.1. Classification (NCBI taxonomy): domain Eukaryota; kingdom Metazoa; phylum Arthropoda; class Insecta; order Hemiptera; family Miridae; genus Adelphocoris; species Adelphocoris suturalis. The sequence goes on from CM061042.1 coordinate 106,025,404, forward strand.
ATGTGATATAGTGCTATTCAAAGGACAGGAACAATGTACATAGCTTTTAATTCGATAAATATTGAGTAAAAATATCAGAATTTCGGAAAAGGATGGGTGAGCCGTGAGGGTCCTTTGTGGCAATGGGCGAGTGGGGAAGGAATGTCAGTTTTATGTGGTAGTGGGTGCCATACCTCCGATCCAATAAAGAATCTCGGAAGAATGTCAAAATTTCAGCTAAGTCCATAAAATTACTGAAACAGCATTTCTACGAAAATACATCAATTTCATTACGTTGATGAGTGTCTTAGAATTTAGAAAACGCTGCCAATTATTACACAAAGGTTTGTTATCCTACCGAGGAGAATGAGATAAAACACACCTACACTTCCTGTATTTAACACGAGCTGACCCACCGATTGAAAATTATTGATATGAAATAAATCAACCACCTACGCTTCAAAAGTCCATCTAAATAGGCGATAAACGTTATAATAAACTCGATTTTGTGAATTTGGGGACATATCGATGGTTTTGTATTCGATTCTTGGATTCTACGCATCTTGAAACAGAACCAACAAATTTCAAGAGAGGTTTAAAATTATTTTTCCCTTGGTCAGAATAAATCAAAAAATTTTCATTAGTAATAAAAGTTCCACTAGACCGCTTTTTAAAAATGGATTATACGTATCAGTTTTCTTTTTCCTATTTATGTTATTGTTATTATTTTCTATTTATCTTTCTAATGTCCATCTATTATGGAATTTCAAGTAGTTAGCAAGCTAGACTCACGGATCACGGTGGGTGGATGGAGGAGCTCAGTGTATTTTATTAAATTTAATCTTGTCGGCTTTGTTAAACATTATTAGCCTTACAGTGTGTTATCAGCTGTAGATTATGGGATAAACCAATATTGTTTGCAACTTCTTCTCCCTCTAGGCTCATGTTACTCATGGGCCTCGAGGCTGTGCTCATGGTTAAAAAAAGCTTATTAAAGTTTTTATTTTCAGGTTGGCGTGCACTTTCCTCCTGAAAGGAGGAGGGTCAGTCGTCAGATGCTGACAGACATGAACGTCGCACAACTACAAGTTATCGTGAATGATTTACATACGCAGATAGAAAGTGAGTAACTACCTACATAACTAGTTTTGAAGCAGTACGTTCATTTTGATTTACATGATGATTTCTATTTTGTGCTGCAATCAAAAATTAGTTACATAAAGTGGGGCGAGGTCTGACGAAAAATTATGTTTTTTCATGAAAACATGTACTTGAAATTATGTTAATATATGCCAAAGATCGTCTGGGTTTACACTATGGGTCGGGGCGAATTTAGTCGGCCTTTTATCTGGCTAAAACGAGTTCTAATCATTCTAGGGATTATCCAGAACACTTATTAATTGTTTATAAATTTCAGTACAAAGGAAGGAAGTAATTCGAGTAAATAAAACTCCATTTACAGTAAAGTGTTTTCCCGGAAAATTCCCATGAATGGTTGTTTTTAAATTTGGAGTCTTTATATTTTTAAAGCTATGAAATTTATAAAATTTATATTTCAGATATTTTTCAACGCCTGCCACTAAAAATTTTGAAAACTGTGGTAACCTCACAACAAAATATCTCTAATTTTTGTCCATAATTTTCGATTCTATCACCTGGGGAGAGCAAAAAGCGGCTAAAAAGGGAAAAAGCTGCTTTGAACACATGTGTCTACCTTCGCCCCACTTAACGCTCTGTAAAGCACAAAATTAGTTGATGCTTTTCCAAATTACAATCTATTTACCTATTATATTTTAAATCTTGTCCGTTTAAGTGGTGGGAACACCAATTTTACTCGCACTATTGATGAAGCACCGACAAGTTTACTATTTCAAAACAAAATCTACAATTGAAATGAAACATAGAAATAAATTAGTATGGTTCTACGTTTTTATTTTGCGGTTTCTACCAGTAAAATACTGTGATTGACGACCACATGTGCTTAACGCTAATGTTTGTCTTGAGATCCCTTATCTTTTCAATATAGTAAAATGATTTGAAACTTGCTGTGGCTTATTGAATGAGCAGCTGGGAAGAGCCGAGCACTCCTGCATGCTTTGTGGCATGTATGCCCATCACAATCTGCTGTGGGAGAACGTCAACTTTTTTTTTCTGTTAGAAAACTGTACTACGTACGAGGTTAATTATTCATTTAATTACCCTCATGATACATGCTCGGTAACACTAGTCTTTCTTTCGAGGCGTCCTGTTATATTTACCTGATAGATGTTCGTTCTGGATTCAAATAAAGATGATGTAAGTCCATGGCTACCTGACGTTATCATCCAAGGGAAGTTTCTCATCAGAATAAATCTCATAAGGATAGATCTTGTTTGGGTCATGGAAACTACTACACAGGGTGATTCCCTCGCAGATGCAAAAAAAAATTTTGGGTGAAACTGCATCAAAAATGGAGTAAAATGCCGCCAACTGAATGTTTAGTTTGTTTGTTACGATTAAATGTATGTGTGTTACGGGGTAAAACTAGTTAATTAAAGTGTAAAACTCGATTATAACGTAGTTGAGAGATATGCAAGAGTTTCCATTCGATCCAGCGAGAAAAAATACATAAAAACCGACCCCATACTTGTTGGTTCATGGAGGGTCATCTTTCGAGAAAACCAACAATTTCATTGAAAAACCCACATTTTTTAACATTAAAACATTATTTTCTCCCCTAAATAACAAAATAAAAGTAAAATTGATAATACCGCTGGAAAGCATATTAGATGAAGCAGTTTTCATGAGATTTGCCAGTTTCCAGGATTCTTTTTAAAAGAGTAGTAAAGTTTTAAAGATTTTCAGAAATATTATTTTTTCAAAATCGTCAATGTTTGAGCTGATGTGAGGGTCTTTGGATGGTACTTTTTAAGAACCCAAGTACACTATTCTTATAGGAAATTTAATGCTGATACCGAAAATGAGGTTGAAAGTTAAAATTAAATGATGCAAAGTGGAGAAATCCGAGTTTAAAATGAAAAAAAAAAACACGGTATTCCTGAAAAAACCTTTAAAAAATCATATCTCGAGTACGAATTGAGATAAAAATATGCGGTTGGCGGCATTTTACTCCATTTTTGATGTAGTTTCACCCACATTTTTTTTTTTTTTTGCATCTGCGAGGAAATAAAATTTTTCTCTTTACCCGTTTCAGATTAAAAATAAGCCCTACTTCAAACCTAGGTATTGCACGTAGAGCTATAAGGTGCCATTTCGGAAGCTAAATTGAACCTCAAACTCCAGACCATTTCTCCTGGAGGGCGAAATCGAACCGGGAAGTCATGAAATTGCTCGATAGGGGAAAACTTTAGTTGAACACCGAACACTCGCTCTGGTCGGTAAAGCTATGACTATCGCACGTCTTGCTGGAACATTGTTTCGTCAACCAGCTCAGCCTGAATATAAAAAGTGTACTTCATTCCTGAAAGTCTCCTCAATATTTACTATACAACTCTTATTTCTGTGAAAAAAATAGCAACCAATCTATAACCTTATAATAAGAGTGGAAGTGGTAGTAGTTATAGTAGTAGATAGTAGTACTCTAGTTTCAATACATGTTAAGATGGAAACAAAACTGTATTGAGATGAAGATGGTGAGAAAATTCACCAAAAATGAATCAATCTCTTGAACCCATCTTGATTTGTGGTGTAAGTGTGTTTCTTTGAAAAGCTGCAATGGTATTCCAGTGATACACTTCTGAAACAAATGTGCAGAGAGGAAATCCAGGAGGGGTTGAGTTCTGTCCAGTGTGTATGAGTGAGTGTTGGAGCAACAATTCTTTGTCCCGTCCATTCCTATTTCTTTTTGTCTTTTTGGACTCAGATTTTCGTTTTCTATCGGTGTCAATAGAATATAGATAGCCTGGAAAGGTTCAAGAATTCAAGTTCAAATTGGGTGGACATTACGACAATTGTGGCCTCCATCCATGGTACGATCGTTGTTCATCGTCCCCCCAGATATTGTTCCTTTAGTTGAGTTGAAGCTGTCCTAAAAAAGCGATGATATCCATAAGCACCTTTTTTTGTTTAAGTGTATTACTTCTGTAGACCTTCTTTTATGTATCCAATTTTTTCCTGACATAATTATGAAGGGGGTGTAGTTTTCAGAAAAAAATATATATATATATTCATAGGGATATGTTTATAAGGTGAGTTGGTTGGAAATGTAAAATCATGGTTGGAGTATTGTTACATAAGCTAAAGATTTTTTCTTTTCGCTTATGGAAGGCGAAGCATCTACATGTTTATTATGAAGCCCCGTTTATACTGCCTGAACATCCCCGAACATCAAGCATTGAGCATTCGTGATCGTTGCTCACCAGTTTTCAACGAGCACGAACACAAACGAGCCCTCTGTTCACACTGCTTGAGCATTTGTGACGATCAGTTGCTCATGAGGATTCGCAGCAAACAGACGGCACCCGCGCTATGCAAAATTGCGGTTTCTGCAGCGGCTATCCTCATTTTAGACCATCTAGCGGAAGAAAAGCGAAAAAAGAAAAGGCGTCGCATGTGGGAGTCGTCATTTTTAAAGAAAAGAAATTACTCCCTATTGCTGAAGGATTTAAAGAACGATAACAGTGGGCTATTCAGCAATTTTAGCCGCATGTCGCCTAAAGATTTCACCTTCATATTGCGAAGAATAGAAGGAAACATGAAGGAAGGTGCTCCGCATACAGAGAAATTAACAAAAGGCACTTTTCATTTTCCCACTCCATCACTATAATACTTAAATAGCAACAAAACACCACACACAAAATGGGAGACGTGTACCCTTCAACAGCTAGGCGAGAACTTGATTCATAGAACACCATTCGACGAATCCCGGGGTGTTTACACACAGCGAGCTGCAAACAAGCATCCCTTTGATGATTTGCCTTAAAACCGACATCGGGTGGATCAGGTCCGAGTACGAACGAGCATTCACTTGGACCTTGATCGGCTCGCAGCGACTGTTTACGCTGCCTGAGCCTGGAACGAATGGAGCCTCGTTCGTCGCCCCTGCTCGCGGCTAATGCACGGGCAATGTAAACGGGCCTTTAGGGTCCCAAAACTGTTGAAAGGGATTACTCAAGCCAACTTGACCTAGCTTTCCTGGTACTCCCCCAGACAATGCTCCACGGAACCTTGCCTCTTATATGCTATTCAATTGAATTAGTTTCATTAATTATTTTATAGTAGAAGAATAATATAACAAAGAATCGGACAATTGCATACAGATCTGGATTAGTTGGCATTTGTCAGAGCTTTTTTGGATGATTGTTGTTGCACTTTATCCCGTCTATCAGCTTTCTATAACCCTTGTGCTTCATTAGTTAGTTTAGTGTTTTGGGGTTGGCATGTGTTTAGTATGTGTAACCTGTGGAGACATGCCTGTGTTCAGGGCTCCCTAGGATCTACGCTGAACACGTTTTTTTTTTTTTTTTTTTTTTTTTCCATTGATCAATCTATCTCAGTGAGGGCACCAACCCTTTGTATGTATTTTCAGCCTTCCACAACCTCAGCTGTTCGTTCTTTCATGATCAGACCTGCTAATTCGAAGATAAGAGAAACTTCAGTGGGTTCATGATTCATCTGTAGCTCGCTTCAAGCTACCTTGTCCTGTATTTATTGTATACTCCAGCTATTATCGTGTATTGTAGTTGTGTGTATATTTAATCTCTAAGATATTTTTTTTTATTCGGGCATTTGTGGTGAAAAAACTTAAATAACTCTTTGAATAATAACTTCTCTCTTACCTTACCCCTGATTTCCATGATGATTCTCCTTAACATTATCTTCATTTCTCTACCCACAACATTCAACATATACTAATGCAATCACAGGCGTTTGCCATTATATTATACCTACTTCGTAATTTATTGCCTAGCACTTGTATGAATTATATCTAACCGAATTTCCATTTCTCATTTAATAATATATTTTTCAGCGCTTAACGAAGGGTTAGTACGATTTTTGATGGAGAGAGATGAACTTCACATGACTCAGGATTCAATGCTTGTGGATATTGAGGACGTAACCAGATATCTGTAAGTAGTTATTAATAGGGTTCTTTCATTGTTTGAAAATGGGCAAAATGGGTTAGACATTTCAATGGTTAGATATATTCAAAGAGCTAGGACCTTCTGAAACAAACTAAAATTCTTCAATATAGGCGTTGGTTTTTTCGCCCCAAAACAAAATACTGCTTAAAAAATAGTAATAAATGAATGAATTCCCAATATTGAGGGATAATTAAAATTAAAGCTGCTAGTTAAATTAATTTTTTTTTAAACGAAATTCATGAAAATAAATAAATAAAATGATCAAATTTTTTTTAAATTAATTTATTTTATTTGATTAATGAAATTTATATATTTGAGTGAGTAATAATTGCACCTATTACCTTTGTTTTCGTCATTGTTCTCTGAGAGGCTCTAAATCATCAAAACCGTCTTGAAACATTGGTTTTCATGTTTATTAGCTTACTAATAACTTCATCATTCTGACAAACGGTGTAGAATTGTGGAACGAACAATCCAAACAAAAAAGGGCTTAGGGAGTATAAAAAAGAAGTGAATTAACGAACTTTATTTATTCTCATTATTATAATATTATATACTAAAGTGCACTTCAGGATATTTAGCAATGCAGTTCCTCCATGAGGTACGTTTTGACTCGAATGTTTTGAAAACTCGTGGGAACGCGATTTTAAAACAAGATGGCTTCGCGAGGCTGCACCCAAATCGTCCCCTTCGGAATGGGCACATTGTGAATAGCACAAGATGGCCCTTCAGTAGATGAGAGGTAGTAAGGACCAGTTAAGGATCTGGAAGAAGAAAGCTTTCCTAATCAAAGACTTGCAGCCAACTCTTCGCCTCCCTGTACAATTGGAATAGACATTGGGTGGTCCAAATGTTGTAATAAGCTCTTAGAAATATAATTAAAAATTAACTTCAAATGATAGTTTATTTACCAATCATCATATCCTACTGGACACTTAAGGGCATTTTAACATTGTATTTGTTTATAGATAACTACATCTGAGGCTGCATTCTATGAAAATTTCTGGAAGGGTTCCTAAAGATCCTGACTGGAGGGAGAAAAAATTGAGACAGCCCCCCACCTAGCGGCCCTGCCCTTGAAGTAGGCAATTTAGAGACTCCAATGTCCACTATTCATACCCCATTTATTTGGGTTTGTCACCTCCCAAGAACTGAGGCTCTTCACTTCAAAACCCTCCCACTTTTTCATTCTTGCCAAGAAGGGAAGAGGAAAACGAAAATTGTTAGTTAGATAATGAAGCAGGTCCACATACATACCAAGGTATCTCCTGAAACGTGATGGGGAGTGTTGAAGAAATATAGGATTTACTCAGAAAATGGATTCCTCTATGCTTGGTAGGCGTTACAAAAGATAAATATGCATACCTACTATTAGGTTATTATACACCCAAGGCGCTATAACGCATCTCATGAAACGAAAACGGGAAAGAAAAAACTGTTTCTGCAGATAAAAGATGTGACGAGATTATACTAAAAAAAAGTATGCGTGTTTCCAGAGCATTTCTTTCAAGTTTGAGCTGAAACGTAGCTTAAGGAATAATTCCTGTTAAAATGCCCTGAAGTGCCCTGGAATGGGTGGACATCCACCACCCCTTTAACTCTCAGATCTGCGCTGATCCCCAACTTATGCAAAGCTCGCGCCTTGGAAAAACTGTGTTCCTAACGCCTTTTGTTTTTTCTGTTTTGGTGTTATTATTTAGAACGTAACCCTGCTACATTTCTGTTTTTTCTGTAATTATGGTACGGACAAGCTTTCTTACAACAGACATATTCGGCCTCAATACGTAACTATGTTTATCTATCCATTCATATGAGATAACATGTAACCCAACCTACGAATAGAAAAACAATAGAAGCAGTCATAGAAGGAAGTATACTTACTGTGTAGAATACGGGTTTCAAAAAATTTTCTTGGTAGCGATAACTTTATGAAATGGAAGTAAAGAAATAATAAGTAGGTACCTATCACTTTTATATGAATGCGCATCTGAATAAACAGGTAGTACCTACCTGCATAATTCTGAAATGGGCGTGTTTGTATCACCTGTCAAGTATTGACATGTGGAACGATCTTCGGGTACTTTCCCTAAGGGAGAAAAAGGATTCATAAGAATTGGTTTCTAATTCATAAGAATTTCCCTTGGTAGTTATAATATTTGTTTTTCTCAACATTTTGCAATCCTTGGTCTTCTAAGGATGCATGGTTGACCCAATTTTCGTTGAATTCCAATATCAAAGGAATCGACCGGCACATGAGACTAGTAGTTAGGTACATGTTTGATGTGACCATTCGAATTTTATACAATCAACAACGAAATATTTCGTTACGACTATTCCGATTCGGGAAAGAAACAGTAATGAACAACTACTACTAACCTGAAAGAGCCTAAAATAAACGAAGAGGTTTTATAACCACCACAGCCGAGAGTGATGGTCGCTCTTTGATTTATGCGATCTCTACATACCTACCATGTTTGTAATGCATGGTTTTCCTATTCATCTTGGTTTGTGGAATGAATTAGTGGTACCTACCTTCTATTCATCAGGATAGCACAATCAATGAGAATTTCAAGAAATTGTGATTGCTTGAAGCTCTTGCAAAACCTCGCATCTTCTTTTTGAAAGTCGTTATCAGTAACAATCATTAGGTAACTGAACACTAATGGTTTGTTACTGTGATGACCTAACCGCCTAAATCTATCTAATATTGTAACTCTTCATTTCCGTGGAAATATACAACGTTCTTCATTACCTTCCTTTTTTTTTTTTTTTGTAAAGGGTTTCCGCAACTTTGTCGGGAGAGATTTAGTTCGTAAGACAACATTGTTAGGCTTTTCCCAATTCAGGATGTTACAGGAGGTTTTGGGAGTTTGAATATAGCCCATAACCTGACCAGGAACTCTCAGACCATTTTGGAAAAACCACAGTGAAATTAGTCCAGCAGTTTCAGAGTCCATACCAGACAAACGCAAACATACATTCATTTTTATATATAGTCCCTTACAAAGGAACCATTCGTTCAGTACATATACGTACACTACACATGAAAGCACAAGCTTTGAAAAAGCACAGGGCTCAGAAGAGAGTGTTCAATAACACCCAAGTGGCTGGTCTGAAAATAACCTATAGTTGCTGCCAAAACTGAACATGACATCTTTCATTTCAATGTGGGAATGGTAATTTTTGGCGAATAAAAAATTCTGGAGCACCACTTTTATCTGCTGTGACTCATCATTATCTTTTGGTCTGAGGACAGTCACTCAGAAGCCAACTATTTGATCCATGGATAACTCGCATATCGGCTAATCCTTGAGTAAAAATTGATGGTAGAACGGGCAAAACACTCGCGTTTCACATCTAGATCCTGCGTTTCAAGACTCGGGAGTTAATGCTTGTGAAGTTGATCTAACTTATAGATTCCAAAGCAGTTAGCGGCTTGATGAAAATACTCTCTCGTGGTTCTAGACTTGACTGTGAGACGTTCGATTCGATTTCTTTACTTATTTTGAGTGTGATTTCATAATAAATAGCACTCCTAAATTTGTATCATGAGTGATACAGCTTTGGGAAATGTCCGTAATCTTGCTATTGTAAACGACCTAATTGTTTGTTTTTTCATTTAAGGGGAGCAAAGGAAAGCTGCTTGAAGGACGACATTGTTAGAAACAATAATCTCACACCCCCTGCTACCTCTAAACCGGGCATAACGAGGATAGTAAGTCTTGGAAAAAAATGAACCACTGTGTTTCTACTGGTGAACATACCTATTCAGAAAGCCTGAATACACATTTATTATTTGTAATAATGTGCCGACACCCTCCAATTATAAATAATCATTCTGTGTTGTCTCAACCCAGTTAATGCGTTCATCCTGGAAAAATCAATAGTTTTATTTTACTAACAATCCCAATTTAACCATCCATTTATTTATGATTCTTACTTTTCTATAAATTTGATAATATCAAATTAAATTTTGGTGGCACTTAAAAAATATATTTTATGGAAGAGTGATGAACCACTCTACCACGTTAAAGTCATTAAAATGACATAACTGCATCTCCTATTTCCGTTTCCTTTAAAATTTAATAACGATGACTGAATTACTATACTATCTACTAATATTAATTTATTACATCTTATACTCTGCATTTATGAATGTTATCATTTTAAAAAGAAGAAAAATGAGATCATAGACAACTAAGATATTGTATATAAATTTAAATATGTATATTTTATTAATATTATTGTGTCATATTATTCATTGTAAATTTATGAAATAAATGAACTTTGGTTGATATGTAAAGAGAAAAAAAAAGAAAATAATTATGGTGTTAAAGTTGCTTTTAAACAAGTTGAAAATAACTTTGTGAGAGATGTTATTGACTTCACTCAATTTACAATCATGTTCAGATATAACAGGCTGTAGACATTTTGTTTCATAACATAATAGAAATTGCGTTACAGGGTAGTAACATTCACTTTCGCTTACATTCCCTTTAAGCATCAGTCAATCCACGGGATATATCCCCAATCTATGAACCTGAGAATGGTTACACCGAGAAGTGGAATATCTACTCTCTTGAAGCAAAAACCATTGACTAAAGATTTTAGCACTAATAATGGTGAAAGCCTACTTTTTCCCGAGTTCGTGGTATGCTCCATAGATATTAATTTGTTAAACTATGGTTGTGTGAGTTAAAAAAGGAGATAGCTTTGCTATATAGCGTGTGCTAAATGTTGTTTCTAATTATTGGCACATTTGATTCACTGCTTCAGTTGATAATTAGCTTCAGTGTAAAATCACTTTCTAGCCTTCTCTCAATATGCTCTAATGGTGCTGAAATATTACTAATAGAGCGATGATTTATTCAACGTACATACAAAGCTGTGGTAGTCATAAAACTGTTAATAAACACTGTAAATTACCATGTTTTCGGTTTATTATTTCCGGCATCTCAACACTATCTTGAATGATTGCTATACAATAACTTAGGTTTATCATTCCTTGGAGAAAGGAGATTGTGTTTCATTTGGTTTTAAAGGCTGACTCGCCAAATACCTATGATTTCAGAGTTCTAATTGCTTTTTTTTAAATTATTATTGTTATTATATTTTTTAAATTATGAGTATTGTTGTGAATATTGTTTTTGAATATGATTGAATTTATTATTAAAATTCAATTGATCACAACACCTTTTTTGCTGGCGTGCGGAGGTTTCTTCAAAATAAACAAGGCGGTCACAGGTTCCATTTGGTTGACACCTACTGTGATTTTTTTAGATCCATGTGGTTTAGCCATGCATTTTATCTGCCCCCTGTGGTCTATAGTGGTCTATGCAGCCTACGAATTGTTGTTATGAACGAATGGAGATTCTTACGATGGGTTGTAGCTGGCTGTGATGAGCAGTTCAAGACGATGATAGTCCATACGATAGACTGATAGACCATACGTCAGTATTTAGGCCCGCGATTTTGGGTGTAACAGCCACTACCTAAGAACACGAGCTGCATCCTCAAACATCCCAAAGAACAACATCAGTGGTATCACAGGCTACCCAACACAGATCCCCTGTAATGTAGGAGAACACGAGCACGGGACGGTAGATCCGGTTTTTGTGAGGAGAGCCCAGATTTCCTTTAGAAAATATAAATAAAGAGAAAGATAGAGAAAAAATGAAAATATAGCATTTCCTCATTGATACAGACGTTTTCCACATAGATTTAGACTTTTTCCACGTAGCTAAGGCCTTTTTCACTTAGATCTCTCAAGAAGATTTTTAGTTGTTGTAGTCATTAATAAATAGGTACCTACTCAACTTTCATCAGGCAAAAAGTAAAAATAAGAAGGAACGATTAGAAAAAATACAAGTTTTCTCTAGTTTGTTAAGGATCTGAAAGTTCTACTTATGCAGCATGATAATCTGAGCGAATTTTCGTTAATTATCCTTTTACATTCGTTATATTGTTTTGAAAATTGAGCACTTAGAATGCAAGGTGATTGTAAAACTACCAATTCTATTATAAACAGGCTCATTCTAAATAATACTCTGCGTTAAAAACATGTTTTGGATGTTCAGCTTTTTGCAGTTTTCAGCAAAATATTTACATTTCATTAAAATTGGCTGAAAACTGCTAAAAGAAAGCTAAAAATCCAAAATCTTTTTTTGAATCGGAAATATTATGTAGAACGAATAGTTTCGCCATCAAATTGGTAGTTTACAATTTCTTTGCACTCAAAGTGCTTAAATATGAAGATGTAACAAACATAACCTAGGTTATTTGCAAGAAAATAAGCTCTTACGATCATGATTCATGACTGTAACTTTCATATTCATAACAGACTTGAGGATACGCTTACTTTTTCTTATCGTTTCCTCTTGCCGTTTGAAAGACGAGTGCTTATTACAATGAGACTAACTACTGAAAATTTACTAGAGACTAAGCCTAAGTGCAAAAGGTCTTAATTTATGTGGGAAAAGTCTAAGCTTAAGAGGAAAAGGTTTAAACCTAAGTAGAAATGGAAGGTCTAAATCCAAGTGGAAAATCCCTAACCTGAGTGGAAAAGGTCTAAACCTAATTAGGAAAGGTCTAAATCCAAGTGGAAAATCTCTAAACCTGAGTGGAAGAGGTCTAAATCAATGAGTAAATGATGTATAACCGTGACATTGGTGTCTGTATTATGTGTAGCAAAATTTTTTTAAGGGGCCTGATTAGTGGATACATTAGTTAAGAACAAGTTTCAAAACGTCATACAATGCGTCTCTATTACGACCACTGGGTGGGCCCCACCTGATTTTTACAGAGAATTCAACGACAACGATTTCAGGTTATGAGGGAGGTTATGATGGTTTTATTGGGACTCGAAAGATTTTACATACATTTCCAAGTCATCTGTTTTGTGAATCATCACTGCTCTTCTTTACCACTGTCATCTACATCCCCCTTGCTGCTGTTCTTAGAATATTGTCTGCAGAACTTAGTACCTATAATGATAAAATAATATAATTTATATAGCCCCCATGGGGGGGGGGGTTAGAATAAAGAAGGTACAGATTTTCAAACGAAATAGTGCAAAGCAGTAGGTAAGTAAGTACTATATTTATAATGTAAGACTGCATTAAAAGAAATGTTCTTCAAGATGAGTGCATATTTTGAAGATTTAACCTTCAAAGGGTACACATATGGCTGATGTTCAGGAGGGGCACACCGTCTCTCAGTCGGGTCACTGATTTTCGTTTTTCTCCCTGATTGTTACACACTTTTCTACCAATACCGAAGAAATATATATTTCATAATAGAACCGTTTCATAAATGTAAAAAATTCTGAAAAAGTTGTCTTTATTTCAGCAACATTGAGTAGTTTGTACTATAGGTACTCTGCAATTGTAACAACATAGTTCATTATAATCAGTCTCAAAAAGTTTCCACCAGGCTTACTTGATTTTGTCATTGTCTAATAATGTCCGGGCTGGGAAGCCATTTTTTGATTCCTTGCAAATCTACACAAAATATGAATCATGTTTCAATTTTCCTGAAGTAGGAACCCCAAACAAAATGACAGAACGAGGGAGGGCGTGTGTGAGTGCAGTGATGAGGGGGGAGGGGGGTTGATGCGTTGAACAATCTAAAAAAACGTCTGCCAAGTTGGGTGGGCGTATAGAATTATTTGAAGAACAAAGTACGAGTCTAAACGATTGAATGCAAAATATAAAAGTATCTAATACATGTGCACACATGCTAGAATGCAAATGAGGGCATACAAAGCGTTAAAATCAAAATGAAACTTATAAATATTGTTTTCTGGGTAGAAACATTTTAATTCACAGACGACACACATTCAATGCCAGGAGGGTACACACCGCCTGAGAGTCGGGCTTCCAACAACCAAAAACCCCTCCCCTCATGATCTACGTAACGAAAAAAATTAATAAATAAAAATTGTCGACAGAGATGGGAGTACCCGTTGAAGGTTAATGCTATAAATCTGGTTCTCATGAGTTCAAAGAGCAAAATCTATATAACAATTTGATCATTCTTCTAGTTTTCTACTCTCCGTCCTCATTTCACTTACTCCCCTCGTCAAAATGGCTTTGGCCCACCACTTCTCAGATATCCAAGGCCTAGTGAATGATGTGGCACCTGCCGGGAAGAATGATGGCCTAGGGATAAGCCATTCAAAGTCCTTGGGAATGCGTGTGAATGCACACTTTAAGCCAGCTCACAGGTTAGGCCCTGAATCCGCGAAGTATCCTCCCTGGAAAGTGTTGTCTCAAAGGATGGAGGAGCTGACCTTGACGTTCAAGCCAGAATGAATAAAACCATAGGAGCCTTTATAGAAAACGCCCGATTTATAGAGCTGGAAATATCCTACTGAACATCAAGCTGAGGATATTTTGAAGTCAAATGGCTTCTCAGTGAAACTTGGAGAGGTACCGCTGCCATCATCTACAAGAGACTTCAGGTATCTATGAACCGCTCTCTACATACCATTCTTGGCATAAGGGTGGCCCAATATTATTTCAAATGAAGACCTGTGGAGCAGGACGGAAACGGAAAAGGCCGAACATTCGGTAACGAAAAGGAAGTGGCGCTATTTGGGGTTGGGACACACTTTACGTACCTTGCTGAAAAAGAAGGTGACACGTGGAGCAGCTGAAGGTTGTTGGTAAGGGATACGTTGGGGGTTGCGTACGTTAGTTGAGGCCCTATGGTCCCCAGTAGAGTGAAAGAAATGTAGTAGGTAGTATGGAAATTGCAGCGATGAGTCGCTGCTCCAGGATAGTCAATTGTATAACGTGAGAAAGTGTAAAACGCTGCAAACTATTACACAATGGTTTATTATTTCTGTATTATAGATAGCCCTTCTACGCAGATCATTGACCAATAATTTATTATTAATCCAAATATGTAATATATGATCAGAACATGGCACATCATGACTACAGTTCCAAGACCCCGCAATTGTTCGCTTCACAGTAAAAATGTTTAAAAAAAGTTCCAGTCATGCAGCTTGATCGTATGAGCAAATTTCCGTAAATTAGGAACTGTATTGTATAATGTTAAATCGTTTTGAAATTTGAGCTTTTTGGATGCAAAGAAATTGTTAACTATTGATTTTATGGCGTACAACGTATTCTAAATAATAACCTGCTATTCAAAAATGGATTTCTTTGCAGTTTTTAACGATTTTTTGGCAACTTTTGATGAAATATCAGTACATTTAGCATAATTTTGTACATGCATTTTTGAATGTTCTAATTCAATTCAAAGCTAAAGCTAAGCTTTATTTGAGTAATATTCTGCTAAAAAAATATATATTTATTTAACGATTTTTAGCTGTTGTAAGCCTTTTTAAGTACTTTTTTGAATTTTGCCAATTTAATGTGCTCAAAAAGTGCTGACCAACGAACTCATCCTTTCGTTTGGAAAGCTTGACTTTTTTGGCTCAAGAACGGATTTTTATTTCAATCCTAAGGAGAGTTACCGTCTGGAATGACAAATATATATTGTTAAGATGTAGACGAAATACGGGCTGTCTGTTTAATTTTATCAAACAGATAAAACTATCTAAACAAAACTTACACTAACTCTTTTTGTCACTAACACAACACATGTAATCAACAATGCGTTTTATAAAGGCAGTGACTGGCTCACCAACGATTTTTAGTTTTCTAAACTTCCGCTACAGCGGCCCCTCAATCGTTATTAATCTATGTCCGCTGCTAAAATATAGATTAGTGGGAAAAATAGATCAGAAAGATTTGTGTAGTTGGGTGGTCTGGATGCTCGCATCTCAAAAATACATACCTAACATCAAGTAGTCAATCCCTAAGTGAAAATTCAGATTAGTTGGACGAATAGCGCATCGACTGAAGCGCCACAATAGCGGAAGTTTTGAAAACTAAAAATCGTAGGGGAGCTAGTCACCACCAATACCAATATTATAAATCCCTGAACTGAAGTAGGTATCTACTCTACACTTCCCCCATCTCTTGTTTTTGTTCTGGCCCACAATAGGGAGTAATCTTGTCGGTATGAACTCTTCGTAAGCCTCTATGAGAACTGCGAATTCGAAATACCACATCATTCAGTCTCTTCACTAAAGTGTAAGGGCCCTCGCAAGAGCACTGAAGTTTTGGGTTGCGTCCCTTCACCCTTCTTGGATTGTGTAGCCAGACTTTCAGGCCGTCTTGGAATTTTGGATGCAATGATTTGAAGTCATACCTGTTTCAATTGTAGCGGCATTATTATAATAACAGCAACCACCACCAAGGCGGGGCACACCAGCGCTCTCTTGCTATCATTTAACTACTACGATAACGTCCAGCCGACCTGCATTTGCGCTCACGCCTTTAATCCAACATAAATTTGAATATTTCGAAACGTAATTTCTGAATAGTAAACATTGCCAAACACATGTTGAATTTTGAGGTCCGATTATAATAATTAACGAATGAAGTTCTGTTGATGGTTCTTCACTCCCCCTTCAACTGAACTCCCAGACTCTTCCTCAAATTCACAAGTGTGTTCTTCGGCAACGCCTTTGTAAGAATGTCCGCCAATTGTTGCTTGCTAGGAACATACTCGAGATCGAAAAAGCCTTCGGTATATTTTTCTCTCACAAAGTGATATCGTATATCAATGTGCTTTGTGCGTTTATGGAACTCGGGATTTCGTATCAGCTTAATGGCACTCATATTGTCCAAAAACAGTTTTGGATACGAACATGCATATCCTAAGCCATTCAGAAGCCTCTTTAACCATACAAGTTCCTTAACAGCCTCCGAAGATGCCACATACTCAGATTCTGTCGTTGACATGCTAACAGATCTCTGCTTCCTGGAACACCAAGAAATAGCTCCTGTTCCGAGTAAGAAAACATAGCCAGTAGTGGATTTTCTAGTTTCTTTACATCCTGCATAGTCAGTATCACTGTATCCTACCAGTTTTCCTTGTAGTTGGTTTTTGTACCAGATACCATAGCTCAAGGTTCCTTTCACATATCGAAGCATGCGTTTGACTGCGTTCCAGTGTGACTGGTTGGGGTTTTGGCAATGCTGGCTCAACGTATTGATAGCAAAACAGATATCCGGCCTACTGCCAATTGCTAAGTACATCAAACTGCCTATTGCCTCTCTAAAAGGAGCCTTTACCAATTTCAAACTATTCCAAGTTGCGTCTTCATTCTTTTCAATAGGACTTGCCACTGGAACAGCCTGTTCCATATTGAACTTTGTTAATAATCTTTTTGCATATGTTTCTTGGGATATAAAA
Organism: Adelphocoris suturalis; assembly: GCA_030762985.1. Lineage (NCBI taxonomy): Eukaryota > Metazoa > Arthropoda > Insecta > Hemiptera > Miridae > Adelphocoris > Adelphocoris suturalis. The sequence continues at coordinate 106,042,740 of CM061042.1, forward strand.
ATTGAGCCATCTTCTTTTTTTTAAATTTCAAGTCCAAGGTAATAATCAGCTTCCATGACCGTTATTTCGAATTCTATTTTTAGGTTTTCAAGAAAAGAATCTATGAGTTTGATATTTGTTGCTGCTAGAAGTCCATCGTCTACATAGATGGCCAATATAATCTTCCCTTCATTCGTCTTTCTCGTAAATACACAAGGGTCGCCTTCATTTTCTATAAATTCCATAATTTTCAGACGTGACACTAATTTTTCACTCCAGCACCGAGGAGCTTGTTTTAACCCATACAAGCTTTTCATCAATTTACAAACTTTCCCAGAACCATTATCGAAGCCTTCAGGCTGTTTCATGAAAATGTCCTCTTTTAAGTCTCCATACAAGAATGCCGTTTTCACGTCAAACTGTTTCAGTGTCAAATTTTCAACAGCAGCTATCGATAAAATTGTTCTGATAGAATCAAAGCGAACCACAGGACTATAGGTCTCGTTGTAATCCAGTCCGTGTTCTTGACTAAAACCCCTGGCTACTAACCGGGCTTTCCACCTCTCTATTTCACCATCCTTTTTGCGTTTCACCCTGAAAACCCATCTGCAGTCCACTAGAAAAACCCATCTTTTTTCCTCTATTTTCTCCGTGGTATTGGCTCAACTAATTTCCAGGTTTTATTCTTATTCAATGACTCCATTTCGCTCTTCATTGCTTCAAGCCATTTTTCAGAATCTTCGCTTTCTATAGCCTCTTTATAGGTAGTTGGTTCTGGTGGATATACGTTGACTGTAGCAGAACAACAATCAAAACTAGGAGGTTTCAACTGTGATCTGTCTCGAACGTTATACCTCGGTTCTTGTGATGCAGTCGTAGGTAGATCTTCCAGTTCAGGTTCTATAGAGAAAACCTGTTGATCTGAAACTTCCTCAACAATCTGAGAACTTGTTTCAGTCATAACTCCTACGTCTACTTCTTGAGATTCCTTTCATCTAAGACATCAGTTGTTGTCTTATGGTTAATTTTTGAATTTTCTGGAGTAATTTCACCACCTAAATCTTGTTTTTCTACCTTTGGGAAATCTAAAACCACTATGCATTCCTTGTTTTCATATTTTTCTCTAATTTTAGAACATGATGTAATTTCCCTAAATATAACATCTCTACTTATTTCAACTCTATCCATATCAGGAAAATACACTTTATATCCTTTTACAAAATCGTCATAGCCAACAAAAATGCCTTTCTTACTTTTTGCGTCTAGTTTCCGCCTTTTCTCTTTAGGCACATGAACAAAAACTTGTGACCCAAACACCCTAAAATCTTTGAATTTGGGTTTCTGGTTTGTCCACAATTCGAAAGAGGATTTTCCCTTTAAGAGATAAGTTTGATTTAGGATAAATGCTGCAGTATTCACTGCTTCGGCCCATAATCTCAAATTCAAAGATTTGCTGTGCAGCATTGTTCTTGCTGCTTCAACCAAAGTCCTAATTTCTCGTTCAGCAGACCCATTTTGTTGAGGTGTGTACACTACAGTTCGTTGATGACTAATTCCTTCCTTGTCCAGAAGTTTTAGCACTTCATCATTGCAAAATTCTAGTCCATTATCCGATCTAAATGTTTTAATCTGATAACCCATTTGATTTTTGAATTTTCTAAGAAATAAATCCAGCTTTTCTCTTACTTCGTTCTTATGCTTAAGAAAATATACTTGCCGATAGTGTGAGAAATCATCCTTCAACATGAGAAAATACCTTGACTTTCCAACAGAATCTACCTGGAATGGTCCGCACAAGTCACTGTGAATAAGTTCTCCAGGTTTTGTGGTAGAGGATTTACTTTCTGGAAATGGTAATCTATGTTGTTTTCCTACAACACATGCGTCACAGAAGAAATTGTCTTCACCTGTAAAATTTATTTCATTAGTACTTAGATACTTTCTGACTCTTCTTTCATTTTGGTGACATAACCGCTCGTGCCAAATCTTGAACGTCTCAGCTTTGTTATTTACTAAACTTATAGGCTTGCAATCATTTGTAGTAATAACTTTTACATTCAACCTATACAACCTCTGGTATCGAGTGCCTTCTAGAATTGTTTGATTATTTTTAGTAAAAACGCACTTTCTCTCATTGCTTACCATTTTGAAACCCTTGTCCATAGCACATCCAGTAGAGTACAGATTCATTTTTAGGTCTGGTATGTAAAGGACGTTCTCAAAATATCTGTCGTGCCATCCATGATCTACGTATGCTAGGATTTTAATGTCCCCTCTTCCAGTAGCATACATGCAGTCTCCGTTTCCCATCTTCACAGGAATCTGTTCTGGCAAGGATCTGAAATTTGTAAACCAATTTTTCATACCTGACATATTATGGTCACTGGCGCCAAAGTCGATGTACCAGTTTTTGTCTACCGTTCCATCAGCAGCAAGAATTATTTCATTATAGCAGGCAACGTTCGCATGGCTCCTCCGGTTTTCCTTTTCCTGTTTCTTTTTCCAGTGGATACAATCCTTCTTCCAATGTCCGGGCTTATTGCAAAAAAAACATGGTCCTTTCGATGATGTTCTTCCTTCTTCATATGTTCCTTTTGAAGGTGATCTTCCAGTTTGACTCATCCCTGGCTTTCCATTTTTCGTCTGATATTTTAACTTTTCTTTCTTTTTCAGCAACGCCATTCTCTCTCCGGTTTCGTTTTTCTCTGATAACCGTGTTTCTTCTGTTAGCAATCTTGCTACAAGCTTCTCCATCGTTTGATTCTGTTCAGAATTTCAGGCACTGTGAAAATGACTGTATGTTGGGGGCAGCGTCATGAGGACTTTCGTCATCATAAAAGACTCATCTACTGGAGCTCCTAAAAGTTTCAGCTGCTGTCCGAGTTGTTCGAGTTTGCTTACATGAGTAAAAATATCGTCTGAGGGATCCATTTTGTATTCGAAAAATTTCTTTTGAACAATATGCAAACTTGTCACTCCTTTTTGTTCATACACAGTGTGCAGTTTATCCCACATATCTTTAGCGCTTTCACAGCTCATAAGATGTAGCAATGGTGCCTTACCGACAGTTGATATAAGGGCCTTTTTGCACTTGGCATCTTTTATCTTCCAAATTTTTGACTCAGTTCTGAACCTCGCTTCAGTTTCAGCTTCTGTTTCGCTAGCACGTGGAGTTCTTTGAGGTTTAGGACACTCACCAGAAATTATATCAGCGTATTCGTGGGCATCCAGGATTATCTGCATCTGGAACTTCCAGCATGGCCAGTCACCTGTTCCTTCAAGACGGTCAATCTTGCTTACTTCCGCTTCCATTTCTGATTACTTCCTCGCGGTGTCTTATTCCTCTGTTTGCGTGTTCTGGGCCCGATAACCACTTAATGTTATACAGAGTTCGCAGTAGGTAACAAAACTATTAACAAGGTTTATTAAACTCAACACCGCAATAAAAAGTTGTTACTCATTCGAAACGTAATTTTTGAATAGTAAACATTGCCAAACACATGTTGAATTTTGAGGTCCGATTATAATAATTAACGAATGAAGTTCTGTTGATGGTTCTTCATATACAATAAAATTAACTATCAATTGTTTGTCCAAGTTAATTTATCCTCGGACAGTGAGTAGAGTAGAATAATTAGGTCTTGGCCTCATTTTGTTCTGCATTCGCACAAGCTCCTGTCTACCCTAGAGCTGGGAAGACTTCAAAGGTCTGCGAATTTGTAAGTTGCTAAATTTATTGAATTTAAATGTCGCCAAGCCTTTGCTTTTCATATGATTGGATAATACTAACATTAGTAAAAGTTGAATTTGGTTTACAACGAAGTATACCTACAAGCCACATTACGAGTGGTAGCAAAATACCTATTTTCTTAGATATATATGTATATACCCACAGCCTCACTACTTACCTAACGTTGGAAAATATAAAAGGATTTGTTACTCGCGAACAATACCTGCACTTCATATCCTCAGCTCGTAGTTTTAAGTTGTTCCGTGCCACTTGATGTGCCTGGTTGTACCGTTCTCTCAGGAGGGCCACATACTCCTGTACTTCGAGTAGTACTTCATAGTAAGTCGAGAGGTACTGTCAGCTCTCGTCCGAACATCAGGTAGGAAGGCGAATATCCTGTAGCTGAATGTTGCCCTGTAAGCAAGGAGTACAACGGGTAACCCCCCCACGTCCCAGTCACGCTGATGAGCCTGCACCATTTTGGACAACCATTCAATACAAAGTCCGATGGAATCTTTCAACCATGCCATCACTCTGTGGGTGTAGAGCCGTGGTGCGCGTTTTCCGAATTCCCAGTTAAGCCACATCTTTAAAGAGGGTATACCTACCTTCTGGAAAGTTTAATTACAATCTTTCATTTTGTAAAGTTTCGTTAAAAAGTTGGGAGCCTTACTGAATCATTAATTTAGTCTACAAAAAATTGATAAATTGTCATGGTTTTTTTTTTTTTTTTTTTTTTTTTTACTGGCTCAGCGGGCTTTTGAGTGCTCTGAATCTATATTAATGAAATCTTAAGTATCTCTGTCCGTACGTTGATTAGAATCATGAATTTTTGTGTTTCTTTTCCGTTTTATGCTATTTGTAGACGATTGGTACCATTTTCTCAATTTTCCTGTCTGTCTATCTCTCCGTATGTTAGTCCCCTTTTCACGGATACAGGGGTCATTGGAAAACTGATTATGAGTGGGGGGAAATGTCTGTATCAGTCCAACTTAAATTATAGGCTATTTGAAGTTTTTAAAATTTTAGCCAGAGGGGGTGTTTTAGGGGAGGGGATGGGGGTTCTGGGATGCCATTGAACGAACCGGGGAACTGATTGGGCGAATATGTTTGGATTATTTTAACTTAAATCACAGTTAAATCACAGGCTATTTGAAATTTTTCAAATCTCCCCCATAGGGGGTGTTTCAGGGGAGGAAGGGGGTATCTTTGTCATCACTGAACAAACTGGGGATTTGAGTGGTGGAATATGTTTGGATTACTCTAACTTGAACCACAAGCTACTTACCATTTTCCAAATCTGACTCTTAGGGGGTGTTTTGGGAGAGGGGGGTGAAATGGGGTATCATGGACATCAGTAAATAAACTGGAGACGTGATTGTTGACATATGTTTGGGTTACTCCGACTTGAATCACAGACTAGGTACTTGAAATTTTCAAACCCGACCAGTAGATTGGGGGGGGGGGGGGGGGGGTTATCTTGGTCATCACTAAATAAACTGGAGCTGATTGGTTAGAAATGTTTGAAATACTCTTACTTGAATCGCAGACTACTTCAAATTTTCCAATCTAACCCATAGGGAGTGTTTTTGGGGAGGGGGAGGGGGAGATGGGGTATCATGGACACCGTTGAATAAACTGGGGACCTGATTGCTAAAATATATTTGAATTACACTAAATCAAATCGCAGGCTACTTGAAATGTTTCAAATCTGAGCCAAAGGGGGTGATTTCTTAGATGAGGGTGGGGGGGGGGGAGAGAAATGAGATATCTTGGATATCACTGAGTAAACTGAGGACTTGATTGATTAAATATGCTTGGAACACTCTAATTTGAATCACAAACTACTTGAAATTTTCAAATCTGAACCATAACGGATATTTTGAGGGAGGGGTTGGGGTGGAATGGGGGTATCTTGAACATCACTGAATAAACTGAGGACCTGATCAATAAAATATGTTTGGGTGACTCTAAAAAACCACATCATACTTAGAAATTTTCGATTCCTGCCCATAAGGATGTTTTTGGGGGAGGGGGTTTACAAAGGGGTACCTATCTTTGACATCACTGAACAAACCGGGGATCTGATTGGGCGGATATGTTTCGATTACGTCAACCTCAATCACAGGCTATTAAAATTTTTTCTAGCCTCAACCATAGGGAAGTGTTTGTGGTAAGGAAAAAAAAGAGGGGTTGGTTAAATGGAATAATTTGGCCATCACTGAACGAACTGGTGACCTGATGTTCGGACAAATGAAATTGGAGTTGTTTTGGTGGTTCTTCTGAACGTTCTTTTGGGTTACCTATCTATATTAATAAAATCGTAAGTATGTCTGTCTGTACATTGATTAGAATCACGAAATTTTGCGTTTCTTTTCCTTTTTATGCTATTCGTAGCCGACTAGTACCATTTTCTTAATTTTTCTTGTCTGTCCGTATGTTTCTCCGCTTTCCACGGTTACAGGGGTCATTGGATAACTGATATGAGTTGTTGGAATAGTCTGTATCAGTCCAACTTAAATTATAGGCTATTTGAAGTTTTTTTAAATTTGAGCCAGAGGGGGTGTTTTGTGGGGGGGGGGGGGTAAATGGGGTACCTTTGTCACCATTGAACGAACTGGGGATCTGATTCTTCGAATATCTTTGGATTATTTTAACTTAAATCACAGGCTACTTGAAATTTTTCAAATCTGCACCATGGGGGTGTTTTAAGGGGAAGGGAGGGGGTGAAAACTGTATTTTGGAAGTCACGGAAAGAACCGGGTATCTGAGTAGTGGAATATGCTTGGATTACTCGGACTTGAAACACGAGCTACTTAAAATTTTCCTAATTTGACCCATAGGAGGTGTTTTGATAGAGGAAGGGGGTGAAATGGGGTATCATGGACATCAGTAAATAAACTGGAGACGTGATTGTTGAAGTATGTTTGGTTTACTACAATTTAATCGCTGACTAGGTACTTGCAATCAAACCCGACCATTAGTTTTTTGGTTGGGGGGGGGGGGGGGGGGGGGGACTGGGGTTATCTTGAGCATCACTAAATAAACTGGAACTGATTGGTTAGACATGTTTGAAATACTCTTTCTTGAATCGCAGACTACTTAAAATTCCAAATCTGAACCATAACGGGATTTTTTTTTTTTTTTTTTTTTTTGGCGGGGGTATCTTCTACATCACTGAATAAACTGAGAACCTGATTGATAAAATGTGTTTTGATAACACTAAAACACCAGAGCCTACTTAGAAATTTTCAATTCCGACCCAAAGGGGTGTTTTTGGGGGTGGGGGTTTGTAAAGGGGTATCTTTGACATCACTGAACAAACTGGAACAACCTCATTCACAGGCTATTAAAATTTTTTCTAGCTTGAACCATGGGGAGGTGTTTGTGGTAAGGAAAAAATGGGAGAGGGGAGCGTGTGGTTAAATGGAATAATTTGGTCATCACCGAACGAACTGGTGATCTGATTTTCTGACGAATGATATTGGATTAGTCTGAACGTTCTTTTGGGTTACCTATCTAGAATATTTTTAATCTGAAATATAGGGGGAGTTTGTGGAGAGGGGGTTGATCTCGGTAGTTTGGCCTTATAGGTAATTTATAAATAAGTACTTTTATTTTAAGTAAGGACTTTTTGAATCAGATCCAAAATGTGATGGGTGAGGGGGGCGTGCGTATATTCAAGTCAACCTGAGCAACTCATGGGTGAACCAGCTAGTCAAGAATATTTATAATGTGAAATATGGAGGGTTTTTGTGGAGAGGGAGTGGGGGTTGATCTCAGTAGTTTGGTCCTAATAGGTAATTTATAAGCAATTACTTTAAGTAAGTACTTTTAAGTAAGGAGTTTTTTGAATCAGATCCATATGGGTGTCCCAAAATGTGATGGGTGAGGGGGACTTGCGTAGATTCAAGTCAACCTGTGCAACGCACGGGTGAAACAGCTAGTGTTTAATAAGATCATTTGTTGGCCATTAGAATCGTGATGATACTGTAGAGGATATTTTTGTTTTTATAAACGCATAAATTAATAGCTTTCTCTAGAGTGTAATAATAAAATAAATTACTATTAAAATATTTTTTTAACGATCTTAATTATATACATATTGTCTTGTTATACATTCAGTGCCCCCACTGAGCCCGTAGAAAACCCAATACAACAATTTATTTATTCATTGTTTTATAGTCTTCCTTAATGATTCAGTTAGGCTTCCCACTTTTTTACAAAATTTTATGCATCTAAAGACTGTCGTTAATTGTTCAGGAAGGTCCCCCGAAAGAAAAACAATCTTAATTTCCAGGTTCTAATAGGATCCGGGTGAACAGTGAAGTGTGAAAGTTGAAAAAACGTGTACGATGAAGCATAAAAACACCATATAACTCTTATATAGCATTGTATTTTGGCATTTACCTATTTGGCGTATAATTTAATGAAGCAGTTTCAACTTTTTATCTTTAAGGAACCAACTCGATTTACAAATTCGACTTCTAAATTGCTGAATAAGCGGTATTTCCCGGTTTTGTAAAACTTTGAAATTCAATATCTTCCTTATTTCTGGTGCTTTTTACTTTTTCTGGTGACCAATCGACGTAAAATTTAATTCACTACAGCTTTTTCTGGTACACCAATTGTTTTGAATGTTATTTAAAGTTTCTAGAATGCAAAATATGTTGAAAAACGTGAATTTTCAAGGTTTAAAAAAAAAAAGATAATTATGGTAAGAAACAGTATTAAATTTAGGAACATGTGGTATATTCGAAATCAGGGCTAGACTGCGTATAAGATTACAGCCAATAAAATAATTTTGATCAGATAGAATCGTTTTCTGGACCACTGTGAGCCGTGAAGGAGCGAACCCTGTTCCGAGGTGCAATGTGTTAAATTTAGCTAATGCATTATAATATAATGGGTTCATTGATCGGCGAAGAAGGGCTTTCTAATACAGAAATAATAAACTTTTGCGTAGTGCCATTCGGCACCGTTTTTATAAACACAGATCAAACTGCGTCAAGAAGACACAAGAAACACGATGGTTACCCACTGCCGAACTTCAGGACATACTAGCCTACACTATGGACTTCGAAAATTTCAAAAATTTGGAAAGAGAATCTAATCAGTAAAGAAGATCACTTTTAGAAATGATTAAGATATGAAATTCTGATTCACTTAATTTCCGAGATAGTAAACATTTAAAAGCAAAATTTACTCCTATTTAATTGAGGGACTTTAAATTTATAGTTACTGTCACTGATGAACTAGTTTTTTAAACAATGTATGTTAAAATTTATTATTGTTGGAAAATTCTATATTAATTTTGTTGAGAAATTATATATTTTCAACGTTTATTGCTATAAAGTTTGTTCCACTTCCTGGGGAAGCACCAGTGCCTGGGAAGAAACAATACCGAAACGGGGACTGAATGGCCTATTTTCTTACATATTCAAAAATTTGAACTGTTCAAGGAGAGAAAAGTTGATATTAGTGACATTCATATTTAACATTCATTCTGCTGAACTTCTTTTACTCGTAGTGAGCCTAATTGATTAAAAACACACACCTATATTTATGGAGGGAATTGGGGATGCAGGGATGATTGGGATATCTATATATATGTGAAAAGTGAAAATTAACACAACTGTGAATCGTTTCAAACGACCAATTGCAAGAGAAATACTGATAAATATTTTGCAGTTGAGGCAAACTGCTGTGAGATGAGACACTATCATATTCCTACATCAAATATTAAAGCATACATATGGCAACAGTTATACAAGGATATATAAATATATATATATATATATATATATATATATATATATATATATATATATATATATATATATATATATATATATATATATATATATATATATATATTAATTGCTATGCAATTCTTAGGCTGACCCCCAATAATTTTTTTTTGTCCCGCTACGCGAACCCACGAGGTCGTGGGTTCGAATCCCGGCCAGGCTTGAAAAAAAAAATTTTTTTTTCTCGTGAGACGAAGGTCGTGGGTTCGAATCCCAGCCAGGCCTGAAAAAAAAATTTTTTTCTCGTGAGACGAAGGTTGTGGGTTCGAATCCCAGCCAGGCTTGAAATTTTTTTTTTTTTTTTTCTCGTGAGACGAATTGCATAGCAAATTATCCTCGTTTTCTACACAGTAGAAAATAGAAAAGATCCGGCGAGGCGCGAAGCGCCGAGTATAGATTGGGGGGGAAGCTTCGCCCCCCTGGCGGGGTCAAGGGGCGGAGCCCCTTGCGAGGCCCGAAGGGCTGAGTTATATATATATATATATATATATATATATATATATATATATTGTTGGGTGAACTACAAACAAATTCCCAACCCCGTTTATAACAGCTGTTTTGTGTTTGACTAACAATTTGGTAACTAATAAAGATTATTATCTCGTTTAAAGTTGAACGACGTGTTTTCTTGCTTTCGTGATTTTTTGTATCTCTTGTCTTGTGATCTTAGTGTAGGCTAAAATGAGTCAGGCCGAGGAAGCTAACAGTGGTGGCAGCAGTGGGATTCAGCTACGTAGTGGCCGGACCGTCCAAGCGACTGAACCGCCAGGGAGGGAAGACGACGAAGTTTTCGTACTAGCTGGAGAAGTGGAGAATGCCGAGGGAGCCACGACAAATCCCGCAGAGGACCCGCCAGTGAACCCCACACCACAGGACCCCGCAATGCATGAGCTTCGAAGGATTATGATAGAGCAACACTCGGCCTTGATGACGGCACTCCAGGAGCACGTGAACATGTTCGCTTCTACCTTGACTGGGCTGTTCAGTCATAGTGATAGACCCCCTTCACCGCAAGTAAGGGTACCCATGTCGAACTCAGACCCACCACCGCAGCAACCGGCTGCGCTAGGTGCTCGCCCCCGCTGGCAGAAACCAATGAAGTACGATGGCTCCGAGTCCTGGGAAGCCTATCTGGGGACATTTTTGCAGTGGATGGAGAGGCCATTGGTGAGTTTGATCTGGGAGATGGAGCCACCAGGAAGCAGGACGTCTTAGTGGCAGCAATCAGTGAAGATTGTGTATTGGGGAACGATTTTTTAGTACGACATGAATGTGTTATAAAGTCAGCAGAGCATGTTGTGGTCGTAGAAGGCAAGATTTTCAGTACCTGTGAGGGTAGGGGCCTAATGGCTGAAGAGGTAACAGACGACATTGAGGGCATGCAAGAGCTCTGGCCATTGGGCGAAGAGGCGGATCAAGAAGATAGTCAACAGGTGTTGGTAAGCGGTGTCCCCATACACGTGAGAGCATTGTATGAGGAGGCTGTGAAGGGGCCAGAGCCAAGTCAGGCCCTAGAGGTACAGCGGCTTCTCAACGAGTTCGCTGAGCTGTTTGCCAAAGGGGGTAAGGTACTGGGGCAGATTAGGGGCTATACGCATGCCGTGAACGTAGAGGGACGTCCGCCGATCAGACAGGCCCCCAGGCGAGTCCCACCTCATCGGCTGGATCAGCTCATCAGGGACATGGAGGAAGCTGGTGTGATTGAACCCTCAAACAGTCCATGGGCAAGCCCTATTGTGCTGGTTCCAAAAAAAGATGGGTCAACGAGGTTTTGCGTGGACTATAGGTAGTTGAATGCAGTAACCCGAAAAGATGCCTACCTCTTGCCCAAAATTGATGAGTTAACCAGTGCATTGGCCGGAAGTAAGTGGTTCACATCCCTTGATCTACAGAGTGGGTATTGGCAGATCCCTATGGAACCAGCTGACATGGAAAAGACTGATTTTTGCACACCACGGGGTCTTTGGCAGTTCCGTGTCATGCCTTTTGGTCTGACCAATGCCCCTGCTACCTTTCAACGAGCGATGCAGGGCGTATTACGGGAGGAGCTGCGGGAAGGCCGAGTGAAGGTCTACTTGGACGACGTTCTCGTCGACAATCCGAATTTTGCTGAGCATGTGGCCTGGCTGAGGAGAGTGTTCACAACAATGAAGAACGCTGGGGTGAAACTCAACCCGAAAAAGTGTCGCCTATTTGGCAAGCAGGTCGACTATCTAGGAGTGGTGATTTCGGGAGAGGGAATAGCCGCTGACCCTAGGAAGATTGAGCGAGTGGCCAATTGGCCAGCCCCAACCACTACGAAAGAGGTACGCACATTTGTTGGGTTCTGCTCCTACTACCGCTTCTTTATCAAGGATTTTGCTGAGACGATGGTCCCCTTGTATGTCCTACAGGATAGCAGCAAAGGTTTTGAGTGGACCCCGGAATGTCAAGAAGCCTTCGACAGCATGAAACGCGCTTTGACCACACCGCCCGTGCTGGGTCACCCAGAAACGGGGGCAATGTTCATCTTGGACACGGACACAAGCGACAAGACTGTGGGAGCTGTTCTGTCACAGCTACAAGGGGGTACTGAAAAGGTAATCGCATACTTCAGCAAGTGCCTATCGAGGCAAGAACGGAACTATTGTGTGACCCGAAAGGAACTTAGAAGTCTGGTGTTGGCCCTTGAGCACTTCCAGTCCTATGGTTTGCAAGGGGAAACCAACTTTTTAGTGAGGACGGATCACGCTTCTTTGCAATGGCTGAGGACGTTCAAGAATATCGACGGGCAGCTAGCCAGATGGAACGAAATCTTGTCTCGGTACCACTTCCAGCTACAGCATCGGGCGGGGAAGGAACACCTGAACGCCGATGGCATGTCTCGCCGACCCTGCATCAAAAAGGAGTGTAAGTACTGCAGCAGGATTGAACAAAAAGCAGCCGCTGTGGAGGAGGTATGTGCCGTGAAGGTGGAGCCCGATATCCAGTGGGAAGTGGTGCAGCAGGAGGACCCGGTGACAAACAGGGTAAGGCAGTGGGTCACAGCTGGACAGCGGCCGCCGTGGAAGGACGTGGTTGCTCTGGATGAGGACACCAAGGCTCTGTGGGCTGCCTTCAGTAGGTTGCACTTCAACCACGGGGTGCTGGTACGAAGGTGGGAAAATGATTCGGGGACGACCATCTCGGAGCAGATCGTAGTACCTGTGCGAGAACGGACCCGAGTTGTGGCAACAGCTCACAACGGGGGCATTTTGGCCGACGGCGCACTTTAACGTTGGTTCGCATGGGCTTCTACTGGCCAGCATTGCAGGGTGCGGTCAAGCGCTTTTGTCAGGCATGCGAAGTCTGTGGGCGACGCCGGCAAAGCCCAGGGAAGGCTCCAATGCAGAGCTATGTGACGGGGACCCCCTTTGAACGCTTGTCAATTGATGTGGTGGGACCCTTCCCAGAAACCACAAAAGGAAACAAATTTACTGTGGTGGTGGTTGACCACTTCACAAAATGGCCAGAAGCGTGGGCTGTACCGGACCAAACGGCTAAGACTGTTGCAGAAGGGCTGGTGGAGCATGTGATCTCCAGATTTGGCGTGCCGCGGGAAATCCATTCTGATCAGGGTACCAACTTTGAATCGACAGTGTTCAAAGAAGTGTTGGAACTATTAGGCGTGCAGAAGACGAGAACCTGTCCTATGAGGCCGCAAGGGAATGGCTTGGTGGAGAGATTCAATCGTACCTTGGTAGACACCCTAGCCAAGATGGTTCAGGGGGCTGATCAGGCTACTTGGGACAGGCATCTACCCGGGGCTCTGCTGGCGTATCGTGGCACAGAGCACAAGGCGACGGGGTTCTCGCCAGCTGAGCTCACATTTGGGCGACGTTTGGAACTCCCTTTGAATCTCCTGACAGGCTGTACACCAGGCAACGCAAAATGGAAACCAGGGACCTACGCGCAGGAGCTTCAAGACACACTGCAGAGGACCCATAACTTGGCTCGTGAGCGGCTGGTTGGAGCAGCTGAAGAGTGCAAGAGGCGGTACAACGTCAAGGCCAAGGCACCGCAGTTTAAGGAGGGCGACTTGGTTTGGTACTGGTGGCCTCGTCGTAAACAGGGCGTATGTCAGGAGTTACAGTCTTCCTGGCAGGGTCCATGTCAGGTGGTGACCCCGTTGTCAGACGTCACCATTCGCATCCGGACGCCAAACCGGAAGCTAAGGATTGTTCACGTCGACCATTTGCGACGCTTTGAAAAGGAAGGGGGGGTAGTGTTGGGTGAACTACAAACAAATTCCCAACCCCGTTTATAACAGTTGTTTTGTGTTTGACTAACAATTTGGTAACTAATAAAGATTATTATCTCGTTTAAAGTTGAACGACGTGTTTTCTTGCTTTCGTGATTTTTTGTATCTTGTCTTGTGATCTTAGTGTAGGCTAAAATGAGTCAGGCCGAGGAAGCTAACAATATATATATATATATATATATATATATATATATATATATATATATATATATATATATATATATAATATATATATATATATATATATATATATATATATATATATATATATATATATATATATATATATATATATATATATGAACCTGAATTCATTGGCCTGATTGTTGTTGAAATGTGGGGAGATACAGAAACGAATAGCGGCGGCAAATTATATGAAGGTCCAAGAAGCCCATTAAATCATTCGCACTTTGTGCAAACATGGATCTTCCAGTCGTTAGTTGCGCGTTGTCAGTTATCATTCATACGTACTTAGTCATGCTTGGCGGTGAAATCGATTCGACTTTTATAATGCCAGTTCTAAAACAAGGTAGGTATATAGCCTTTATTACCTCGGTTGAATTTTGTTCGAAGCAAATTAAATATACAAACGTTACGTTCGAATCTAGTGGTGTAAAATGTAGGTACTTATAATTTTAACGATTGGTGATAAACCATTTTATAAAAGCATAACTTTCAAGATTAGTACAGATTAATAACAATTAACACTTTAACACATTAACATTTTTTGTTTTTCGTAACCAGTGGCTAGTAAAGAAGTAAAATAGATAGTAATTGATTTTTTTTTTCAATCAATTTTTATTGTAAGGATCTCAAAGATGACAAAAGTGCGCAGTTGACATCGACTTCGTTATTTTATATGAGAACCCCCATTTCGCATTGCAGATTTGAATTCTACGTGAATTTTCATGATGAAATGACCCATCACTTCAGTTTTTAGGTGCGTGCAAACGGGAGCAATTTCGCTCCAAAAGTGCTCATTTCCGCTCTAAAAGTGTAATAACTGAGTTTTTAAAGATACTCCATTGCCATATGCAATACATGATTTTGGCGTATTTTTCGTGCTGAACCTCGTAATGATGTCCATTTATTGATATTTGCTACACCAAGTTGGGAATACACCGAAAAACCTTCATATTAGTACGTTTTGTACTCTGTGGAAATGTGTTGGAAATGTGCAAATTTTTATATTCTACGTGAATTTTCATGAAGAAATGACCCATCACTTCAGTTTTTAGGTGCGTGCAAACGGGAGCAATTTCGCTCCAAAAGTGCTCATTTCCGCTCTAAAAGTGCAATAACTGAGTTCTTAAAGATGCTCCATTGCCATATGCAATACATGATTTTGGCGTATTTTTCGTGCTGAACCTCGTAATGATGTCCATTTATTGATATTTGCCACACCAAGTTGGGAAAACACCGAAAAACCTACATATTAGTACGCTTTGTACTCTGCGGAAATGTGTTGGAAATGTGCAAATTTTTATATTCTACGTGAATTTTCATGAAGAAATGACCCATCACTTCAGTTTTTAGGTGCGTGCAAACGGGAGCAATTTCGCTCCAAAAGTGCTAATTTCCGCTCTAAAAGTGTAATAACTGCGTTTTTAAAGATACTCCATTGCCATATGAAATACATGATTTTGGCGTATTTTTCGTGCTGAACCTCGTAATGATGTCCATTCATTGATATTTGCAACACCAAATTGGGAAAACACCGAAAAACCTACATATTAGTACGCTTTGTACTTTGTGAAAATGTGTTGGAAATGTGTAAATCTCGTGTATTTGTCGGTGTTTTTCAAAGTTGGAGTAGCAAATATCAATAAATGAACATCATTAGGAGGTGTAGCATGAAAAAATACTCTAATATCGTGTATTGCATGTGGCAATTGAGTAGGTATCTTCAAAAACTCAGTAATTGCACTTTTAGAGCGGAAATACGCACTTTTCGAGCGAAATTGTGCCCATTTGCGTTTATCATTTATTGATAGTTGCAGCACCAGCTTGGGAAAATACCGAAAAATTGATCAGAATTGTACTTTTCTTAGACATTTCCACAAAGCACAAAGCATACGAAAATGTAGGTTTCTCGGTGTTTTCCCCAAGTTGGTGTAGCAAATATCAATAAATGGACATCATTACGAGGTTCAGCACGAATAATACTCCAAAATCATGTATTGCATATGGCAAATGAGTATCTTCAAAAACTCAGTTATTGCACTTCTAGAGCGGAAATGCGCACTATTGAAGCAAAATTGCGCCCGTTTGCTAACATAAAAAATCAAGTGATGGGTAATTTCTTCATGGGATTTCACGTAGAATTCAAATCTGCAATAAAAAAGGCGGGTTCTCATTTAAAATAACGAAATTGACGTAAATTGCGCGCGTGCGCAATGAGCAATTTTGTCATTTTTGATATTCGTACAAAAGAACATGAAGAAGGAAAAAATAGATTATTTTTTTGACCCATTATTAACGATTTTAGTGGGGGGGGGGGGGGGACTTTTTAGGGGACACCCTGTATATAAATATATATATATAGGTATATATATATATATATATATATATATATATTAGCAAAACTTGAGACAACTTTGGTCGAGTTCAACAATGAACTAGAAAATTAACAAGTTTATGTACAAAATTATGCTTAAAAATATAGGTACAATAATATTATTTGCTGAAAATATAAAAACTGCCAAGAAAGCTGCTAAAATTTCTAAACAATGTAACATTATAAGATACGATACCTAATTTACGAAAATTTTCCGATTCAATCATGCTTCCTGTTGTGTTTTGTTTTCTCCCCAATAATCAAGCATTGCGAACACTTACTGTCACCAAGAAATAACTTGGCATCACATTATTGAGTTTTCTGTGAATAAATTTCAACCATCCGACTTTTTACGGGCTTGATTAAGCAAAAAAACTTTTGAGGGGGGTCTGCCGATTCAGTTTCTTTCTATCGGCTTTTTGTTCAAACCATTTGGGGATTTGAGCGGAAAATTTGTAGGGTTTTCAGAGAAGAAGAAACCGATTCTGATTTGGCTGAATTTTTAAAGGGTAGGCAAAGGCTGGAAATAATGTATCTGATGATGAGTTCCTCTTGATAGAGATCCCACTCATTGCCTAGCCTTGTATCGTCTACCTGGATTATAATTAGTTTCGAACATTGCTCAGATTTAAATCACTTTGACCGGTCGAGAGGTAATTCCACCTTACCAAGACAGTTGAGACTTAATTAATAAACGATAAATGGCGGAAGTGAGGGGGAAGTGGAGGCTGAAGGAGGGAGTGAGGTTCCGCTACGAGGATGACGTAGTGCCTCAGTTAATTACCCAGCCCAACGGGAACATGATTTAATGCCCTGCTTCACCGCAGGCAGCGCTAGCTCCGTATAATGTCTTAATCAAGTCACCCATGCATGTCCTGTTATTGTGTTCCGCTCCCCTTTACACCCCTATCTCTTCAAGAATGGAATATCTTCGAATCCTGCGCCCTGTACGGCTCTTGAGGAAAAATGTTCGCATTGCTCAGGGCAATGTTGATTCTCAACTTCACTAATACCTATTCATTGACTGATCCTCAGGAATCGTTCATTATAGATGCTTCATTTAGGTAATTTGAATTCAGTCAGGAAATCGAAAAATTCTCCAACTAGCCCAGCAGTGGATGTTTTGGTTCTTTTGGAATAGTTAATAGGTGTCAGTTTTACTTGAAATAGCTAGTAATTCAATAAGATTTGGTTCGTACCTAATTAGTTGATTAAGTATAAATATGATGGTGTAAGAGTGAAAAGACTAGAGTACTACTGGGCCCTTGTCCAAACATTCTAACTGATTTCCTAAGAATCAACTGAAGATTGAATGCGTAGTATGTAGGTACTTTAATAAAATGATACAATGTACCTACAGTGATTGTGCAGATATTATTTCCATGTGATCCCTTGAAAACAATTTCTGCAGTGTATTTCAGAAATACAAACTTCCAGATAAAACAATAACTTGGTAGTTGACTTAGTTGACATTAACTTAGTAGTACTTGGTAGATTGACCTGTTGGGAGTTCAAACCACTAAAGTTGTTTGTTTTGTTAAACTTTTTTATAATCTACATACAATTCTCAATCTGTGATTTTATAATGTACCTAATATGGTATTTCTGATTGTAAAAATGGGATTGAAAGCATACATGTTGAATAAACACCCAGATGCTGCGTGCTGGATACAAAAAAATGAGGGAAAAACTCTTACGATTTTTCAAGAAGGTATTCATTTTTGTATTAAATTATTGTTATTATTATTGTATATTTAATTATTAATTCCGATAAATGATGATATATTCGTTTTTCTCTTTTAATTGGGGATGTCATTTCGATGACAGATTTTTAAGAGGAGGAGTGATGGAGGAGAAAATAAACTGTACTATTCACGCGATTTTCAACCGATTTCGAAGATCTTTTTTTGTTTGAGTATTTTACTATTTTGCTCAAAGAATTCGATTTATTTGAGAATCCATTCTCTGTCATTTAAAATGGGACAAACAAACAAAATTAAAAAGTGTTGGGAAGGGGAAGGGTGGCCATTACCGATCTATCGTGATATTTTCATTCATTTCTGATTTGGAACCTATTAATGTGTGACTAGTTCCTGATGTTAAAAGGCTCTACTTGGGGTTGATTGAACATGAAGCCAAGTGTTGAGGCTCCGATCAATGCGGAACTTTTTAGTCAAATTTTGCAAACTTCGGTCCAATACCTACTTAGCATAGAAGAAAAGCTTTGAATGATAAAGCTTGGTAATCTACCTAATAAAAACAAATTTTAACCCCCCCCCCCCCTCCCCCCATTCTCAAAATATTTCTCTTCTGAAAATGTAGGTACATATAAAAAAATATAAAAAAATAATACAAATAAATAGAAATAAAAATCCGACCAACTAGCTGCACGGTGCGTAATTTGAGCAATTTATAAGAAAAAAAATCATAACGCGATTTGCCATATCTGTCTGAAAATCAGTAGAAATATGTTTTTTATTTTTATTATGTAGACCACCAAAAATGAAGTCAAAAATAACACTTTTTACTTGTTTTCAAGTAGACTGCTTTTACACCAGATTCTCTTATAAATATACATTGTATCCAGAATTTTTCATTGGAACTTTGGTTTTTCGATTTTCCTTCCCTTAATTACTCAAAATACGTGCGCCGCGCCGTCCGGATCTTTTATCCCAAACTGGTGGATAAAAGGTTATGGTCAATTACAATATTATGGGCTTTGACAATAAGCTTTGGCATATTGATCAATATTCGTGCTATGACCATCACATTACCGCATTCAGTTGGTTTGGAAACCATTATCATTTATGATATAGGAATAAATTTATTATTTGCACGCATAAGCAATTTGGACAGAGCCAAGGACGGGAGAACTTGGATAAATGACAAATGTTACTAGAACCATCTCAACTGCCCCACCCCTCCAATTCCTCTTCTTTGCTGTAATCACCCTCCTACTTAGATATTGCTTACTAACCGTCTTGAGAAATTAATTTACAGTTTGTCAAGAAAAGTGGAAGTTTCCCGGTTAGTCTCTCCACTTCTCGTGTGGCCCCTAAAGTTTTGTAATTACGGCCGTTTAACTGGGCCATTCCCTTTCGAACCTTGTAGGGCTAAGTTCGCCCTTCTTAGAGTTTCGATTCAATCAAGTGCACATCCCCGTGAAGATCTCCAGGTCCTGAGGATTACTCCCCCTCTCCTCTCAGCTCCACCATCGCCCCCCTGAAGTCCTTTTGCGACATAAACCAATAGAATAAATCCCCATCGATTTGGTCTTACTGGTTATTCCATCCGCTCATTATTTATAATATAACAAGAAAAAAGGGAGAAGTGCGGTGTATAGCTCTCAGAGGGACGACTCAAAGCGATAGGATGGACCTGCCTGTGCCCCAAACTCTTCGAATAAGATGTCTTCTTATAACTCGAATTAGGAAACATCCATAAACGTATTGGGAAGCTTATACGTATTCATCAAAACAGCACCGCTTCCATTCGCTGTACCGTCGACATTGAATTATCTGAACTAATACAATAAGGACCTCTTTTTACCAATTACCCTCATTCGGTACGATCACTTATTTAGTGCCAAATTGCTGAGATTAAGCCCTTACCAAAACAACAGGCTGTCTTGATTTTGAAAAGGTCTACCCTGATGCCTTAAAGTATTTTAGGAGAATCCGAACAATATATAATGGTTACGTTTATATGTACGTACCCAACCAAAATTCAGGAAACTGCCTAAGTAATGAAGTAATGATCCAAACTCTGGGGATTGATTTTACCTAGTAGATTTTACCGTGGTCATTTATTTATTCTGTTTTATATATTAATTGCTATGCAATTCTTAGGCCGACCCCCAATAATTATTTTAATGTCCACTTTTTGTGTGACGTTTTTTGTCCCGAGATGGGAAGCGAGAGGTCGTGGGTTCGAATCCCGGCCAGGCCAGAAAAAAAAAATTTTTTTCTCGTGAGACGAAGGTTGTGGGTTCGAATCCCGGCCAGGCCTGAAAAAAATTTTTTTTTTTCTCGTGAGACGAAGGTTGTGAGTTCGAATCCCGGCTAGGCCTGAAAAAAATTTTTTTTTCTCGTGAGACGAATTGCATAGCAAATTATCCTCGTTTTCTACCCAGTAGAAAAGAGAAAAGATCCGGCGAGGCGCGAAGCGCCGAGTATAGATCAGGGGGGTCCAGGGGGGCGAAGCCCTCCTGGCGGGGTCAAGGGGCGGAGCCCCTTGCGAGGCCCGAAGGGCCGAGTATATATATATATATATATATATATATATATATATATATTTCCGACTTGTCTTCTCTATCAAAGATATTTTCTTTCTGCTCATCGAAGTTTTGGACTCCCCCCTTGTTTGATAAAAGATGACAAATTCACGCATTGTATTGCCATCATGTTCTGAATGAGCTTTGTGGGTGTAAAGCCATCAATCATGTTATCTGTAAATACAGTGACCAACTTAGTTACGCAATGTTCCATATAATCTTATTGTCATTGAGGTATGTTCAAATATTTCAGCGTCAATGCTGTTTATGCGGTTAACGCTGTTAGTAGTTCTGTTTTCATCCTTTTCGTGAGTACCTATATTATGGTATCGCAGAACATTTAGAGTTTGTGTGTTTAGTACCAGTGGTTATAGGTAGCTAAACTGCGGCTGTAACACTAACCTCCGTGACACTTCGTAAATATGCCACGGAATTTGTTCCAGCATCGCAGTAGAAATGTGGACACCCGATGAGTGGTTGCTAGGTGACAAGAAGTGTACCTTTACTAATTGTGACATCATAATACTTGATATTTTCTATGTAGGTATCGGTTGAAGCCTGTATGCTGTATCCCGTTTCCTTCTTCTTCTTTTGTAGAAGTTGAAGCGGTCGTCATAGTTCAAGTCATACGTCGTAAAGTCGAAAGAACGAGAAAAATGTAATAGTGAAAATACCCCCAAATGTAAAAGTTTTTCGAACATTTCCTCGGAGAGACTTTTTGTTGGAAATCACCTTGAGAATTTATCTCCGAAGTTTGGATCATTACTAATGAATAGCCCTGTATAATTATTTATCATTAGAAATTATTAAATTTGACAGTTTAGTTTCAATTATAAAATCAAGTTGCGAATGATTTTTTTTCATTTATTATGGAGCTTGGATTTGTGCAAAATAAAAGTATCGATTAATGTAGGGTTATTTTTAAACGAAGATTATAGTTTAAACTAGTAATTTGTTTATACTTACAATAAGTTGTAAGCATGTAAAAATAATAAATATATTACAAAAACAATAGTTCAATTTCAATTGAATCGTAATGAGGACGAATTAAGTAAAGGCCTGCCTCCTTGCCCTGGAGAAAATCAGCTTCACTCAGAGCCGATTAGAATCTGCAGATTCTAACCAACCGAAATGTACTTAACGCATTTTGTCTATTACGTTGCAACTGTAACGCAGAGCTACTAACTTGATGAGTGCATGAGTAATCGAGCAAAACGGTTCGCTTGTTCCCTGGAATTAAAGTGAATAGTTTAAATCGCACACCTTCCCACAAGGCACCCCCTTCATTAGCGTATTCTGTTGTCCACCACAAACAGTGTTTCGAGAAAGGTGTTCACTTGTTCACTAGATCTGGACCAACAATGGAGTAATAGTAGCCCCACCCTGGGCACACTCGTTAGCAATCAAGGCTTGTATTGTCTCTCCAATCCGATGGTACATGCCGCACACACCCTCTGCCACCCTACCCTCAATTTACCAGCAATTACGACAAATTATCGGGTATAACCCGTCTATTAATCAGCCTTTGTTTATTAACAGGTTGAAACTAATGGCTCCGGAATCAGAAATTGCTGTAAATTGTTGAGAGAGTAAAAACTATCAAGTGAATTTTTCTAGTTAAGTAAACGTATTTCCACGCCAAGTCGAAATAGTGTAACCCCACATCTGTTAGTTTTAGCGAATTTTAGTTGTAATTCTTTTTTAATATTTTAAAATCAAAGTTTTTGGTAATTATCTTACGAATGTGTGTGTGTGT